>JABTTQ020002722.1:600000-1162094 GCA_016081115.2 Rehmannia glutinosa | reverse complement strand
TAACCCATTAATTTATGCAAAATATGTTTTTAATCCACTAAGTGGACTATTTCACACGTGAACACTTTTAAGTTTGTTAATGAATCCACTAACTCGACAAAACTGACATTTAGTCTACTTTTTAAAATTTATTTGAAATTAGTCCACTAACTAAAAAATCGACATCTAGTCCACTTTCTAGGTTTATTTAAAATTAGTCCATTAATCGACAAAATCGAGATTTAGTCCACTTTTCTAGCTTGCTTGAAATTGCCCACTAACAGATAAAAAATAGACATTTAGTTTAATGGTTCGCTATCAGAGAATTGATCCGCAATCCCAAATGATTTTTAGAATATTAGACTTAAAATATGGAAAGTATAGTATACATAATATAAATATATATATATATATTTAAATTAGTATTTTTAATTTAAACGTATGATATTTGATAAAATAATAATATTAAGAAGTAATTAAACCTGATCTAAATAATTTTTATTATTTATAATTATAAACATATTTATCCAATTAAAATATTTTAAATTTTACTAATATTATTCTTATTTTTTATGGATTTTTTTAATTTTTCTATGTTTTTCAAATTAGTAAATAATTTAAATATATTATGTATACTATTTTATTTTTCTATATTTTAAATTTAATATTTCAAAATTCACCTATGATTGCATGTCAAGATTATCTATAATAAAGGTGTCAAATGACTAAATGTCCAATTTTTGTCCCGTTAACGGACTAATTTCAAACAAACCTACGAAAGCGAATTAAATGTCCAATTTTTTTCGAATTAATCTGGCTAATTTAAACAAACATGAGAAACTGACTAAATATCTCAAGCATTCCACTTTATTTTTCGACTTGGGCATCTTGCTCAAACTGACATTATCATGAGAATGAAGTTGAGTTTGCCCATCCTCCTCGCATTTTACCATCCCCTTAAGAACGAACGTCCATAACCAAGAAAATGCGAGCCATAAGCCCTAACCTGAGCGAGATATCAAAACAATTATATATATATTTTTGCCCAATTATCCTGCAAGCTTCCAATGAGTTGGGACCAAAGTAGGAAAATCTGGAGCTCTGTGCTGTTGGACATGGCCAGCGGACATTAAAGCTCAACGTATTTAAAAATCAATATCCGAAAATCATTATTCAATACACATATAATGTCTAGGGACTAGAAAAACTTAAGTTATATGTGGATTATTTGGAGAAGTCTATATTTGGAAGTAGGATCGAAACTCGAGACGAGACTAGTAAATTTGGTGTCATTTATGTCCTTTTACTGGATGGAATCTTCTATTACTAAATGTTTTATTTCATTTTAATAAGACGATTGTCAACGTATAAAAATTATCACGATAAATTTCAAACATAAACTCGTAGGTCTTTAGAAAGCATATGATAACTATTAGAAAAACACGTAATACTTTACGCATTTATAAATGTAAAATGAAATTTCATTTTAGAATAAAACTTTCATTCTCCTTTCGATATAATGTATTTTGATAATACACTGAGAATGAATGTATTTGAATGTTTTGTTAGGAAGAAATGTCGTTTTGGCTTGGAAATTAGAGTGGAGAATGAAAATGTGTTTAATTGTTTTGTTAGGAAGAAATTAATGATGCGATGAAATTTAAGAAATAATATGTTATTGTATCTTGTCAATATTATTTTTTATTTGTAGGTATTGACTGTATTATTTTGAAGTTGTCAATATTAATTTGTTGTAAGTGAGGTATGACCGTTTTATGATACTTGATATTATAATGAGCAATTGATACTTTTGGGAAACAAATAAAACAAGTAATTACGATCTAACGGATAATGTGGTGGGGTGCCTTAGAGACAAAGCTGGGATATTTTTTAAAAATTAATATAAATTTGTAGTGTTTATTATATTATTATAAAACTTTGAAAACTCGCCTATCTATTTTTGTCTGAGGGGAAATTTCACCTATCTATTTATTTATTGTTTTTAGAAGAAAATATATCTCGACTCCTAATCTATATTTTCCGTGTTGCTAGATGCCTTTCACATAGGAATGACAATACTGATACGACGCGATAACACAACTTGAATCGAATATGAAGTTACCAAGATAATTATAAACATTTAACACAATTAACACGAATTTGGCGTACGATATTACCAATTTGTGCTAAGACTATAATATCTTATCTTTTGTTAATTTTTGATGCATTTTCAACATAATCCAAAATCGACTCAAATCTAAATACGAACACGCTCCATGACTCAAATACTACCACCCATACTTTCACCCATTTCTTTTTCACCCCTTTTTAAAAATTCAGAAAGAAGCATTTGACTGAGGACTGATATTATTAGACACACTCGTCACACTTCCATTGCAGCAAATCAAATCAAGTTTAGAGTTTGATACGAGTAGAAGACAGTGAAGATGATGCTGAAAGATTGAAAGGACTTCTGAATTTATTTTATTGTGCCGACTTCACAATATATTAAATTTCATTATTAAATAAAATAAATCAAATTAATTAATTGACTAATTAGTTTCACGATGAAATTGTGAAACCTTTTATTGGTCAATGCAACTGATTGGATAGTCAAAATAATGTGTTCATCTAACATCATGTATATTGTAGAATCAATCAAGGCTGTAATTTTTGCATGGTTTTTACCTTTATTAATTTCTCTTTTTGCCTGTGGTTTATTTTTAAGCCAATTTTGGTTGTAACAAATATTCATTTAAATGATTTCTCTTAATTTATTTACTATGCATAATGAGTATTGTGGCGTTTGAAATTTATAAAGCTATTTTTGACTGCAGGATTGATCGAATTGGGCTGATGTGGGCCTGTCAAATTTCTCCAAAGGAACACCTAATTGGACAGAGGGGGTGAAATTGAAGTTGTCACAATGTTTTATGGAAAATTGAATTAAAAATTTAACTATGATTGCTTGTCATTTCTTTTTGTTCATCTTCATTTCTAAGTGAATAATGGTGAATTATTTTTCAAAAATGAAAAGTTGGATATATAAGGAAAAAAAAGTAGTTATTGTATTGATGTGATAGAGAATTTTTTAGAGATATTGATTATTTGTGAATTTTTTATGAAAGAATATTGTGATATATAATACAAGAAAATGAATATAAACAAAAAATAAACCTAAAATAGGCAATATGAATCTCATTTTATATCTTTTTGTTATTAACATTAAGAAAAAAAATAATAAAATAATGGTACGTAATGCTACTAAAACTACCGAAATTTTTTATATGAATCTATGAGGAGAGAGAAATAAATAAGATAGTTGAGTAATGGAAGTGTGAGAGCAAAGAGAAAAATGAGTTGATTTTGGAGAGAAATGAAGTTTTTTTAAAAAAAAAATTCATGCTTTCAATAAACAATCACACGATCTCACATTTTTATTCTTTCAAAGATGAAAATTTTGGAAATGAGATGATAAGCAACTATAGCTATATGTTTTTAGAGCTAATATGTCATACATCTTTGAAATGATAAGAGGGTGTTTAATTCGATCAGTTTATATAAAAAAATATTTTATAAGTTTCTTATATGTTTTTAGAGCTAATAAAATGTTGATCTTATTATTTACTGAAGTTTTTGGATAAAATAAGTCAAATAAATTGTAAGATATTAAGTAATAACAATTTTGCAATTAACATACCAAAATTAAATTTTTGAGGATCTACGTATTTGTTGTCCTTTGACTTTAGTCTGGTTCATTTTTATGAGGCTACCACATGCGGATCCGTGGGTGGGCCAATCCCGCCACGGCTACCCTCTTTTAAGAAAAAAAGTGAGATTTCTTTTTAAATAGTTATAATATATATTATTTTTCTTGGATTTTAAATCGAGTCTATCTTATTTTCACAGATCTTACCACTTATTAAGGTTTCTACCTATGTGCGCCATTGGAGGCGACAACTGTGAAATATGTTGCTCGTAGAATGTAGATTAAATTCATTGTGAGAAGATGGAACATGAATATAAGAAAATACTAAAAATTTCTCTCTTTAATTATCAGCCATAATCATTTTTGCGGTTTAAGAGTTAATTCATAAACTTTAAATAACCATAATGATAGGAACATTTGGAGAATCCTAAGACCAAAATCAGTTAAACACCAAAAAATTAGCTGACGTGTGGTAGAATTGGGTCCCCAACTCTCTCTATCATGTCTCACTTTTTTTTTTTTTTTTTCTTTCTTTTTCTTTTTTTCTTTTTTTTTTTCTATCATGTCTCACTTTTCATGGTCTTTTTCCCTAACAATTTAATTGTGTTTTCCCTAATTTAGGAGAAATCTTGTAATTAATTAGAAAGCTTAATTTAGTTTGACTTAGACTTGCCTAGTGTTAACGTGGTACATTATTATTATTATTATTAGATTCCTAAGTGAGTGATTAGGTGGCAACCACATCACTACATTGAAAAGCCATAAGGCACGGATATTGTTTGGAGTGCTTCACAAGAAACTTATAACTTACAACATGGTTCTTCCTATTTTATGGGCATGAGTGGGATACAATGTTTTTATTAATTTAATGATCAATAAATAATTCATATAATGTGTTTGGATAACAAAAAAAAATGGTTTGATAATATTTCTCCGCTTTTTATGTAAATGTACATGTATATTAGAGAATAGAAGATACACCAACCCTCGTTAGAGGTAAAATAAATTTTAGGCTATGACCTTCTCTTCTTATTGGAGGTGTAAATGAATTTTTTGAGTTAAAAATACCATTTTATATAAAAATTGGGGGTACAAAATATTATTAATATTATTTTTTAAACTAAATAAATTGGGGTTATCATTTGTTGAAGTTTGTTTGAATTTTAGTCAAGTTTTAAAAAATTGTGTTTGAGCTTGGTTTGATTATTAATTGAATCGAGCTCAGTAGCTTAATATTTTTACACATTTTTTTTTTTTACTAGTTGAGTCGAGAGCTCGAGCGAGTTTTTATATCTTATCAAACAAAAAATATGTTCAAACTTAGTCATTATGTTAATAAACCGAGCTCAAACAAGCTTTTAATGATCGATCTCAAATCGAATATTGAATAGTTTGGTTCATTTTTCAATCCTACTTACGTATAGATAAATATATTTTAAATTACATCGTTCCCAAATAGGGATGACAGCTTCTAACAAGATAATTGTTCTCGATTTTTGTTTAATAAAGTTAGTTATACCCGATTTTTAGTCATAATTTATTAAATTCATACTATAATAATTTAATCTTTTATTTATCCAAGACATATATATATATATATAATTTTTTTAATAGATAATTAATTTTTATTGACAATCTTCACATGCATGTAGATGTAATTTTATGAAATAATTATTATTTGTTATGGAAATATTGTCAAATTAATTGTGAACTTTAAAGACGAGTAGTGTTATGGTTTGGCGAGATTTTGTCAAATCTTTTTTAGTTTTGTTTAAAGTAACCTGAATATTACCAGAATGCAGGAAATTTTAGAATTGTCGATTGAATTATTCCCCAATCCAAATTTTGTTACTATACTAGTAGCAATATAATGGAGAAATTACCTGGACTAGCACACAAATACATATATTTATTTTTATTATGCAAATGTAATGTGTATGCTCATATACGTATGTATCCTTAATAACATAAATATATCAAACACTTATAGTGTATAAGCACTATTTTATATTAGGTCATTTCACTTTGAAAGTTTGTTCTGATATGCTATTTTCCCACTCACAATTCATTACCTGCTTGTTGGATCGTGACGAGTAAAATTTGGGCTGGCCCAATAAATCTACCTATATTCTTGATAGCCCATCACACGTTTGGATTTTAGGGTCTTATTTAGGGGTGTAAACGAACGAGTTGAAATGAAATGAGTAGCCACACATAGTTTTGTTTAAACTTGTTTGAATTTTAATCGAGCTTCAAAATTGTGTTTGAGCTTGGTTTAATTATTATTTCAATCGATCTCGAACGTGCTTTTAGTCGAGCCGAATACGAATCGAGCTCGAATAGCTTAATATTTTTACATATATTTTATTATTTTCTTACTAATCGAACCGATCTTTACATCTTATCGAACGATAAAATGTGTTTAAGCTTGGTTCATTTACATAACGAACCGAGTTCAAACGAACTTTTAACGATCGATCTCGAATCGAGTATCGAGTAGCTTGGTTTGTTTTTAAGCCCTAGTCTTATTACACAATCATTATAGCTGTCAAAACGGGTCAGGCCCGTCGGGCCGGCCCGCCCCACCCCGCCTAAGGTAGAGGGTTGGATTAAGTATTTAGTAGCCCGCCAAGGGGCGGGCCTAAATGGACTAGCCCGCCGCAGGCCGCGGGCTTGGCGGGTTGGGTCGGCGGGCTAGCCCGCCAGAAATTAAAAAAAAAATAAAAGAAACAAAAAGAAAAATTAGATAAAATAGATAAAAAATAATTAGTATAATTGATATTTTTATATTTTTATCTCTTATAAAAGTGTATATAATATTTTTATAAAATATGTATTTGCTATCTATTAGTATATTTAATTCATTAAAATTAATAATATGAATAAAAAAATATTTTTTTCTTTTTTTTTTTTTTTTTTTCATTTTTGTGACTGGCCCGCCAACCCGCAGCCCAAGGCGGGTTGGGTTGGATCGAGGTTTTCTCGCCCACCACCTTGGCGAGCCAGCCCACCCCGCCCGCCAAGTGGCGGTTTTTGGCGGTCCGCGGGCCGCCCGCCCGGCCCGTTTAAACAACTCTAACAATCATGCCCAAAGGAAACGAGATAAGTCAATGAAAGTACATTTCTACCCTGCCTTTTCACGAAAATTACGCCTAAGTTCGTTAATTTCATAATCGAAAAGAACCAGAATGAGTGGAAGCAATTTCCGATCTACAGTAACAGGATATCAATTCAATTTAAGTGAAACTTGATTTTGTATGCATCATTGAAATAAAAAGTGATCACCTTGTGCTTATTGGAAATTTTGATGGCTATCATAATAATTAATCCAAGTCTAATATTTGTAGGCTCCAAATTCCAATCCAACATATCCATTACTCAAACGTATTTTCAAAAAGGTTTGATGCCATTCAATCAATGGTATCTCGTGCGACTATTTTTGCAATCACGTAAGAACATATCCATGGCAGTCTACTTCATTTGGATTAAGAACTAGTCTCATGTTAGACGAGTTTAAATATTCTACCTATCTCGCAAATTTGACCCGAATCCACAAAAAATAAGAAAAATGGTACAAAGACCCCAAAGCAATATTTGACGACATCGTTTCGCTTTCGAAATCTATTCTTCGTACTCGCTTTGCTATAGCGATCCAAATTCTCGAATAGGAACCGGTCGATGTCGGAGAGCGTCATAGCGTTGTTGGGAAAAATCGGATCCCACATTCATCCCCTAGGGACAACAAGAAATAACTAAGAAATAAAATAAAAATAACAACAATCCACAACACGAGAATTTACGTGGAAACTCCAAAATTGGAGAAAAACCACGACCCATAGAAAAAGAATTTTCACTATGTGAAATATTTTTCACACAAACATTCTCTCTCCCGACCCCAAAGATCCCACACTCTTACAAACCTTTGACTAACTCACACCTCTCTCCCGACTCTCCATACTAGAGAATACAAAAAGGAATTTTACTAGAGTCAAACCACAAAGGTTAAAGTGTATTTGACTAGTGCAATTAAAACCACACCACATGAGTTCCTTAAATAATCTTAAGTTCCCACCATTTTGTTCCGTAAAATGTGGGAAAACCCACTTCTTTTATCCGAATAGGAATCGGGTTGGTGTCGGAGAGCGTCACGGCGTCGCCGCCTTGATTCTCCTTGGCCTCGGCGACAAACGACGGTGTTTTTGGTGCGCCCGCAATCGCGCATTGGGAAATGGATTTGTTTGTTGGATATTCTCATTTTTGAGAGGAGTCCTGAAGTGATTTAAATATGATTTGGCATTTTCTTTTTTCAAATGTTTAATCAATGGACAACACCAACGTGAAAGGAAAAACGACAATGGTTGGTGATGGCTCGTGGTGATGATGCATGCGGCCCGGCGGGTGGATGAAGGAGAGGATAAGGATGAACTTGGATACGATGTAAGCACTAAATGATACAAGTATTATTATCAACTAATACTTTTATGGAGAAATACTAATACCATTTATAAGAAAAACTAATACTTTGCAGGATCACTACTAAAATACTCTCTAGAAATTACTAATACTTTTTCGATAAACTACTAATACTTTTCCGAGGAACAACTAATACATTTCGGAAAAAATTAATTATATTCAGGAAACTACTAAAATACTATTCAGGAACTACTAATACTTTTTCGAGGAACTACTAATATTGTTTTGAGGACTACTAATATATTTCGGAGTTTATTCATGAGAAATATTAAAATACTCTTCAAGAAACTACTAATACATTTCGGAAGAATCGCTAATACTTTTTAGAAGGATGCCTAACACTTTTCATAATGTCTTTAATACATTTCGGAGAAAAATTAATTATATTCAGGAACTACTAATACTTTTTCGAGAACTACTAATACTTTTTGAGGGATTGCTAATACATTTCGGGAGTATATTCGGAGAAATACTAAAATATTCTTCGGGAACTACTAATACATTTCGTAAGAATTGCTAATATTTTTTAGAAGGACGGCTAATACTTTTTAGGAAGATTGTTAATACCGGTCCCCGAAAACTACTAAAACACCATCGCTAATATTACGGAAATGCCACCAAATCCGCGTGTCGATCCGCTCTAAACGGACCCATTAATGGGTTCAAATCGAGGATTTTATATCCATAGGACAACCAATCCATTAATCTTGTTTGGGTAATCTTAGTATACATTAGAATTTGGAAATCATTGAACTTCAATTTCAAATAGTTTTTAACTCATTGTGTAGATCTCAATTCCATGTTAAAGCGTAATTTAAAATTATTTTTAAATTCAAATTATTCTATCCAAATGCTAGAGCCGAAATTTAGTCCGACCAACGAGCCTACAGTAAAATTTCTCGACTAGGTTGATATTTTTAGGTTGGACTTTATTTTTAGATCCAAATAATCTGGCTCGAACGGATCAAATTTACACATTATGGGATGGTTGGGCTACAAAAATGTCGGATGTTGAAATATTGTGCCACCAACCTAATATGATTTCATGACTTGGGCCGGCCGAGTTATGGCCTGGCCAACTCATTGCCAACTCTACCAAAAACAAAGCTCTATGTAAAGATGGATTTCAAATCATTCACAAAGACTCAAAATATAATTAAAATAGACTCTGGATTTAAATATAATAGCTAAAAATAAAAGTTTATTGATTTGAAACTAATTTCTATACAAACAAACTCAATGGATTTGTTAATATTTCAGTTCTAAAAAATCGCCGTTTAGCAGTTTTTAGAGCATTAGTTATTATATTCTAAAACTTTTAATTTGTGTGACGATCACCTATGATATTCATCACTTTCTTTTAGAGTAAAATATAAAAAGAATAACATGCACTCATGCCGTCATGCGATTGAATCCGAACTAATTCTACTACTGAATCACAAAATTGACGAGATTATAACTCTTTTTCATTACCGACATAAATTGCCCTCAAGCTACGCACTAATCCTTTAATCACTAAAATCATTTTACCAAAAATCCAAAATCATTCTATTGTTTTTCGGCCAGACCCTATAGCTACGGACTAAAATTTATAATTGTTTCTACACCTGTGTATTATGTATATGTATTAAAAAGTCAATCACAGAGAAAGAGAGAGAAAAACCTTCTCCATCCATGGCGTCAGTCATCACTCCCATGTAACTCTCGTAATACTCGCTTTCCCAGAGCTCCCATCAAAAATTTATCCTCGTGTTTTGTTTTTCCAGACATGTCTTCCGAGACCTCCTCCACTTCCCCCCCATCCCCACCGCCCCACTCCTCCGTCCGCGGCAGCCCTCCAACAACGGCTCCCGCCCTTCACCGCTCTCCCTCCTACTCTCCCGCGCCGCCTCCACTACCCAGCGCCGCGGCGGAGCCTCCATGATGGTCCGAGAGACCGCCGCCCGTGAGCTGGAGGAGCGCCGCGCCGACTGGGGATACTCGAAGCCCGTCGTTGCCCTCGACATTATGTGGAATTTGGCCTTCGTGGTTGTGTCTGTGGTTATGCTGATTTGCACGGCCAAGGAGAAACCCAGTGTGCCGATTAGGGTTTGGGTATGCGGGTATGCTTTACAGTGTTTGGTGCATGTAGTCCTTGTTTGGGTAGAGTTTAATAGGCGGAATTCCCGGTTAGAGAGAATTAGGGCCGACGGCCGGAGTAGGGAGGATGAGAATCAGAGTGAGAATGAGGAAGAGGACGATGGGAGAAGCGGGCTCTTCGGTATCACTAACGGCTCGAGGTTAGCAGAATTGTTTGATTTCCAGTTACATGATTTTATGGTTTTGTTATGGTTTTATGGTTGTTAAGGTTTGCCGGTTTTGCTTGCCACTTATGTATGTGAGCTGGTATGGTTTTTTGGAATTTTGAAATGTTCATCTGAGTTTCCTGTTCACTTCATGCTTTAGATTATATTCTCCCTGTGAGGGTATGTACATGTCTAATGAAGGGATGTCCATTTATTGGTCTGAATTGCACAAATATATGATATCATGGTTTCCAGTCACTTGCTGATGAGCTATATCAGTTAGAGTTCTTTTGTGGGATTTTGTGCATGAGACACTTGTTTGAGTTTAAAAAGTGGATGAAGTATGCACTGCTGCTATCTGAAATGAAAGAGCCTGTGATTCATATATTTGCATGTCCCGAAAATTTCCGCACCTCACCCGCTATAGTAGCAAGAAATTGGTTACCACTGAGGATGATATTTTATTTGCCATTCTATTATTGTCAGGGCTTTCATGATGTTGTATCCAGGAATGTCTATCCTTAGGACCTTAATTATTCTGCTGAAGTTCTCATGCTTGGTTTAATTGGAGCATGTTGATATATGTAACGTAAATAGAGTGAATGTGTGATGTATATTACCATGATATTTGGCTCGACATAATGAAGTGATGGAAAGGCGGAATACACATCAATTAGCTAGTACACTATCCCGTTAATCATAGGACTAAATTCGTTGACACGAACATTTTTTCCCTGTCAATTATTTTCATGAGGGAGCTAGATATCATGAAACTATTTGCTATTTCTTTTCGTTTATATTCTCAAAAACATTCTGGATTTAGAGAGTTATGCCCCTTAATCATTAGTCCAAATGCTGAAAAATGTAATCATTGAAAATTCATCATAGCTGTGGTATTAAAACCCTTTATTTCGTTACTGGCTAATTTTCATGGCATTTCAGTAGGATTAAACGATGTGAATCCGTGAACACAATGGTATCTTTTCTCTGGTGGATAGTTGGCTTTTACTGGGTTGTCGCGGGTGGTGAAGTTCTTTTAAGAGGTGCTCCACGTCTGTATTGGTAAGTCTGTAGCTGGCCTGACTTAATGCTTCAATTTGTACTGCTCTTATTATTGCTGTAGTGCTATCAGCCCATCCTATTATATGTTTACTCAAAGATCATTTTATTGGTAGTGATAAAAAGTTCATGGATTCATATTAGCTTATCTTTTAGTTTGAATTTGAAACATTCTTCTATAAAATGTGCCACATTTTTTGTGCCGCAACAGTTTTCCTCTCTGGTGGCCGTGTATTACTATGTCAATTTTGACCTTTATTAATGCATGCAATAACTATGTAAAAGGCCTTGACACGTGGACAAGGTTGTGGAAACATATCCGATATTTTTCGGTGATGATAAATATTACATTAAATACAAGAATTTATGGTATAACAATTTTAGGAAAATATACGGATGCAATTTGTGTAATTTTATCATGTGAAACATATGTTGCTGGAGCAATTAGGAAAAAGGATACAACATTAATTTGATGCCAAGTCCATATCTCACAATCCTTTGTATTACGTGACAAGCATAATCATAGTTGTCAAAGGCGCGCCTCAGGCGCAACGTGCACAACACGCTGTTCCCTGTGCCTCATAACCTCCCACGCGAGTCGTTTTGCTCAGGCGTGCGCCCAAGCTCGAAGGTGCACAGGCGCTGGGCATTTGCTCAGGCGCGCCTGAGTAAAAGGTAGGGTTTTTTGAGACTGGGCTACTTAAAGTTGGGCCTAAAGTGGATTTTTTAAACTGGGTTTTTAAATGGGCTTTGTATTTACTAAGTTTTCCTAGGGTTTCTTAAGTTAGGCCCTAATTAAACAACTGCCCAACTGGTTTTTTTTAAATGAATTTACGCATGTTTATGTTACGAATTTGATTTCCTTTGTTATATTTGTTTTTGTTTTTGCGCCTCACTTCAAAAAGACGCACGCCTCGTTTTGCGCCTTTGACAAGTATGAGCATAATTATGGAACAGTAAGCTTTAAAGAATTAGAACGTGAACAGCCAGTCAATTCTTTGGGGATATCATGGGCGACGCAAAATCAGTGACTACTTTATCTCTCTTTTATATGTGGAATCACTTTCCTAAAAGCAGTATACGTACTACCTTAGGCTTATGTGTTTGCAATGTAAATATCATAAACTTCTATGCCACTAAATTTGGCATAATAAAAAACTGAGTCGAAGGTGATGGTTATGTATTCCAGAAACACCTCCTCACAAATCATCTCCTACTAAGTCTGCCAAAGTCTCCAACAATCCTTGAATTCGCTGTCCATTTTCTATAAAATAACCTGATACCTTCCATGAGTAAGAAAAACTCTTTGCTTTATAACATATCTTAGTATCATTCAGCTTGTATCTGCCTGGTTGCTTCTTGAGGCATTCAACTTCATACAAGAGTCAATCCCCCATTTATAGGTTTCCAAAGGGAATGTCCACTGGTTCTGTCTTTATCCTCTCATATCAGATGATTTATGATACTAAGCTCCTCGTTTGAGTAGCTTCAGGGTACATACCATGAGGAAGCTGTCTCAACTCTCAAGTAGCTTCAGTGACGAACACAAATTTAAACTCGTGCCTTCTGTAAATAATTTGCAGAATCTTACCAAAGCAACATGCAACCTTTCTTCTTAAATCCATTAACCCCGTCCCATCCACACGAAATTGGAAGTCATACCTTTAAATCTTCATGTCAACTATCAAGCAACAGATAACACCTACCTTGCACCTGCTTTGGTTTTGTAGGGCGCTGCCTCATATGTGCATTAGAAATGTGCAAGAAAATAATCTTTCATGACCTATGGCTCAGTCAAAAGTCATTCTAAAATATAGTTCCCTTAATTGCCTACTTCATAGAAAAGCGCTTATCGAACTTTGACCTGCTGTTAATGTTTCTCTTTAAATCCACCCTGTGTTCTATTTGTTTGGTCTCCCAACAATTATAGAGCTACCCTTTTCAACGATGAGCATTTGTATCCAAAAGAGATGGTGGTTGTATATAGTTTTCTTGCCATGCTAATGAGTTCCCATAGTTAAATCACATTCCATATGGGATGGAATACTGCAGTGGGTCATTCAAAACACAATGTCTATGTCTTGGAGTGCAGTCTAAAATTGAGTCACCAGGTTGTGGGAGGTCACACGGGTTTGTCAGGAGGCTCTCACCTATGTAGCAATTTGTCCCATGAGTTAGAATGCTGCTCTAGCCTTCGTAGCACTTGGCCGCTTCTAGCTCTTAATTTTAGTATCCTAGCTTGCTCAGTAGCATTTTCAGTTAGTGATCTATATGCCTATTGGACTCAATAATTGGCTTTAAACACACTGAAGACATGCCGCAGTTGGGGTTTAACCCACTTGTCCAAAATGAATATTTAATGGTTGCACATAGGTTTTCTAGCCGATAATAATAATTTAGATTATATTTCATGCATATCATGTGCGATGGGATCGCACAAAATAGAAATAAACTCATTAGTATTCTATGATGGGTCTTCTAGTCCATTTTTTAAAGCATACAATGCTTCATTTGAAGCTGGAGTCCTATCTTGTCACAGCCAATTCGGAAGTAGTTTGCTTAAGCATCATATAATCTGTATCACAATCACAACATCGACTTTTCTTCGATCTCCTCTCAGAAGCACTTCACTATTGCAACCATTAGATATCCAACTTGCTTAAGTGGTTTTAGAGACGAATTGAAGGTTGTGCACAGTGTCATAAGGCAGTTCTTGTGTCCACTGGGGAGTGAAACACTATAAACACCTGCGAAGTTCTTGATTATCATATCTCAGATGTTCGCTGATTGAAATTCAGTTCTTCAATGAAGTTCCAATAATTAACTATCCATGGATACATTCTTATCAAAAAACTATCCATGGATACATAAGACAGCTTGCCAGAGGAATGATATGCTAACTTGAAATGGGTCTAAAGTAGCTCCACTTCCCCTTCCTCAACGAGGCAATTGTTCCTCTCTAGCTTAACAAATTATATGTGATCATAAACAAGATAAAAAAAGGGATAAAGGGATACACCTCAAACCTATTGCTCCAGGAATATTTTAAGATAATCCTTCTATGGTAGTATAGTTTTGTGTAATTAACTTAATAGTAGGGAGTCAAAATATTTATTAGGACATCACAAATGAGAATCAGAACTATCGATACGTTACAGAGGGAAAAAACTAATAAGAAAAGGCAGAATTCTGTCGTGATCCATGTCATAAGGAAAGAAACCTTGTGGATCGAATATTAATTTACATTTTCCTTAATATTGGGACTACACTGTTCCTTTATCAGCAAGTTCTGTTGGTTCTGTAATAACTTGCTTGAAAACCTACTCAGCTGATTCAGAATGTTTCTCCTTCTTGATTTTCCTTGTATTAATAATTACAGAAAGAGACCTAACAGATTTCTTATCTCGTGAGTGCTGCAGGTTGGCTGTGGTATTCTTGGCATTTGATGTAATCTTCGCCATATTTTGTGTTGTCTTAGCATGTCTTATTGGGATTGCTCTCTGCTGCTGCTTACCTTGCATCATTGCCATTCTTTATGCTATTGCTGGGCAGGTATGGTTCAAAAATGTAAAAAGAAGTGTATATTGGTAAGATCACTGTCTTCTAAATGTTTTTTTTTTATTATGCAGGAAGGTGCATCAGAAGCTGATTTGAGCATCCTTCCCAAGTACAGATTTCAAATGTGCAAAGATGAGGACAGAGTAGACCTTACAGCTGGCAGTATGGTTCCTATTGAAACAAGCAGTGGGTACATGGCTAATGAGCGAATTCTTTCTCCAGAAGATGCGGTAAGTGACTTGTGTATTCTGTATTTCAGAGTATTTTACCCAAAAAAAATAAAATAAAGGTGTCCTTCGCCTGAAGAGGGATTCCTCGATTTTCCATAGCTTGTTTTATTAATGATGGTGCCATAATTTTAGCTTCTTTGAGCCTTTCTATTCATTATGATAGATGCATCCCTCATCATAAACATCATTTTTTAACAAGTTTTGCGTTACCTCTAAAGTGCACGCCAACTTCCTTTATCTTAATATGTTGTTATGATGCAAATTACCTCTTTGAGTTTGTTTCTCCAATGTTCACTCTTTCACTCTGTAACAAAAAATTGCTTTAATAAATAAAGCACTTAGTACCTGTTAATGTTCATCCACACACGTGCGTGCATTAATCCGTGTCCGAAGTTCTGCTTAGTTTTTCTGAGATATGAATTCATATTTATCCAGAGCATACTCATTCAATGAAACCATGTATTTTGTTTGAGCATCTGAATACGATACAAGTTACATACATAGTCCGTTCATCATCTCAAATCCAAGGTTCTGAAATGGAAAAAAAGTACAGTATCTATTGAAGCACTTGTTACCTATAAAATCGGTGCTCTGTTTACTTGTTGGTACTTATGGAGATATGATTTTATGCTAATCGAGATGCCATTCAGCAAAAAGTAGCTACATTTTCTTGCAATTTCCATATCTATTTTTGCAAAATTTTGGTCAATATGCTACATCTTCGGTTTCGTTTCCAGGAATGCTGTATATGTCTCTCCGCATATGAGGATGGGACTGAACTACACGCTCTTCCCTGTAACCATCATTTTCATTCGACATGTATCGTGAAATGGCTTAAGATGAACGCGACATGCCCGCTGTGCAAGTACAACATCCTCAAGGGGAATGATCAAGTCTAAAACAAATTGAAGAAAAAAAATCAGAAAACTGTTTGTTTTCTCTGATATTTGCTTCACCTTGTTTTGCTTCGAGTGTTTTGGGGAGTCAATGCTATAAATATGGTATACTCTATATATTTATGGGAATAAGATGGAGTGGCTTCCTGTAAATTTGTCCTCATGGAAACGCCTCAGCTAATTTTTCTAGTTAGTCACATTCAAAAGTTCAACCTTGTAAAAAAAATTGAGATTCCATTGGTCTTTTTGGTTGATGTGTAAAAATAGAAGATTGAACATATACACATACACACGTAGGGGTGATATGGTAGTAACTAGCAAGTGAACAACTCATTTTTTTGAGTACTAGTTAGAGGGGAGGGGTTAAATTTCAAAGAAGCTGAAAGATATCGGGTTCAACTCCTGTTAACACTTTTACAAAAGATGAAAGCAATATCACTTGAGCCACTGCTCGCGGTTAAGTAAACAACTCACTTTGTATGCCTGGTCCTTAATAAGATGTTGGATCTTTAAAAATAAGTTATTAAAAAAGTGTGATAAAATAAAATTGATCTTTAAAAATAAGTTATTAAAAAAGTGTGATAAAATAAAATGATGAAACTTTTAAGATAATTTTTTGTTATTAAATAACCAAACTTAAAGTAAACTTTTGGAAAATTAGATCATTTTTTTGAAGAAAAAAGAAGAAGTTGAAATCTATTTTATGAACTGAAGTCTTTTTAGGATCAGACAATGTTACCAAAATCCAAATTACCAAATATTTTTTTCAGAAACTGAAGTCTTTTTTAGGATCAGACAATGTTACCAAATTACCAAATACATTTTTCAGATGTTTCAAGGTTTATAAGCTTAGCAGTTGGTACTTCTTGGACCAATAACATATGTTTATAAAAATAGTTACGGATAATAGAGATATATAAGTTATAACTTAGTAATATAGATAAGTTTCATTTCGAAATATGTCTTCTTCGTGCAAGGAAATCCATTTGAAATTTTAAGAGCATAGTAAGAGAATAATTGTCGATAAAATTTATGATTAAATATTTAAAAAAAAATTATTATGTCAAAGATTAACATCCACCTTTTTCCTTTTATCAAATTATCGTCCATTTTGGAAATTGATTGTTCTTAGTTGGTTGAGGCCATTGACTGATCTTACCAAATCCCATCCTTCCGAGGACTAAGGCCTTGTTTGTTTATATTTTCATGGTCCATTTCCAGGTTTAAGTGTTGAAAATGGAATTTTGAGAATTTATTGATTTTCGTATGAAAATTCGATTATGTTTGGATGAATGAATTGAATGTGTTTTATATAGGGTTGAAATGAGATTGTGTTTGGTTGAGTAATTTTAAAATATTATTTTATGTATATAATAATTGAAAAGTTGATAGTAGTGGGGTCCATTTTCAATATTTTAATTTAAAATATATAATATAATATTTGTAAGATTATAGGTTGTGGGTCCCATTCAATAGATATAATTTAAATGTAGTAATATTTTAAGTAGATATAGTTGATATTTGATAGTGATGGACCTCACATGTATAATTAGGTTAAAATATGAGAATAATGATTGATGAGTGATGTAGAACGAACGTATATGGTTTGAGAATAAAAATTATAGGTTTGATAAGTTGTTTATGTGAAAAATAGAAAATGAAAATGATGATTTCCATTAAAATTTTATAGACAAACACGATTCCAGGTTTGTGATTGTTGGAAAATGGAAATATGCACTTGGAAACATAAACAAACAAGGTCTTTGTATTCCAAAAAAAAATCTTCTATTTTAAAGAACTTTCTACTAATTTAATGAAATTAAAAAGAAAACTTGTAATATTCATGAACTTACTAAACTTAAAAAATATTATATACCTAAAATTAATGTATTAATTTCAGAAAACATTTGTACTAGCCATGCGTTGCTGTTGTCACAAGTTGTTCATAGCTAGCGAAAAGAAAGTCCTTTTACACATATATTGGCAAGGAGAAAATTCATCTAAGTGAAATGTATGAAATCCGATCTAGTCATTATCGATCTAGACATCTGTGAAAAACTGAAGAATCTTATTGACATTGATGGAAAATGTTTAACATGCAAAAGTCATAAAAAGGCTCAGTAGGAAAAATAGTAACTCAGTGAAACAGCTAAACAACTGCATTGGAAAAGAATAGGACAATAGCTAAAACAGGTGAAAGGAAAAAAAAAAAACAAATATACATATATCTGTTTTTGTGTGTATTAAAAGATGACATGATGACAAGCTGCATGACACAACAGAGGATGCAACAACAGGTTTGGTAAAACAGATACAATTGAACATAGTTCAAGCCCTCAGGCATTTAAACGCTTCTTTAATAGTTATGTCGACTCCATGCTTTGTTCCGAAGCTCCAAGCTCGTGAGAATCAAGGGCCTTGTCGTTACTTTGATTGAGTCCTAACAGGCAACGAACAAACTCTGTGTGCATTGAGTGTCCACCCTATCAAGTATTCAAATTTAGTAACTAGTTCAGAGCTCTTTAAACAGAGTCGCAAGTACAATAACACTTTGATAATAATTTGTTTTATCTATAATTTAGTGGATTGGTTTTCTATTACACAAATAACTTCAATGTCATCCAACCAAATTGATGATATACGACTTTTTTAGCGTATGTTCATGGAGAACAAGATTTCAAGATTTTTATGCATACAAACAAATTGCAGCTAAGAGCTAAGGTTGCATTTGGATGAGAAGATTTGAATTTGGGGAGAGGATTTCAAATGACTCCAAAAATAGCTTCCATGGATTTGAATTCATTATAAAATGGCTTCATCCAAACAACCTCAATGATTTGTTATTATGGATTTGAAATCCTTAGCTCCAAATCCGTCAATCCAAATGGAGTCTAAATGAATTTGAAATCCACCATAATGACTCCAAAAATGGCACAAAATATAATTTAAGGATTTGAAATTCATCGAAGAATTATACAAACAAACTCAATGGATTTGTTATTATGAATTTGAAATCTATAGTTTCAAATCTATCAATCCAAATGGAGCCTAAGCTTATTAGTTTTTTTTCCATATTTTTAGCCAAGGTGCACCACAACATTAAATACTATTGCCCTTTGTCATTCCTCTGAGTTGTATCGGCAAAAGCATGAATTGACAGATAAGTACCCAGGAAATTTTGCAAGGTTTTAAATCGCAAATAAACCACTCTTCATCAAGATGCACATACAATATACTTTGAAGTAAAGATTTTCACGAGTCACAAACAGAAAAGGGTAAAAAGGAAAGGGGCATATACCTTATAAGCAATGATATGAGCCACCAGAAGCCCTTGATTACCCTCTTGAGCCAAAAGGGAAATATCACCAATAAGATCTAAAACCTTGTGTCTGCAAGGCTCATCATCATAACGCAGAGGTGGATTTAACCATCCTTTGCTCATGCTGCAATGGTACAGATTTATTTACAAACCATGCAGGTAGCACAAACCATAAAGAGTTGAGACTCAACCTCCAAAAGCTACCTACAATACCTATCACATTTCTTGGAAAACATAAGAACATACACATTTTAATGTGTATTAACAAGTATAAATATGCAACTAGAGACAGGGTATGAGCATTTTTCTAAAACAACTGAATATATATTATGTGTGCGCGTATCAAAATATATACAGGAGCTCAATGGTTTTTTTGCTATTTATATTTTAAACACATGCCAGGGTTAAAAATGAGCTCCCATGTGCCCAACTTATTACCACATTATAAAAGGAGTGAAATAAAATAATTAAGTAAACACAATGAAGCCCTCTAACATCAGCGGCAGACCCTATGTTTCCAATCACTTCCCTGCCACAGTGCCTCGCCTTTATCTCTCTCAACTTTGTCTCTAAACTTAATCAGTTCATCATTCTGACCTTCATTCCCTCTTCATAATTTTTAATTTCTATAATCTGTCTTTCCAAGCCTCCCGTTAGAAGGCTTGGCGTAGACATCTCCGCCACCATTCTTCTTCAACCAGGGCACAACATCAAACGTAGTTCGAGACTGAGAAACTACCACCCACAATCCCTTGACAGCAACCCCACCAACTGCAGTTCTTCACTTCATTTATTCAGACATTTTTAGTTTGCAAATTAAAATGTTGTTAGAACTCAATATAATTTTTTTAGCAACTTAGTAAGACAAACCCCACACCTCAGATTGTTAATTCACAATCCGAGTACTAGATAGCCCACTTCCCCTTGGAAACCTTGTGCAATCTAGATTGGTATATTTATAGGACAAGTCTTTTATGTTTATATCTGTGTAATAGTGTTATTCCAACAGAATGGATTATCATCAATAATTGACAGGAATGGCAGAGGGAGCAGCAGGATTAAATGGGGAATGGCTATAAGTTTTGAGCAAGCTGCCACACCACACCACCGCCACCCCACTCCCCAATCAAGATTATGCTACATCCTGGGTTTGAGATTGATAAGAACATTTTTGTATGTTATTCCCTAGAAGCAGCTCCAAATGACAAAAGGGGACTAACTCTATGACAATCATGAATATTACACTATCTTCATCATGGATTTACCGTCGAAACAAGGATCACGAATCAATATCCTCTATTTCATCAATTTTGTATTTGGAAAACCAACCTATAAACATTGTCAACCATTTTATCACAAGTAAACAGGTATAATATTCCTATAAGAAAGAATAAGTCATGACGATCGGCAATTTTAACAGACGCATCACATTTTTCTTTTTTCACAAGCAAATAAATATTAGTCATGCTATAAATCGACAAGAAAGCTAAAATGTTGCCAAAGTATAAGCTTCGTTTATACCAATAATATCTCTCACCTACATATGATGGCTGTTTCTGCGAACCCCTTTAATAAGTCCTAAGCTCCGCATATGTTCCACCTGCAAAGAATTCCTTCTTTAGATTTCAGCAGTAGAAATTCATGCTATAGATAACATACATTAACTAATTCTTGAATAAAAAACGATTCAAATATTCTAAGAAACAAAAGAGTCATTTAACAATCACCCGACAAGAGTAGATAAACTACTCACTAAATACATTGAGATAAAATCAAATAAGAAAAATCTACTCGAAAGTGACCCCATGTAGGAGGGAAAGATATATTGGTACTATCAAAAGAGACAACTATTTAACTTCTCATACAATAAACGGCACTTAGAATTAGGCCTGCCAACGGAAACTCAAATTTTGCAGAGAACACATGTTGCTGAAGAAAATCACAGCACAGAGCAATATTCATATACATATACATATAAGCAGATAATGATGGAAAAAGCACCGCAAAAAGGGAAAATACCTCTTCATAAAGGCAAAAGGTTCTCGCTGAAGCTATTGCCTTAGAGTAGAAAGACTCATCCAACAAGGTGGAAGAGAACCACTGACGACCAATTGTAGGTGCCTGCAAGAACTTTTTGTGTAAGAATAAAAAATATACAAGCATGAATTGAAGATAAATATTATGGGTTATGATGTCCCACCACACTATGGTCTGTATTACAAACACATTGTCACGTTGTACCGTAAGACTTTCTTGAGTAGTTTCCCAAACGCTGATAATAAGAGTTAAAAGCACAAAAAGTGGTGTACCATTGCCAGACACCTTTAACAATCTATTTCTGCTACCAAAATGAATTTCAGCAATTATGGCACCCGACCAACAGTAACAGCTAAACTGATACAGGAACACAAGTTTTGTTGCTATTGTAGTGCTTGTCAAGGCATTAAAAGGTTTACCTGTGGGTAGTCAATACCATACGTGATATTGACTTTTGGATAAGGGAATGCTGCTATAAAAGAATCGTTTTTCGTCACGTGAACAGGTTCACTGAGAAACGGCGCTAGTTTTTCACAACTTTTACCACCACAATCTACAGCCACCTTCAGTCCCGCTTGCTTGATTGCGTCCACCCATTCTCTTGCTGACCCATCAAAGATAGGAACCTGGATGGTTATGTTTCAAAAAATATCAATAAATATCAATTTCATGTTATTTCTTATATTAGAGGTTCGTTATTATCATTTCGGAGAGCAGTCACCCATCATCGATCATTCCACAAATTCTCGTGTCATCAAGACTACTTCAAGTGCATTGCACCCATACAACAATACACTTCGATTACTTTATTTAAGATGCGAATTAGAATAACCAGAGAACTCATTCTACATTTGAATCTATCAAATCCGTGTTTGAGAAATTATTCCCCAAAGAACAATATGCTGACATTTGCCCTTTGCCTTAAAGGATGCAAACAAAGAAAGTCAATCAAACAACACAAACTGATTCATTATATTTATTAAAAATTAGAAGACAAATATAACCCTCCCAAAACCAACTTCCTTTTTCACAACACTCGCATCCTCATCCCAAATTTTCAACCCTCAAATGCAACCATTCCCACCTGTACACACATCAACCTTTGCACAATCTTTCCACGAGCCTAAATGCAAACTAGGATCACCATGCCGACGAACCAGACTTCAAACTTCTAAGGCTTTTATTTGCTCAATATTTAAGGGTTGGAATAACCAAAAGCATACTATAAGATGAAAAAAAAAGCCGAGGAGGCTTCCAACTAAAAAAAAGGATAAGTGGTGATTTATTTTGTCATTTGTTTTTTAAGCTGGACCAGCTGGTTAATGGTATTTCAACCTCACGGCCTCCCTAGTCTTTTAAAAATTACAGAAATATATGGCAGTTTCCATGATCAAGTAAAGTCTGGTCTCTGTTTCTTTACACAAAAAAAAAAAAAAAAAGACTAGGCATTTCTCTCACATGTGAGGGTCATCCAATGATTCCAATCTTTTTCTCCTTCGCCTCTCTTCAAAGACCAAAGTTTTCTACTTCCTAAAACCTTACAAAAACAGTTCTTATCTTTCAAACTTTTTAAACATCAAATCCAGTTCATTTCAAGTAAAACTCATAACCAAAACAGTAAACAATCCTAAATCAAATATAACAACCAATAGTAACAAATATACTTCCAAATTAAAGAAGGTAAATAAATCTTAAAACATCAATCTTTAACCAATAATGCCATGACCAGCCCTGGTTAAGATATCAATTCATTACTAATCAGAAATTACCTCAACAGAACGATCACAATCGCCTGACCCCTCAATCTCTATGCGACAGTTGTCGACACCAGAGGCCTCCAAAGCGGAGAGCAGGTGTTCCACGGTTAGAACCCTGTAACCATCTTGCGAAAGCGTAGTGCAGAGAGGAGTCTCTTTCACAGCATTATCAATTGACGCGCGAATAACAGTCGATCGGAAAATGAAGCACCGGCCAAATCGAGCGGCTGCCGGTAGAATCTTGACGGTGAATACGTCGCCTGAGTGGAGTCCCCGACCAGTTCTCTCTATGCAATTCGCTACAGTTTGCTGCAGCTTGCCCGTCTGCAAGTAGGACGACTAGGGTTTATCAGTTCGTGTGCGCGAAAACTTTATGATCATATAAGTGTTTTGAATGGGGGATAGAGTACAGATTTCCATGTGATGGCGGAGGAGGCCTTGAGAGACCTAAAGGCGGCGGCGATGCTCATTTGACGACTGCCACAGCCGCCGCTCCGATCGGATAGTACCGTTGTGTTCGAGTTTTCAATCCTTTTTTTAAATGTTTGGATTTTCAAAAAGGGGTTACAATCAAAGTCAACTTGGCTAGATCGAGGCTGGCCAATGAGGTGAACGTAAAGTATTTTACTATAATTATAATTATACTTATAATTATATATAAAATATACAAAAGCAACCCATAAGAATGAATGAAATCGAACCAAACTACCTGATACTCGACTCGAGATCGATCGTTAAAAACTCGTTTGATCTTGGTTCGTTAACATGACTAACCAAGCTTAAACACAATTTTTCGTTCAATAAAACATAAAGTTCGGCTCGAACTCGACTCGATTAGTAAAAAAATCAACATAATATGTATAAAAATATCAAGCTACTCGAGCTCGATTTATGTTCGGCTCGACTGAAGCTCGACTCAATTAATAATCAAACCAAGCTCAAATACAAATTTTAAGTTTGGTAAAAAATTTAAACAAGCTTGAACAATATTATGTTCGGTTCGACTCAATTTATTCACACTCCTAATTACGATGGGCTTATTATGGGTATTTTTTTTAGGATCACATATTCTTCTTCTTATTATTATTTTTTGAAATTGATTACCTGTTATTATTTCACTGAATAAAACACATGAAACTTTTATTCTATTAGATCCACCGCTTTTTTCTTCCTAAAAAAAAAAAAAGAGATCCACCACCTTTTGAATATAAAGAATAAAGATACCTATGATTGCAAATGAACTAAGTTGTTTGTGAGCTATTCAAAGTCGATTTGATAAAAGCTCTTTCGAATTTGTTTAATGAGGCTCGTTAAAATAAATGAACCAAACTCAAAATTTGAGATACTTGGTTCATTTTAACTCGTGAGCAGACTCGTTAATAAGCTTGTATAAATTAAACTAATAGTTTGATTTTGATTTTAACTTTTATACGTTTACTTATGATAAATATAAAAATATTTAAATCAACTTATTTATTTGAATAGAATCATAAGTTTTAACATATATATTATGAATTTTACAAAATATGTAACTTTATTTTTGTAACAAACTGAAAAATAATTTTAATTTATAATTGATATTTACTAAGCTCGTTTAGACTCGATCAGGGCCGGACATGTGCTTTCGATGGCCCTAAGCGAGATTCTAAAAATAGGCCCCCAAGAGATCGAATTATTTTATCTTAAAATATTACTTTAAATCTAAGGGCCGGAAAATCATTTGTGACACTAATTATAACAATAACCAAATGAAATAATTACTTTAGTGAGACAACATGTTAATTATGAATAGTAGTAATATGTCGGAAAGACGATAGTAATGTATCAACTATATTCGTACAATCAACATGTGGGAATTAATAGCCGGCAAAACAAATATTTCATTAAACCAAAAATCACAAAAGCATATCATATTATTCATATTTTTTAAAACAATAAATGTGTACTTCATATATAAGCAAGTACAGCACCAACATAGAATGTATCTTCTCCCCACAATATCAACCAAAGAGCAGTTTTTTTATATCTACCAAAGTGAAGAAAGACCTCAACTATTAGGAATATAAGAAAACAAATAAAAGAATTTCTTCCTCAATTTTTTCAATCACTCAACCTCACTGGCTCTTGATTAGCAAATTCATTTATTTGTTACTCCTACTACCTAACTACCTTCAGAGGGTCAAATAAACAAATTGATTGGTTTGGTACAAAACTAAAGTGAAAAAAGTGGGGAAAAAAACCAACAAAAAAATTAATTTGAATTAATTTATTTCTTATTCTTCTTCTGCAATACATACATGAAATTTAGTTGAATACTTGAATTAATTTTCATTTACCACCCAACCAGTTTCTTTCTTTTTTATTTGCTTGATTAAAATAATTTGAATCTTACAATTAATTTGAAACTTTGAATCTTCACACAATTTCTGTAATTTAAAAGCAATTTAAAGACTGAAGTTGGGGAAAAAAACTGACCGTGGTCCGTGGACCACTGCCGCCGAGCACCGTCTGATGCAGCGACGCCCGCCGCTGTGGAAGACCGAAGATGGAGACAACGGGAACGTGATTCACGTAATCACGTGAAGGGCAACAAACGTGAGATGAGTTTTGGGCCTTTATCAGTGTTTGATTAATGGAACTAAAGAGTTTTTTTTTTTGTTTTTTTTTGAAAAATTGCAAAAATCCACTTTTTTACAAATTTTTTAGAAAAATGTCACTCAACTTAAATCCTTTAAATTTTACCCCCTCATTCCTGTGAAAAATGTCAAAGATACCCCTTAGTAAAGAAAAAGGGCCCCAATCAATCTCTTCCCCTCCCATTCTCACGTGTCTTGAAAACAAAAAACAAAAAGTCAACAGTGATTCTGGCTCTTAATCTCTCTCTCTCTTTCCGTCTCTCCTCCCAAATAATTTTTCGGCAATTTTAGAGGGTGCTCCAAAATAATTTTTCTGGCGTCTATTATGAAGTATATTTCCCAAGAAGTTCGATTTTGGCTCGTGTTCTTCAAATCTAGGGTTTTCTAGGGTTTTTTTTGCATTTTTGTATTTTTTTTTCAGAAACTGTGTTGTAGTATGCTTCAAGTTTCATTTTTGGTAAGCTTTTTTGACTTTCACTGGTTTAGGGTTGCTAGGTTTGGGTGAAAGATCTCTGCATTTTTTCCAAAAATAATGTTAAGTAATTGTGATGTTTTTGGTCGTTTTCATGGGTTATGGGTCGTTTCGAAAGCATGTTCGTATTATTTTGAAGTTTATTTATAATGTTTATTAGTTGGTTAGGTTTGATTTTGGATGTTGTTTGCATTTGTCGACCTCTTTTTCTTATTTTTTCAGTTATGTTCCTTTAATTTTCTCGTATGTATGCACTTAATGCCTATCGATCATGTTTTTGACTTTATTATGAACATTGTGTCAACCATTGTCCTTATCCGACTATGTATTTATCCGACTTTGACCAACTTTCGACTACTATTTCGCCCTAATGTGTTGTTTTGGTGTAAAACAGGGAGAAAATGGCTCTCGTTCCAAATGAGAAAGATCGGTTTGAAGGGAAGCTCTCCTGTAGGTCTTGTTTCAAAATTAAAATCATCTCGACTCACTTTGGTGACTATCCGTGTTGATATATTTAAATGTGAGAAGGTAATGTGTAAAATTGTAATGATACAAATGATGTGGGATTCACAAGTTTTGAACTAAGTGTAATAATTATATATTGGTTTTATGATTTGAGTGTAATTACTATGTATTGGTTTTCTAAATTTTTTAAAACTTATAGAAGTAAAAATTGGATAAAATAGACATGATTTTAGAAAACAGCCGAAGACATATACTTATTATGGTACTTGTTTGAGTATTGTGTATTTGATATCCTTGATTTGATGAGTTATTCAGTTTGTAATAGATTAGCTCGTTTAGTCGTGGATAGTAATGTTGATTTGAATTGGTTTGATCAATTCCCTGTTTGGCTCAATATGTAGCCTTTGTCGGTTCTTAGCCCTTGGCTACGAAGTTTGTTATAATCGCTCTTGTTGAGGTTCGTTTTAATGAAATGACTATTGTTTTGGGAAAAAAAAAGAAAAAGAATAGGGGAAAATTGAGAAGATTCTTTTGAAAGGCAAACCAAAAGAGGTCGAGATGATTGCAACAATATCTCATTTTGG
Organism: Rehmannia glutinosa; assembly: GCA_016081115.2. NCBI lineage: Eukaryota > Viridiplantae > Streptophyta > Magnoliopsida > Lamiales > Orobanchaceae > Rehmannia > Rehmannia glutinosa. Next base: position 1,134,635 of record JABTTQ020002722.1, on the reverse strand, counting down.
TAAAAAAGCAAAAGAAATAAAAAGTGTACAATATCTCATTTTGGTAATAATATAGTATGATGACTGCAACTTTTTTTTTTTTTTGTAAGCTTTACAATCTGCATACAGAACAACAATTTCCCAGTCTTTTTCAATAATTGAGAGAAGTGACAACGGAAGGGACAACCACGTGTTTTGTTTTCTTCCACTGAAACACCAACGACGATTAGTTGAATCCAACTCGCATGCACCATCCCAAAGAATTAATATTGAGCATGAACCAGAACCTGAAACAATACAATAATAAACTGAAATCAGAAACTTATAAAGGCAACGACCACACATTTGACTACAAACGACTACAACCTTACACCGACAATAATTATTGACCGCACACCGACCACACACCGACCAGCAAATCGACTACATAGCAGACAACAAACCCACAAACTGCAGCACCGAGCTATTTTTGTCAAAATCGAACTAATTCTACAATTTAATCACATTTTCAGCTTCCACACGACTACATTCGCTAAAATTCAAATAATTAAATATTATCCACTACATAACACGGACTATATTGAGTATTTATACTTGTTTACAAATGAAAAATAACCAAAATAACCGCAAACATTTGTCGGAAAATAATTCTAATCTCTTTCCATATTTTCGACCTAATGTAGTGGAATATTGGAACTTAAACACCTCTGCTCGAAACAAATCAGCTGCAAGTGACCTCTGCTCCAAAAAATTGCGAAAAAGTAATCACAAAAACACACTGCTTTCGGTCCAATAAAAGCTTTGCTCGAACGATGCTGTCAAAAATGCCAGACACGGGAACAATGTCATCCACCGTCGCCGGAAAATGCTGAAATTTCAGAGAAAATGGGAGCTCGGTCGTGAAATGGGGTTGAGAAATGAAGAACTATGGTCAACTGAGTTTCTTTAGGATGAAAGAACAACCTTTGAGAAAAAATTAAAAATTTAAGCTAAGGGATATCTTTGACATTTCACAGGGATGAGGAGGGTAAAATTTAAAGGATTTAGGCTAGGTGGCATTTTTCCAAAAAATTTGTAAAAAAGTGGCATTTTTGCAAACTTCCCTTTTTTTTTTAAAGAAAAATGGGCCCCAAAAAATTTGGGGCCCTAATCTGGGGCTTGTTGGGCTTGTGGTCAAGTCCGGCCCTGGACTCGATTAAGCTTGAAGATGTTCGTGAACCATCAAAATATTCGATAAACTCAAGCTCGAATTCGACTCGATAATAAACGAGTCAAACTCAAACTATCAGAAGCTCAGCTTGGTTCGATTCGATTGCAACCCTTATATACCAAAAGTTGAAAGGAAAGCAAATTGCATTTAATTATGTTTCTCACTGAAAGAATTGGAGGGTCCAATTCTAATGAAAATGCAGTGTGTAGTCAAAAGTGATGCCAACACTTTGCAAAACACAGCGGAAGACTTAATTAAAAATACAATTTCACAAAGTTTGAAATAAAGACAGAATCAAATACAAGACACAAGAGATTGAAAATTTTGTATAAGTATAAAATACTTGTACGGTGTTCATTAGAACAAAAATTATCCAGAAGGTAATGTTGTTTACAAAATACAAAAATACAAAGTAAATAAGGAAACTAGGAGAACAACTCCCCTTGTGTCTCCAAAAGTAACAGCACTCCTTCACAAAGCGTGAGAAAACATTTAGTGCACTCCAAACACTCAAACTACACTGAATCTATCTCACATAAACACTCAAAATTCGAGTTCTAAAACTGATGCCAACAATGTTGCCAACATTCCTGGTATCACCGAGCTTCTATGAGACTTTTAAGTGTGAAAAAGGCTGGAAGATGAACTCTCAAATCTCCTAAAATCAGAATCGAAATGTCTTTGGTTTTTGATCCTTAAATAGCTATCTCTTGAATAACTTCCTGCAAGAAAATAGAAGAAAAACTTCTTGCAAGTTTTAAGGATAAAACCACCCACTAAAATAAACTTCCAAGGAGTTAGTAGTGTTAGAAAACTGAATTTAAACTTCTAACTTAACTACCTGGAAAAAACTGAAATATTAACTGCAAAAAGAAAACTGAAATCTGAAAGAACAATTCGAAAGAAAGAAAAGATATTGTTTAAGGAAATTCAAACATTAACAATCTCCCCATTTCTTGCGATTTCGGACAAAATCTTTTGCACAAAAACAACACGCTTAATATTCTCCCATAATTCAAGGAGTCAAATCTCCCCACTGAATATAAGTCGAAAAGCAAGAAGTACCAAAACATCAAATACTCTTCAAACAAGCAAGTTCAATTTGTCAAAAAAATGATGCCTCGGTGTTGGCATCATTCTCGGAATCATCATCTCCATCGCTTTGCTTCCAGCTTTGTTTTGTGTGTCACTTTCTCCCCTTTTTGGATTGAAATCAACCTCCATAATTTAAAGAGAGAAAATAACAACATACAAGCTCACTGAGAGCATTTTAATACCCCATTATCTTCATTTAGAAGAAGTTAGGACCATTTATCCAACATAGGAGAAAGGAGATAAAAAGTAACAACTCATTACTACTAAACATCAGGTTTTGCAGATTTTTTTCACAATTTTTTTTTTGTTTTTTTTTTTTTTTTTAAATATATAAGAAATAGTAATAAAAAAAACGAAAAATATTTATATAAAACAAACACACATCAGTATCATGAGGTGATATGTATAATGATGCCATCATTTGCAAGATCATTCTGTAACAACAAACTCAATTTAAATGACAGAAACAGAGATTTTTTTTTTCTTGCATAACAGATTCACAGGCATAAGAATAGTACAAAAAGACTTAAAAAAGTCACAGAAATATAGCTCAATCTATTTACACGATCAATGAGCCAAATGTACAAATATGCCCAAAAAGCAAGTTTAAAAAAAATATGTTTGCTGACTTCTTTTAAGAATTTGAGCTGCACAGAAATGCCTACAAAAGATGATGCATCAGTACAGAAAAACTCAAGAATACAAACTAATAACAAAACAAAAAATATATATATACAAACAGGATGTGTCACACGTGTGATGCAACACATGAAGATCACACATTTAAAGAACACACAAAACCAAGAGAGATTTCCTTAGACAGGAAAACTCTCAAAATCCAAAGATTTAGAGAAAATATCTCGCTAACGGATGTTTAGTGGCAATGTGTTGAGTACAACAACGATCATTATCATCACCCAAATCAATTTAGGATTAGTTTTTCAAGAATTCTCAAAGAATTGAAAGTGTCCTCAACAGTGTCATGTATCATTTCTGGCATCATTTTACCCAATTCCTTATCTTTCTTCAATTTGAAGCAAAAAGGTTTGATATGCCCTGGTTTAAAACAATAATGACACACAAATTTTCGTTTCAAAACACTTCCAGACTTCTTGAAATTGTTTTTGAAAAATGATTTGCCACTTTTTCCAGCATTCTCTTGTTTCATAGAATGGCATGTCTTCTTACAAGAATCTGTTTTGTTTGCTTTAACATATCCTAATCCGGTTCTATCAAATCTAGCTTTCAAAAATATATCATCAATAACAGCAGAGCTAGAATCAAACTTACTTACTGTCTTTTTAAGACTAATAAGTTCAGATTTTACCAGATCAATATCTTTGTCTTTCTTTGTTAAAAGAACTTCCAATCTCCCAACAAATTCTCTTAAAATGTCATTCTCTTTGACAAGATCTTCACATTTAAGTTGCAAATTATTATGACATTTATCTTCTAGATCAACATACTTTGACCCTGAATTCAGACATAAAAATAATGCAAAATGATTAACAAAATCATATTCAGAATCAGCAAACCTGTCTTGTGATGCCTCAGTATTGGCATCATTTGTTGCATCATTTCTGAATCCATCAGATTTGAGCTCATCTTCCTCAAGAATCGTTACAAGTCCCTTGCAATTTTCTTCACCATCTTGATTCTTCGTCACTAAAAGATACAACGAAAATACATACCTCTTTCCCAAGAGTGTTTGCACATTGTTTTGCATAATGACCAAATCCTTTGCAAGCACGACATTGAATCAAGTCAAGGTTTTTTGATTTTAAAAATTGTTCTCTTGATTTGGTTCAAACTTTTAGGAAATTTGAAGAATTTCAAAACTGCTTTCTTAGACTTGAAATCTTTGTCATTCAAAGAAGATTTTTTAGTAAACTATTAAACCGTAAAATTCAATAATGCAATAGATTCTTCATTTAAATCACATTCATGAATGTTTTTCATAAAATGTTCCATTGCATTACTTTGAACATCACAAAAATCAAAACCAGTTTGGGTTTTAAAAGCAATACTTTTGTCTTCAACAAAATGTTCTTTTTGTTGTCCCAAGTTTAACTCAAAAGTTTGTAAAATACCAATAAGTTCATCAAGTCTAAGAGTATCAGTATTTTGGTTTCTTCAATGGTATAAATCTTAATATTGTATCTTTCAGGAAGAGATCTCATTACCTTGCTTACCAATCTTGAATTGCTAATAGGTTCTTGATGGCTCAAAAGCTACCTTTAAAACCTTAGGCAAGTGCACCTATCATATTGTAGTATAGATTGTTGAGTACCGAGTGTCATTCCCACGAGGATTGTAAGTATTAATAATTACCGTTTTTTTGTTATTTAATCTAGCAATTTTCAGAGTTTTGTTTGTTTAATGAAAATAAAAAATAGAGAATTTTAAAATAATTGCAACTTACAAAAGATCAAATAAAAATAGATTGTAGAATTAAGAAATCAAGAGCTAGAAATGTGTTTGAATGTAAATCCCTCTAGAATGTTTTTGTGATTTAACAAGATAAAAAAAAACCATAATCCCTTAAGCAAAAACCAACCTCTTTTAGTAAAATCTCATGTTTCATGGACCGTAGAAATTCCCGATTTAAGTTAAACCCTCTATCGAGCGCGAATAACTTCTAATCTAAAGTTGATTAATCAAATCTCTTTCTAGTTAAAACCCCAAGACAACATTATAACGATTTGTGAATTCCATATTAGGTTTGACCCTAATCCGTAAGATTTATGTCGTCTATATCTAGGATTGCATGCAACTCTTTTCACTTATATAGGTTCTATTTCACCATGAATCTCGATTTCCTGGATGAAAAATAAACTTCAAATCAATATTGCGCATATACCAATTTGAATGAATAAAGCATAATATAAGTGAATCACACAAAACATGAAGATTTTATTAAAAACATACAAACCTTAATCACAAATTCATTCTAGAGTTCATTACATTCAAACACTAGAAATTTAGCTACACATGGCTTTGTCAAAAGAGTATACTACACAAGAAGATATGAATAAAATGAACATGGTGTACTTATCTCTTATTCAAGACCAATACAAGACTTCCTCCTTGGTTGATTGCAATGATGTTGAGCTCAAGCCTTCTCCTCTATTGCTCTTCAACTTCCAACTCTACCTCTCTTTTTATCCTCTCAATGTATTTTGCTTTGAAACTTAGAATATACAATGAATATACAATGAATCTCTCTATCAATGAATACTACATGAATTATCTATTTTTCCCAACTCAAACTCTTGGTTTTTATAGGCACCATTTTTGTGAAAGAACACATCAATAATGCTAACAAATGGTCCACTTCCATGGTTGTTGGTTGAATCATTGTGTGCACATTCATGGTTGAGTTGGTTGAATCATTGTGTGCACATTCATGGTTGAGTTGGTTGAATCATTGTGTCCACATGACAATTGAGGGAATAATAGAGTTTGGTGCATCAAAATGAGGTGTAAAAGTTGCTCAAAGGTTGTCAAAAGGCAAAAAGGGAAAGTCTCCATAATTTCCGCCAAAGAAAAACCCAGTCTGGACGAAAAGCACGCCCGTGCTTTCAAAGCACGGGCAGGCCGTGTTTTTGGGTTTTCCCGAACACGGCCGTGCTTGAAAAGCACGGCCTGGCCGTGTTTTGGGTGAATCATTGTGTGCACATTCATAATTGTGTGTTGGTTGATAACTATCAATATTTGTGGAGTGATGATTTCAAGTTTAAATAATGCCTGCTGATGTTACAGTCTTTCTTGACAGTCGATCGCTTTGCAATATTGTGTTTTTACTGAATGGTTAATTCGGGTTGAGAAGGCTAAGACTTCCACTAGGTTTATATTTTGAATTTTCGTTCAAACACTCCTAGGGTGGTTTCCCATACTCATATTTGTGTCGCCGTTTTACGTAAAAGACAAACATGGGGCTCATGAATGCTCCTAGTTACTAATCAACAACAAATAGAGGAGTATAACCTCGATTGGATTCCCCTTTTTTTTTTCTTTTTTTCATTTTTTTTTTCACAAGCTTGGTATAACAACTAGTTAACCACCACTAAATCATGAATTCTCAAACGTTCATAACACTAAGCTTTGTCGTAAATGCCTTAACAAATCAAGTATTATGGAGTTGGAAATCTCGTCAAAATTTAGCACACATCTACATCAATCTAGCTTTTCAAGCACGGCCGTGTTCGGGAAAACCCAAAAACACGGCCTGCCCGTGCTTTGAAAGCACGGGCGTGCTTTTCGTCCAGACTGGGTTTTTCTTTGGCGGAAATTATGGAGACTTTCCCTTTTGTCTTTTGACAACCTTTGAGCAACTTTTACACCTCATTTTGATGCACCAAACTCTATTATTCCCTCAATTGTCATGTGGACACAATGATTCAACCAACTCAACCATGAATGTGCACACAATGATTCAACCAACTCAACCATGAATGTGCACACAATGATTCAACCACGAGGATTGTAAGTACTAATAATTACCGTCTCTTTGTTATTTAATCTAGCAATTTTCAGAGTTTTGTTTGTTTAATGAAAATAAAAAATAGAGAATTTTAAAATAATTGCAACTTACAAAAGATCAAATAAAAATAGATTGTAGAATTAAGAAATCAAGAGCTAGAAATGTGTTTGAATGTAAATCCCTCTAGAATGTTTTTGTGATTTAAAAAGATAAAAAAAAAAACAACCATAATCCCTTAAGCAAAAACCAACCTCTTTTAGTAAAATCTCATGTAAGTTGCAATTATTTTAAAATTCTCTATTTTTTATTTTCATTAAACAAACAAAACTCTAAAAATTGCTAGATTAAATAACAAAAAGACGGTAATTATTAGTACTTACAATCCTCGTGGGAATGACACTCGGTACTCAACAATCTATACTACAAAACGATAGGTGCACTTGCCTAAGGTTTTAAAGGTAGCTTTTGAGCCATCAAGTTTTTGGCGCCGTTGCCGGGGATTGTAATATTAAGAACGCTTTATTTTTGTTAATTTAATCATTTTTTTTTATTTTTTTTATTTTACCATTATCTTTCTTTTTATCTATCTTTGTAAGTCTTGGTTTATACTTATCCTCTTTGTTTACCGCAGTGTATGCCTACTTGTCGCCGAATTTGGAAGCGCGACACCGCCGAGCAACACGAGGAAAATACTAACACAAACCACGAAGAGGATACTAACGAAAGTAAAGATTTCGTCATGGCGGATGAACAAAGAACTATGTATGATTATGCCAAACCATCCATGGAAGGCACGCTATCTAAGATCGTAAGGCCCATTTGCGACCAATAATTTTGAAATCAAACCGAATGTCATTCAAATGGTGCAACAATTTGTTCAATTTGACGGCTACCGGCGAAGATCCGAACAATCATATCACAAATTTCCTTGAAATTTGTGATACCTTCAAAATAAATGGAGTCTCGACGATGCCATCCGTTTGCGCTATTCCCATTTACTCTTCTGGGACGGGCTAAACAATGGATAAATACTTTGCCAAAGGGAACAATCACAACATGGAGCATCATGGCGAAAAGTTCATTTTGAAATATTTTCCACCGACCAAAATCGCACGATTGAGGAATGAAATCTCTTCATTCACTCAAGAAGACGACGAGACCATGTACGACACTTGGGAGAGATTCAAAGAATTCTTTGCGAAAATGCCCACATCATGGCCTCCTATTTGGATGCAAGTCCAAACGTTTTACAACGGGCTACTCTCATCGACGAGGCAATGATTGATGCGGCGGGGAACATTGAATAATAAAACACCCGGCCGCTAAGATCTCATAGAAGGGATGGCCATGAATGGCTAACAATGGCAATCCGTTTGCGGTAAACCTAATAGAACAGTGGGTGTTTATAATGCGGATGCAAAGGTTACACCAAATGCACAAGTCGAAGCTTTGACCCAAAAGATCGACGATCTAGCGGCTCCTAAACCACCACCACCGCATGTTTTATCTTGTGAAACTTGTGGAAGATTGCATAATCATCAGGACTGCCCACACACAATACCTCACACTGAACAGGCTAATTACGTTGGGAATCAAGGCAGAAATTACCCAAGTAATCCTTACAACAACACATACAATCCTGGGTGGCGACAACATCCTAATTTCGGTTGGGGAAACCAAGGCCAACCACGACCTAATCCCAATCCTGATCTACACACGTCTCCCGGATTTCAGCCAAATCAAGGTAAACCTAACTTGGAAGATCTTATAACAAAGTTTGTGCAATCAACAGATACCCGATTCCAGGCGGTGGAAACATCCTTGAGAAATCAAGAGACATCTATCCATAATCTGGAAAACCAAATAGACCAGTTGCAAAAATGATTTCCGAAAGGCCACAAGGAAGTTTGCGGGTAACACCGAGCCAAACCAAGGGAGCACGTAAAGGCAATCACCATCGCTTTTCCACATGATCATGATTATGCCAAAGCCACCATGCGAAATATGTGGAGGACGACAAACACGAAGAAAAGCCCATGAAAAAGGTGGTCGCCGAATACAAGCCCAAGATCCCTTACCGAGTCTAACCGAAGAAGATAGAAGGGAGGACAAATTTGGTAAGTACCTTGAGTCATTCAAGCAACTACATACTAATATTCCATTTGTTCAACCTCTTTCAAAGCATGCTAAGGATCTAAATGACATCATTTCTAATGAAAATAAGCTAACGAACTATCAAATGTGCAATTGAATGATAAATGTTCTTCCAATAATCTACCCAAAAATGTAATGATCCGGGAAGTTTTATTATCCCTTGTACAATTGATGGTTTACTTGTTGATAAAGCACTAGCCGACTTAGGAGCTAGTATCAATGTGATGTCTTATGAAACATTCAAGCATATGGGATTAAGTGAACTGAAACCTACTAGGATGGACATACACTTAGCCGATAAATCGATTAAACATTCTAGAGGTATTATTAATGATGTGTTAGTCAAGATCGATAAATTCACATTCCCAGATTGATTTTGTTATTCTTGACATGCATGATGATATTGAGGTTTCTCTAATTCTTGGGCGTTCTTTCTTGGCTACGCAAAAATCAATCATTGATGTGCATGAGGAAAATTAACTTTGAGGGTGGGGGATGAACAAGTAATTTTTAAAATTCATGTTGATATTGAAAAGGATACTACTTGTTCTTTTGCCGATTCAATTTCGTTGCACGATGAGAAATCTAAAAATCTCTTGGAGAAAAGTGTTGTTCAAAGTCCATGTTGGAAGCTTATGCCCGAAAAGGGGACCTAAAGTTCAAAGAGCACATTTTGAAGCATAAAGTTGGAGGTAATACTACTAAATACCTAAGGGATTTTCATAAGTCCAAAGCTCCACCGACTAATCTCCACATTTGGGTAAACGGTCCATTCAAATATACGACTTTAAAGAAGCGCTAACCGGGAGGCAACCCGGCATTTTGTGTGCATTTTCTTTTACTTAATTTTTTTATTGCTTGGGAATTGAAAAAAATTAAAAAAAAAAAAACAACGTCTGGCCGTCTTAAAAAGCACGGCCGTGTTCGTGTTACTCGATTCGCGAACACACCCTGGCCGTGTTTAAAAAATCCAAGGTTTTGTAGGAAAAATTGCATCGAACACGCCAGGCCGTGCTTTTCAAGCACGCCGTGTTTTAAAAAAAAAAAAAAAATTATCGAAAAAATCGCATCGAACACGCCCGGCCGTGCTTAAAAAGACGGCCGTGTTTTTTAAAAAAAAAAATTCAAAAAAAAAACTCAAAAAAATAAATTATATATATATATATATATCGATGATTTCACGGTATTCGAGTTGTGTATCCTTGATTAGGTATGAAGATGCCGATAAAGGTCTCGTAAAACAACCCAATGGTCGCCAATCACCGATTTCACTCTTCTAGTAAGGTCGTATTTTTCTTTTCCACCTCTTTTATTTTCTTTCTAGTATGGTTGATTTTTGAGTGTTTTGTTTGTGTTCGTTCATCTCTTTCTTTTTCACATTGAGGACAATGTGAACCTTTAAAGTTGGAGGTGGGTGCAATTACATTCTTAGTCATGTGTGCTTGCTTTTATTTTTAGGTTGTCGACAAGAGGTAATTTTTTTTTTTAACAAATTGAGTGTTTGCTAGTCAATAACTTAGCCCAATCACACCAAAATTAACTTTTTGATTTATGTTTTCAATGTGAAGCAATTGATTGTCTAGAATAGATTGATGTAGATGTGTGCTAAATTTTGACGAGATTTCCAACTCCATAATACTTGATTTGTTAAGGCATTTACGACAAATCTTAGTGTTATGAACGTTTGAGAATTCATGATTTAGTGGTGGTTAACTAGTTGTTATACCAAGCTTGTGAAAAAAACAAATGAAAAAAAAAAAAAAAAGAAAAAAAAGGGAATCCAATCGAGGTTATACTCCTCTATTTGTTGTTGCTTAGTAACTAGGAGCATTCATGAGCCCCATGTTTGTCTTTTACGTAAAACGGTGACACAAATATGAGTATGGGAAACCACCCTAGGAGTGTTTGAACGAAAATTCAAAATATAAACCTAGTGGAAGAATGCCTCGAAAGGACCTACAAAAAAAAATAGAAAGGGAAAATGTATATTCCTTGAATTCTCATTCCAATAAAAGTTCAAGAAGCTTGGTTATATGACTAGTAGGCTAACTACAATGATCCATTGAATTCTTGTATTTTCATGACATTATTGAATTGAAGTTATTCATAACTATCAATATTTGTGGAGTGATGATTTCAAGTTTAAATAATGCCTGCTGATGTTACAGTCTTTCTTGACAGTCGATCGCTTTGCAATATTGTGTTTTTACTGAATGGTTAATTCGGGTTGAGAAGGCTAAGAACTTGACTGCTTGTGTTCAATGTGTTGAAGAAAAAAAAATCATTTTGTGTTTTAATTTATTGAATCATTTTTTTGTTGATTTAATGTTTTTGCTTGAGGACAAGCAAAGTTCAAAGTTGGAGGTGGTTTGAACTTGATGGCTCAAAAGCTACCTTTAAAACCTTAGGCAAGTGCACCTATCGTTTTGTAGTATAGATTGTTGAGTACCGAGTGTCATTCCCACGAGGATTGTAAGTACTAATAATTACCGTTTTTTTGTTATTTAATCTAGCAATTTTCAGAGTTTTGTTTGTTTAATGAAAATAAAAAATAGAGAATTTTAAAATAATTGCAACTTACAAAAGATCAAATAAAAATAGATTGTAGAATTAAGAAATCAAGAGCTAGAAATGTGTTTGAATGTAAATACCTCTAGAATGTTTTTGTGATTTAACAAGATAAAAAAAAAACAACCATAATCCCTTAAGCAAAAACCAACATCTTTTAGTAAAATCTCATGTTTCATGGACCGTAGAAATTCCCGATTTAAGTTAAACCCTCTATCGAGCGCGAATAACTTCTAATCTCAAGTTGATTAACTGAAATCTCTTTCTAGTTAAAACCCCCAAGACAACATTATAACGATTTGTGAATTCCCATATTAGGTTTGACCCTAATCCAGAAGATTTATGTCGTTCTATATCTAGGATTGCATGCAACTCTTTTCACTTATATAGGTTCTATTTCACCATGAATCTCTCAATTTCCCGGATGAAAAATAAACTTCAAATCAATATTGCGCATATACCAATTTGAATGAATAAAACATAATATAAGTGAATCACACAAAACATGAAGATTTTATTAAAAACATACAAACCTTAATCACAAATTCATTCTAGAGTTCATTACATTCAAACACTAGAAATTTAGCTACACATGGCTTTGTCAAAAGAGTATACTACACAAGAAGATATGAATAAAATGAACATGGTGTACTTATCTCTTATTCAAGACCAATACAAGACTTCCTCCTTGGTTGATTGCAATGATGTTGAGCTCCAAGCCTTCTCCTCTATTGCTCTTCAACTTCCAACTCTACCTCTCTTTTATCCTCTCAATGTATTTTGCTTTGAAACTCAGAATATACAATGAATATACAATGAATCTCTCTATCAATGAATACTACATGAATTATCTATTTTTCCCAACTCAAACTCTTGGTTTTTATAGGCACCATCTTTGTGAAAGAACACATCAATAATGCTAACAAATGGTCCACTTCCATGGTTGTTGGTTGAATCATTGTGTGCACATTCATGGTTGAGTTGGTTGAATCATTGTGTGCACATTCATGGTTGAGTTGGTTGAATCATTGTGTCCACATGACAATTGAGGGAATAATAGAGTTTGGTGCATCAAAATGAGGTGTAAAAGTTGCTCAAAGGTTGTCAAAAGGCAAAAAGGGAAAGTCTCCATAATTTCCGCCAAAGAAAAACCCAGTCTGAACGAAAAGCACGCCCGTGCTTTCAAAGCACGGGCAGGCCGTGTTTTTGGGTTTTCCCGAACACGGCCGTGCTTGAAAAGCACGGCCTGGCCGTGTTTGGTACGTCGGGGTCGAAAAATTGCTCGTTTTTTGACTTTTAAAAAGCACGGCCGTGCTTAAAAACACACCCTGCCCGTGTTTGACTGAAAAGGCCCCGAAATGACGCGTTTAGCTTGGGATTTTGAGTGTTTTTGAATCCAGAAACCCCCGGGTATATTTTGACATGAAACCATGGCCCAAAATTCACCAAAAACAGCTTCAAATCATCAATCTACACCAATAAAAGCATCTCAGAGTAATGTGAACCATGTACAATCAAAAATTTATGAAACTAACAATAAAATAACTCAAATCATACTTAAATATACACATAAAACATGCATAAAAAGACCCTTATCAGTTCTCCAAGTGATTGTGCCTCATTAGCAATATCGCAGATTTTTGCATTATATGAAGCAATGGTCTCTTCTTCTTCCATCCTTAGATTCTCGAATCTGCTTGCTAGGAGTCTTAGCTTTGTTCTTCTAACACTTTGTGTTCCCTCACAATGCAATTGCAATGCATCCCAAACATCTTTTGCTGAAACACAATTAGAAATTATTTTGAACAAAAATATATCAACAACAGTAAATATGGCATTTAAAGCTTTAGAATTAAAACTTGCAATTTGGATTTCATCATTTTGCCATTCAATCTCTGGTTTGTCTGTTGTAACTCACTCGGTGTCAACAATTCTTGGTGGTGTCCATCCCATAAGAACGGATCTCCATGCTCTTTCATCAATGAACTTGATATAAACCCTCATCTTTACCTTCCAATAGGAATAGTTCGTTCTATCCAAAACAGGAGGTCGAAAAATGGAACTACTCTGAATTTCCATCATAAAAACACTGCAAAAAAAAAAAAATAGGATCACACTACGTATCGTCTAGTGAAGGCTCTTGATGCCAATTGAAAGAATTGGAGGGTCCAATTCTAATGAAAATGCAGTGTGCAGTCAAAAGTGATGCCAACACTTTGCAAAACACAGCGAAAGACTTAATTAAAAATACAATTTCACAAAGTATGAAATAAAGACATAATCAAATACAAGACACAAGAGATTGAAAATTTTGTACAAGTATAAAATACTTGTACGGTGTTCATTAGAATAAAAATTATCCAAAAGGTAATGTTGTTTACAAAATACAAAAATACAAAGTAAATAAGGAAACTAGAAGAACAACTCCCTTGTGTCTCCAAAAGAATAAAGACTCCTTCACAAAGCATGAGAAAACATTTAGTGCACTCCAAACACTCAAACTACACTCGAATCTATCTCACATAAACACTCAAAACTCGAGTTCTAAAAATGATGCCAACAATGTTGCCAACATTCCTGGTATCACCGAGCTTCGCACTTTTCTGTGTGAAAAAGTCGGAAGATGAACTCTCAAATCTCCTAAAATCAGAATCGAAATGTGTTGGTTTTGATCCTTAAATAGCTATCTCTTGAATAACTTCCTGCAAGAAAAAAAGAAGAAAAACTTCCTGCAAGTTTTAAGGAGAAAACCACCCACTAAAATAAACTTCCAAGGAGTTAGTAGTGTTAGAAAACTGAATTTAAACTTCTAACTTAACTACCTGGAAAAAACTAAAATATTAACTGCAAAAAGAAAACTGAAATCTGAAAGAACAATTCGAAAGAAAGAAAAGATATTGTTTAAGGAAATTCAAACACTCACTTCTTGAGATCTTTGCCATTTGTACCAAATTAAAGAAAATTAATTCCCCTCTAAAAAAAAAAAAGAAAACTAATTCTAGTTTTTTAGCAGAATTCCCAAAAAAAGAAACTACGAAGTAAAATAAGAAATAAGAGAAGTTTTGAAAAGACCATTATACCCATACGAATTTTGAAAATGTAGCTTCATTCGTCCGCCACCGCCAAAAACCCTAATTCTCAAATCCCTCCGAAAAACCCCTCTGAAATTCTCCCCAAAATTTTCCACATAAGAAATCTCAATTATTTACTTCTACTACGTCTATCTGCTCCTCACATAATTCTATATTATTCAATCTAAGGCTTGAATTTGCAATCTTTACACAGGGCCCTAGGGTTTTTCTTCACTAGAACTGAGAATCCTAGGGTCTTCAGAAGAAGTATAAAAGATTATTATTTGTATATAATTGTTTCTACTTAAAGATGGTTGCTTGGGAAAACGAGGTAGTGATGCGGGACGTCACCAATGCGGGGCTAGTCGTGAGTGACCGCATCGGCCGGGAAATGGCTGGGCAGCTCGACCTCGAAGAAGCTTTGGAAGCATCTAGATACTCTAG
This sequence comes from Rehmannia glutinosa, assembly GCA_016081115.2. Classification (NCBI taxonomy): domain Eukaryota; kingdom Viridiplantae; phylum Streptophyta; class Magnoliopsida; order Lamiales; family Orobanchaceae; genus Rehmannia; species Rehmannia glutinosa. The sequence goes on along the minus strand of JABTTQ020002722.1, from coordinate 1,119,631 downwards.
TCATCCCTATTCAACCCACCCCCGCGAGGTAAGTTTTATAGTTATTCGTTTTGTGTGTTTGATTTGGTTGAATATTTGAATTTGTTGAGCATATTATTTTTTACCCTTTGTTTTCATGCTGGGCTGGGGTAGGGTATTCACTATACTTGCAAATAAATAACAATGTATTAAGGTAGCTGATCATCTTATAACTGGTTCATTTTTTTTTCCAGTTTGATAGTTTCTAATGTGAAGTAAAAACTAAGTGCTGGGAAACATATGTGTTTTTTGGGCTACACATGTTAAGCACCGTTGAAGCAGTGCATTTATTTGAGATTTTTTATATTTTTATTTGATTTTACCTTATTATGGCTGAGGAGTAAGCTGAAAGAGAAAGAAAAAAACTGTGCAAATTACTCTACGTATAACCCCGATTCAGGTATAACAAAGATGCTTGAAGTTGTGGAGGAGGCTCATTTATCCCACTATGCAATCCATTGATAGAACAAAGATGACCATGCAATAGGGCGTACTCAACTTTGTCCTATGATCTAGACTTCCAGTAGTTCCACTAAAATTTCAGCATTCTTGAATGAAAGTCAGCCTTAGGTGTTGAGAAAATTTGGTTGTAGAAGCAAAGGAGAGAAGATTGTAAACATAGACAAACATCTGTTCAAATATTGACAGGACATTCTTGTGAAAAACTACTTACATTGGAGGGAAAAAAACTTAAGAATTTCTGTCTAAAGAAGTGCCTTGATGTGCAAGCTGAAGTTTATTCTTTTGACCTTAAAGGCCTAGACATTGAATTGCTATCACAAAACCTTTGATCTCTTAATGCAATATTTATAGCTGCATTATTGATGGTGTAATACTATAAGTGATCTATTAATATGTTTTTAAATTTATTTTACGACATGAATTGTTTGTCTTTTCCATCCCATGTTTTTCCAAGAACGCAAAGTGAAAAAGGGGATTATGTTCTCAATTGGCTAGAGCACAGTTTTGAGCTTTAATATTTATGTGGATAAAGTTTTTGGCTTTAGTGCTGGTATTTTAATTGTAAATTCGTAGGGGAAGACATGAGTTAGAAGTTTGTCAATTTTAGATTCCACTTACGTAATATTGCTCAGAAGCACTCTATGAATGAGGATTGGAACTTTTGGGAAGTACCAGACCGTGTTGTAGTATATCACAGTGGAGATGTTAAATCTCGATTATGGATTTATATGCTATTATCTAAAAGCTGCCTATCTTTGATGTGTCTGATCTCAAATCTGTAATTTATGCATGGAAGTGCGACAAATATGAGAAGAGGAGTTAATCTAATAGAACTTATTTCATTGGATCCATGTTAAAAACCATTCATGAAAATTGGGATTATATCTCAGCAGAATATTACTTGATGGATTGGGATGCGGTCAGGAGTGCCATTAATGTGGAAGTCATGGAGTACGATGACCGAGTAATTTTATGGTGTGCCTTTGGGTAAGTCATTGATGGGATACGCTAATGATAAAAATATTTTGGGAAATTAATTTGGAGCTGGCGAGCTGCATATTGGGTGATTGGTGGTGTACTGGGATTCTTCAGCATATTATATGGATTTGGTTTATGGAGTGGATATCCTGAATTTATGAGAACTTTCCTGATTTCATTGGCCTCAATGAGGGAATGGTGATTGAATCGGAATGGGGCTTGGATTTGGTGCCAGAATTGCTACCAATAAACTAGTTTCCTAACTTGTTCCGAGTTGCTATGATCAAACTAGTTTCTATGTCCTGTGTGGCTTTTCTGGGAATGTGCAGTTTAGAAGGGGCTTTCATGATGGTGACTGGTGAGGTCCGCATGATGTGAGTGTTATGGCCGATGAGGCTGATATGGTTGTCTTGCAAAAGCAATGGAACTTTTTCCTTAATTGAAATTATTTCACTTTTTGCTGCTAAAAATTCAGACTATTTTCTATTCTGATTTGTCGGTTCAGGACTCGAAAAATCTTGTGTGAATTCCTTATCCACCAAATGTAATTTTTCTATTCTGATTAATAAAATTATTGTTTCTTATAAAAAAAAAAATCCAGACTGTTTTCTGTAGTTGGAAAAGGTTTAAGGAAGCAGTGTTACTACAATAGTTGTCTTCTTCATGTGCAAGCTGCAAGGGAGGCTATAAACATTTACAATTTAACATAAAAAGGAGAATGGTAGGCTTGAGTTGGCGTATTCATGTGAAACGGAAAGGACTGGAGTGTCAACCCTGCTTGCGTTCGAATTGGTGTAGAATTATGATATCTGATTTAATATCTTTCCTTTGATTTTTGTCTTTTTGGAAAATTGAAGGTAAAAGACGAGGGAATAGAGATGAATGCCTTGTGAATGTGTAGCAAGTTTGAGAACAATCCCATACTGCTTTCCTGATGTGGGTAATTTAGGGAGAAAGGAGCAGAAGATCCTTCGATCAGAAGAATTCTGACATGCAGCTGAAGTGTACTTTCCACGTTGATGTGAAACATATAATAGATCTGCAATTGTTGATGACTTCTTTTGCCTTTTCTTACAAGTGTTGGTTTTTGTTTTGCTTGTATACTTGCACTGTGGGATATACCGTGTACGCCTTCAACTTATTTGATTGTATCAAGGATGGAATACCTGACAATATGAATGCTTGTAATTTGTCAGACATGGATTCTAAGATGATTCAAGTGGTGGAAAGCTAAAAATAAGCTTTCGTCCATTTGAACTTGGTGTTGATCTGATCATAGTAATTTAAATTCATAGTCCTATTTTCATGCAAATTCCTATGCTTATGTTAGGCATCAATGTGTTTAGATTCTTGTATTTTTGGCACATGTTTTACATTAATCTCCCATTCACTATAACTATGTGGTTTTAACCACTATTTGCAACTTCTTGATGTGATAGCATGAGGCATGGTAATTACTAGTGAATTTATTTCGGTTGATTGCTATTATTTGGATTGTGCTATTCATCTGCTGATAGGGGTCTTGCTTGCTAGAGAACCTATTAAATTTTGTTATTTTTATGTCTATATTTCAGTGGCCTCCTTTGGTTGAAGTTGTGGACACATGGGAGTTGCCTCCTGTGTTGATTGAAAGATACAATGCAGCTGGTGGAGAGGGAACAGCCTTATGTGGGATTTTTCCAGAAATACGACGGGCGTGGGCATCAGTTGATAACTCCTTATTTCTTTGGCGATTTGATAAGTGGTATGAGTTGCGTTGGTTGATAGTTATTGACACACAAACATCTTGACTCCAGAACAATTACTAAATGAGAATAAACAATTTTTGTTATTGACCCTAAGAAAAGTTGATATGGAAGCTTTTCGACATCAATTAATTAATCGTCTTATGGCATATCTTTCTTTTCTTCCAGATGCCTATAGCTACAGTAAAGCCTTATTTTCTCATTCCCTTTAGAGTTCAAGTAGCTCCAACAGTTTTCTTAGATAAGCTACTTAGTAGCAAGTGCCAAATTCGTTGTCATCAGATAGGTTTGTAAATCTACACCTGTAGGATATCATTGTTGAATTTGTGTAGAAATATTTTGTTTCCTGCAAAACATATGCATAACAGTGGAATGTATTGGATTTAGATTTTAGACTAAGAAAGATAGGCTAGTCTCATGGAATTGGTAATTTTAAGATTTAATTTCTTGTGAATGAATTGGACAATATGGGGCTCGATAGAAGTTGACAAAAAGGAAAGTATGGGCCTAGGCTTAGATCAGTTGAACTGTGGAGTTAAAGGTTAACAATTTTGGTTACAAAAATTTGTTTAGTCCTTAGTAATTTTTTATTTTTTTATTAGGTATACCGTATACCATATCTTGTAAACCTATCTTTGTTTTATTCTCTGTCTCTGTATCTCTCTTTTTGTGAAGTTTGTAATTGATGAAGTTCTAGTCTTTGTTTCTGTCTTGGTTGTGAAGACTAAAAGTCTTATTCTGTTCTGATGCCCTAATGAAAATGCGACAGCAGGTGGCATGGATTTAATTATTACTTGTCTTAGCTCTTCACATGCTGATAATATAGGGAAAATATAGTCCTAAAGTATAATGTGTTTGTTAATTACGGTGGTAAACTGATTGTTTTTGTGACATTGATCATTGCAATTGTGAGAGAGAGCTTATCGCCTGGGGTTTTGCTTAAATTTTCATACTGCAAGATAACAATTGGGATGCCGGTTTAGCTGTCAGAACCACATTTCGGAGCCCATGGAAGTGTATCTCTAGAGTTTATCCAGATTTCTACCAATCAGTTGCAGTTCACGTTAGGGGAGGAAATAAAATCAGATTCTGGGAGTATACTTGGGTGGGTGATAATCCTTCCAAAGAGCTTTATCCAGCATTATATAGCATTTCTTCTTGGCATTCTAAACCTATCATCTCTTTGGTGAATTTTAATTCTAATAATTCATTGGAGCCCTCTATCTCCTGGAATTTTCATTTCCACTGTAATATAAAAGACTCGGAAGTTCTAGCGTTGTGTTATTTGGATAGTCAGTTGGAAAATGTTAGGATGGCGGAGGGAGTGGAGGACGCTAGAAGGTGGAAATGGGAATCATCTGAAGTTTTCTCTTGTAAATCCTTTTTCGCATCTTTTTTTCCCAACTCCAACTTCCCCCCTTTCTCCTTTTTAACCCTGTTTGGAAGGCCCCCATACCTAAGAAGGTTCAATTCTTTTCATGGCTTTTTAAGCTGTGACGTTCTGCAAAAACGTTTTCCATTTGCCTCCCTATCCCCAAATTGGTGTGTTCTTTGTAGGAATCATTCTGAAGACTTGAATCACGTCTTCCTTCACTGCCTTTCACCATTAGCCTATGGTACATAGTTTTATGGGAAATGGATATTAAGTTGGCTATGCCATTTCAGCTGCCGATTTATTTATATAGAGCTGGTAGTCTTATCAGTCCTAGGTGTCAAGTTTTTTGGAATGTAATCATCCATGTAATGTGTTGGTCTCTTTGGCTAGAATGAAATAAAAGAATCTTTGAAGATAGAGATTATAAGAGAGGTGGTTTAAGATTAAGTTTAGGGTCGCTTGGTAGGTCTCCATTCACAAGGATTTTAAAGGACTTTTTGTTTCTGATATTTTCAGAGATTGGAGCTGTGTCATGTAGTGATAGTTTTTTCTTTGCTTTTGGGACTTCTTGTCCCAGTGGACTTTGTATTGTTTCTCTATTTAATAAAACTTTCTGTTTCTTATCTGAAAAAAAAAGTTCATATTACATTATCTGTGCCTGCAATTTTGAGTTTTTACAGGATTGCTTACTTTCGGTTTATGTTGTATGTATTTTGTACTCTGTCTGAAGACATTTTCTATGAAAAAAGAGAAAGCAGTGTAATGTTATTGCACAATATATATTTTTCTTGAGGATCCTTTTCCTGTAAATTTTCCACTTTTCTTATTTACATACCAAGGCACACACACTTAGCTTTGAAGTGGTTTCAGGAATGAAACACTGTGCATTAAATTGTAACATAAAGAAGATTGATACCGAAGAAGATAGAGGCTACATGGGTTTATTGTTCATCTTTATGTGTTAAAGGACAGTTAAAAATAACAAAGCAAATTGTTTCCTCTACCAGAGAAAATTCTTTCATACATTGTCAACTATGTAGTCCCATCACATGCTTCATTTTTTTCCATATAATTCTGATGATACCCTGATCTAGAATACTGCTTTGTTAGTGTATTTGAGTGTTCATCTAGAAGCCTCCTTGTTAGCAGGTTTTAATAATTTATGACGCAAACAATTAGTTCTTTTGCTAGATCTTTTGAGTTGCTTCTAAGTTTGAGAACATGCCAATCAATGCCTTTTTCCTGTTACCAGAACGGTGTTCTGTTTTTCATCTAACAAATTGTGGAACTAAGTGCTTCAGAGTACCATATTCTTAAATGATTGCAGACTTTCACATATTTCGGATCGGGTCCAACTTTTGTTGAAACTTTCTTTCATGAATCTTTCTCTTAGTTCTCTGTATGCATACACTTTTACCTGAAGAAAAGAAATATCGTATAATTGTATCCATTATTTCATCATTATTGCTTTGTCATGCAGTGATGGTCAATGTCCTGAATATAGTGGGGAGGAACAAGCTATTTGTGCTGTTGGTTTGGCAAAAGCCAAGCCTGGTGTTTTTGTTGAAGCCATTCAGTATCTTCTTGTTTTGGCAACTCCCGTTGAGGTAGTTTAATTTCAATACGTTATTCATACTTCCATCAATGCTATATGGTGATCGTGATACTACATTATTTCCAATTGAATGTTATGATGCATGTTTGACTGGGAATATGTTAACTGATATTGATGCCACTCTGTGATGATATATGTTTTCCTTTTCACGGTGTGTAATGCGAATCAGTAATTAAAGGAGGTCTATGTTAGATGCCTTGACGATTTAATGCTTGTATTATCTTAAGAACTACCTATTGGAGGGTTTTAATATAAACCATTCAAAGTAGAAATTAATTCCTCCGATCAGACCTTTGGGATTCTTTTTGCTCAATTATTGTGAGTAAAGGGGTCCTTGATGATCTTTTCCATTTTTGAGACGGGGGAAGACCCCAACCTAGTGACGCTTTTGGCTACTGGATTTTTGCCATCTAGGTGCAGCATTCCGGCCATTTTGCTTAGCTGCTCAAGTTAAAAGATTGATTAGCTGTAAACCTTTACCTTTTTATCCTCTACATTTCAATGCAGAGGCTGTTTCTAGTTTCATAAAATTCTGGTGTTTTCGGTAAGTTCTTGGGGTTTGTTGGAGGTTATGCCATGGGGTTATAAATTTTAATAAGTCTAGGGGGCAGTCATTAGTTTGGTAGTGAAGCAAGTTGCTTTCAATGTTCAGGAATGGTTCTCCTGTTAGATTACTCTTCTTGAATAGCACAATTTGATGTCTGTGCTGCTTTTAATATCACATGTTAGTAATAGAGATTTTTTATTAAAATCAAAGAAATTTCAAAGAATTCTTGTGATTGTGCTATCCAACCCTTGCCATTAAATGAATTCCTGGTATGATGCATAGTGTACCTTTTTCTTCCTTTTCTTGATTTTTTCTTCCTTTTATTCATTTTCAGCAATTTGAACATTGCAATCAGAACTAAAACTTTCTTTTTCTTGATTTTTTTAGCTTTAAGCATTTAACAATTCAAGTATAAAATGAAATGAACCCCTCTTTGATTGTTGTTTACTTGATATCTTATATGTAGTTTGTTGGTGGAAACGTTACGTTGACATGAAGGATTTAGAGAATCTACTGCTAGGTTCATTTAAGGCCCAGCCTACTTTGAATAGGCTTCTTCAAAACCATGAGCATAATGTTTGGGACCAAATTATCAACAACTAAATATGAGAAATCTGTTGAAACTTTGTTCCATTTTTCTCTATGAGTGGACATCGTCTAGATTTCGTAATTTCAGGTCATGAATGTTGCACATTATTTAATTTAAACTTGATTTACATCTTGCTCTAATTTCCAGTTCTTTTGGAATTCAAAGTGAACTTTGACGCACAATTGTGGTGGTACTAAATTTGTTCACTCTGAGAGCGTGTTCATTTTTTTCAGGTTTGGTCTCTCATATCTTATTGCAAAATCACTCTTATGAGTGTTAATTTATATATTATTTTCTTTATACAGAGGAATCCTAAAGTAATTGTCAACTTTCAAACCTCTGTAAACTTTCAATCGGTGTGAATAACTCATATTGTTATTGTGCCAATGACATCTTTTTTTGTGTTTCATCATGCAAGGAATAGCGTACCCAATGTTAATTTTTTTTATTGAGTGTTTTGTTATAGTAATTTTATTTCTCATTACTTCTATCTTTATGCTTTAAAGTTTTAGAACGTTTTCTTTGTCTTTCATCTTATAAGAAAACTTTCTATCAATCAGCTGATCCTTGTTGGAGTATGCTGTTCTGGAAGAGGTGATGAAACTGATCCATATGCAGAGGTATCACTTCAGCCACTGCCAGAATATTCCATTCCATCTGATGGAGTGACTATGACTTGCATCACTTGTACGGATAGGGGTCATATATTTCTGGCTGGCCGTGATGGTCATGTTTATGAACTGCAATATACAACTGGTTCTGGTTGGCAAAAGCGCTGTCGTAAAGTCTGCCTGACTGCTGGTTTGGGAAGTGTTATTTCGAGGTAATTTTCTTATTCCTTATGTTTCTCTTTACCAGATGTGTTACTTGATAATGACTGATGTCTCTATCTTTCAGAAGTTATCGAGCTACGATTTTCTTATGCACAGTTATAACTGACCAATTAATGTAATAATTTTAATCATACGACTTCATGAGATTTTTTAATGTTGTGTTTGAAATCTTAACCTCAGGTGCAACTCTTGCTTGTGTCTTCACTTTGACATTTTGAGTTACTTATTTCCTTCCCTCTCTCTCTCTCTCTCTCTCTCTCTCCAGGTGGGTTGTGCCTAATGTTTTTAAATTTGGAGCTGTGGACCCGATTGTTGAAATGGTTGTTGATTCTGAGAGACATGTTATGTATGCACGTACGGAGGAGATGAAAATACAAGTATTCTCTCTTGGGCAGAATGGAGATGGCCCACTCAAGAAGGTGGCAGAAGAGAGAAATTTGATCACTCAGAGGGAGTCAAACTATGGTGGCAGGCAACAAGCAGGGTCAAGGGCCCCTTCTCGACCAACCAAATCTTCTATAGTTTGCATATCGCCTTTATCTACTCTAGAATCAAAGTGGTTGCATCTCACTGCCGTTTTATCAGACGGGCGGAGGATGTACCTTTCAACTGCTCCATCTGGTGGAAATAACAGTGGTGTTGGAGGTTTGGGTGGGCTAGGTACAAATAACCGGAGACCAAGTTGCTTAAAGGTTGTAACAACAAGACCCTCTCCTCCCATAGGGGTGAGTGGGGGCCTTGCTTTTGGAGCACTGTCTCTTGCTGGAAGATCTCAGAGTGATGATCTATCTCTGAAGATTGAATCAGCATATTACTCTTCTGGAACTCTTGTCCTTTCTGATTCATCTCCATCTGCTGTTTCGTCACTTCTGATCGTGAATAGGGATCCTAGTACACAATCTCTTTCGTCTGGCTTGGGAGGTGCAAGAGGTTCTCGTGCACTTAGAGAATCAGTATCGTCAATTCCTGTGGAAGGCAGAATGCTTTTTGTGGCAGATGTTTTACCCCTGCCAGATACAGCATCAATTGTGCACTCTCTATATTCAGAACTAGAACTATGTGGATTTAATAACTCATGGGAGTCTTGTGAAAAGACTTCCGTTAAACTTTGGGCTAGAGGTGATCTTTCGACTCAACATATATTACCACGAAGAAAAATAGTCATATTCAGTACCATGGGCATGATGGAAGTAGTTTTTAATAGACCAATTGACATTCTGAGGCGATTGTTGGAATCTAACTCACCGAGATCGTTGCTCGAAGACTTCTTCAACCGTTTTGGTGCCGGGCGAGGCAGCTGCAATGTGTTTGATGCTTGCTGCACGGATAGTTTACACAGAAACCTTCATAAATAATGTTGTAGCTGAGAAGGCGGCTGAAGCTTTTGAGGACCCTAGAGTTGTTGGAATGCCACAACTAGAAGGAAGTGGTGCATTATCGAACACAAGAACTGCAGCTGGGGGATTCAGCATGGGTCAGGTTGTTCAAGAGGCTGAGCCTGTGTTTTCAGGTGCTCACGAAGGCCTCTGTCTGTGCTCATCAAGGTTACTTTTACCAGTGTGGGAGCTTCCTGTTTTCATTGTCAAAGGTGGTTCAGGATCTTCAGATGCTATGTCTGAAGATGGGATCCTAACATGTAGACTCTCTGTTGGGGCTATGCGTGTCCTTGAGGACAAAATTCGATCTCTAGAGAAGTTTTTAAGGTCCAGAAAGAATCAAAGACGTGGACTATATGGCTGTGTGGCTGGTATGGGAGACATAACTGGTTCAATTTTGATTGGAGCTGGATCAGATCTAGTTGCTGGTGACAGAAGTATGGTCCGAAACCTATTTGGGTCATACACCCGTAATATTGATTCGGGTGAGGTTGGATCATCAAATAAAAGGCAGCGGCTTCCTTATAGTCCTACGGAACTGGCTGCCATGGAGGTATTTGTGAACATTTAGAACTTGTTCAAGTGTCAATATACTAGCTATGTTACTGGATATTTAATTCTATTGTTTTCCAGGTGAGAGCTATGGAGTGTATCAGGCAGTTGCTTCTTAGATGTGGGGAAGCACTCTTTTACTGCAACTTCTTTCACAACATCTTTTGGCACGCTTGATTCAAAGTTTTGACGCAAATACTAGGCAAGCTGTTGTTCAGTTAACGTTCCACCAGTTAGTTTGTTCAGAAGAGGGAGATCGGCTTGCAACAAGGCTTATATCTGCTATAATGGAGGTATTTAAGACATGTATCCCCATCACTGTCACCTTTCTTGTTTTTCAGGCTTGAGATCATGATCTTTATGACCCCCACCCCTTTTTCTCTATCTAGCTCATTTACATTTTCATGAAAATGTGATGTCATTAGCTTACCTTGGTTCAATGCTCCTTTATGAACCTTTGTCTCACATCACCTATCATCCATTTATCCAGTATTACACTGGTCCTGATGGCAGGGGTACTGTGGATGATATTAGTAACAAACTAGGGGAAGGTTGTCCAAGCTACTACAAAGAGAGTGATTACAAGTTTTACGTAGCTGTTGAATATCTGGAAAGAGCAGCTGCTACTTCTGATGCAGAAGAAAGGGAAAATCTGGCTAGGGAGGCTTACAACAATTTAAGTAAAATTCCAGAATCTGCCGATTTGCAGACTGTCTGCAAGCGTTTTGAAGATTTGAGGTCTGTGAAGTTAGACTGCCACTTTCCAAGTTGTATATTATTAGCATTCAATCGACCAGGTTAAGCATGATAAATTAGTGATATTGCAGATTTTATGAAGCTGTTGTTCGATTACCTTTGCAAAAGGCTCAGGCTGTTGATCCAGCTGGTGATGCTTTCAATGATCAACTAGATGCAGGGATCCGGGAACATGCCCTTTCTCGACGTATGCAGTGTTATGAAATTGTCACTAATGCTTTGCGTTCTCTCAAAGGTGAAGCTTCGCAAAAGGAATTTGGGTCTCCTATCAGGCCTGTTGTCCAATCGGTCCTTGATCAAGCCTCGCGCAAGAAGTACATATGCCAGATCATTCAACTTGGTGTTCAATCGTCAGATAGAGTTTTCATGAGTATCTGTATCGGACATTAATTGATCTAGGCCTTGATGATGAGTTATTGGAATATGGTGGCCCAGATTTGGTGCAATTTTTGCAAAATGCCGGACGTGATCCTACTCAGGAGGTTTGACTCTTATATTCTATATATACATATAATTTATTTAGTTCAGATGATATGTAGTAGAACTGATGTTTGTTGAACTTCACTCCATCTTGGAATCATAATAGGAAACTCAAATGGTTTACAAGATTGTGGTTGTCTGATCTTTTGGAGTTCAGAGTCCGTTTGAACAAGTTGAACATTATCTTCCATTATTTATCCTTCTTTTTATCCGCTACAGGTCAGGGCTGTTTCCTCAATTGCATCCCCAACTTCACCCATGGGTCATTCTAGAGTGCCTGTTGCATCTTATCAGATAAAGTACTTTGAGCTTCTGGCACGGTACTATGTCTTGAAGCGTCAGCATGTTCTTGCTGCTCAAATATTAGTGAGGCTAGCAGAAAGGCGTTCTACTGAGGCTGGGGATACTCCGACACTTGAACAAAGGTTATTGTTTTCATTCTCATTCTAAGTCATTAATGTTGTATATATGTGGTGTAAATAATTTATTGATATGGATAACTAGGATGCTAGTCACTGCATTGATTTGTATCTGTTCAGTCGGATATTCGTCAGAGGGAATGTTGTATCAAGTTCATTATGTTGCTTACATGATTTTGATCTGCCAGGTTCCATTTATGCGAGGCACTGACATAGATAACTATTTGGTCTTTATTTGAATTGTTTATTGATGTAGATGGGGGTTTAAATCTATATTATATTTTAATCTATTTTCAGCTAACAGTTTCTGACCTTCTTTTGCTTTGATGCCAGGCGTCAATACCTGAGTAATGCTGTTCTGCAGGCAAAGAGTGCCAATGAGACCGACAGTTATAATGTTTCTGTCCGGGTGCTATTGACAGTGGGCTTCTTGATTTACTTGAAGGGAAGCTTGCTGTTCTTCAATTTCAGATGAAGATTAAAGAGGAATTTGAGGCCATGGCTTCAAGATTGGAAGCTTCTCCTGGGAGATCTGATTCTGCCGCAGAGGGCTCACCACCTGACAATTGTCACAATGCTGATGCTAATTTTGCTCTTGCCGTTCGAGAAAAGGCAAAGGAGTTGTCGGTAGATTTAAAAACCATCACTCAATTATATAATGAGTATGCTGTTCCATTCGAACTCTGGGAGGTTTGTAATTTTTTTATACTCTTGTCAAGGCTGTACAATTATTTCCATTGCTCTTAGGTGATAATAGTAAAAACTGCATGATCTATGTGGCTTCCTTATGCAGAAAATGATCTAGGCATTTTTTTTTTCATCTTATATCATGTGAGAGTTTTGGCAGGTTTAGTTATTTGGGCTAATTACAAAAAAATCCAGAGATGTTTCAAAATTATAAAAACCCATCTCAGGTTTTATTCTGTCTTAAATTTAAGGGGGGTAATTGTAATATTCCTACAAATATCAGGGGGATTTTTGAAATGTATTTTGCTTAATGAAGGGGTAGATGTAAGAGAATTCAAACCTCAAGGTTTTTTTTTGCAATTTTAAAAACTCTCTGGATTTTTTTGTAATTAGCTCGAACCTCAGGGGTGTTTATATAATTTTCCCTAAATATTATTTTTACTTGTGATCTACCTTGGTAAACACAAAATGTGTCTCGTTAAGTATTATCGCATTGATTGAAATGCCAAACAATATCGTTTTCCTTACATTGATTGAACTTTCAGAAAGATGGAGGAGTTGGAAATTATGTGACTAAATAAGTTAGCTGGATTAGATAAAATATTATGCATCCAAATTGGAATATAGTGATGCACATTCATATTTTAGAAAGTATAAAATTGTTGAATCTAAAAGAAATAAATTAATAACTTTTAATGCTTTATGATACAGTATCACTGGCATGTCACCTCTGTACTCTTCCGCAATCCTTTTGCGTATAGATATGATATTTGCAGCTTGCACTAACCATGTCCTTTGATGCACTTGCTTACAAAATGCTTTGATTTTTTTTTTATCTATTCTGTAAGCAGAGTTAAACTTTTTTGGTTTTCTCGTTTCTTTATCTGGCTGGAAACAGTTTCGTTCCCTCAAATTCAATCCTTCAAGTCCAGATAATTATCCCTGACGAATTCGTTTTGCTTTCAGATATGTCTTGAAATGTTATACTTTGCTAGCTATTCTGGTGATGCTGACAGCAGCATTGTTAGAGAGACCTGGGCTAGACTAATTGATCAAGCTCTTTCAAGGGGTGGTATTGCCGAAGCTTGTGCAGTGCTGAAGAGGGTTGGTTCTCATGTTTTCCCTGGTGATGGAGCTATGTTACCCTTAGATACACTGTGTCTTCACCTTGAGAAGGCTGCACAGGTAAAAGGTTACCTATTGCAGTTTCATCCTACTTAAAATCTGTAGATCATTTGACTCAATATTGGGGTTAAGGGATAATTATGAAAACTACCCCTGAGGTTTGGGCTAATTACAAAAAAGCCCAGAATTTTTGAAAATAACAAAAACCCCTTGAGTTTTGATTTTGTGTTAATTATACAGGGGTAATTGCAATTTTTTTTTTACAAATGTAAGGGGGGCATTTGAAATATTTTTGCTTATGAAAGGGTTTTTGTGATTTTCAAAAATCTGTTGGTTTTTGTAATTATCCCTTAGTGTTAATTACAGAAAAAAAAAAAAACGAGTTTCTGTCTAATTACAAAAAAAATCCATCTATCTTTCAAAATTACAAATTCCTGACATTTGTCTTTATTTCACAAATTGCGCCCTCAAGAGGGTGGCATTTGTCAAGTATATAGTAAAAGCCTCAAGGTAGTGTTTGTAATACCTTAAAGGGCTATCTGTAGTTTTTTGTAATGAGGCTAAACCTTAGAGGTAGTTTTTGTAATTTACCCTCAATATTACATTGTTTGCTGATAACATAACTATCGTTTTCTTAATATCTGTAGGAGAGAGTGGTTTCAGGGGATGAACCTGTTGGAGATGAAGATATTGCAAGGGCTCTTCTTGGTGCTTGCAAGGTGCAATAGAACCTGTGCTGAATACTTATGATCAGTTGTTATCGAGTGGAGCAATTTTGCCGTCTCAAGTTTGAGATTACGTCTGCTTCGGTCAGTTCTAGCAGTACTTCGCGAGTGGGCAATGTCCATCTTTGCACAGAGTATGGGCACAAGTTCTGCTGGAGCTTCTCTGATTCTCGGTGGACCATTTTCGCTCGGGCAAACTACAGTTCAAAATCAAGGAGTTCGTGATAAGATCACAAGTGCTGCAAATAGGTGTGTTACTTTTGTATACTTTCAAAACACGTGGTAACTACAAGTACTGTCCTTTGAGGTTTTGACTCGTTACAAAATAGCCCTGTTATCTTTTCAAATTACAAATTCACCCTTGACATATTTTTCTGTTGGGATAATTACAAATACACCCCTGAGGTTTGGGCTAATTACAAGAAAACCTAGAGATGTTTCAAAATTACAAAAAAAAAAAAAAAGATCTCAGGTTTGATTATGCCTTAAATTTAATGGGGTAACTGTAATATTTTATAAATGTTAGGGTTTTGAAATGTTTTTTGCTTAGAAAGGGGAAAATGCTAGACGAATCAAACTTCCATGGAGTTTTCGCATTTTTCAAAAACCTCTCGACTTTTTTTGTAATAAGTCCAAACCTTAATTATCCCTTTTCTGTTTTACAATTGTACCTATTAAGGGGGCGAATTTTGTAAACCAGACACGAACTCAAGGGATATTCGTGTAATTTTGGAAGATAACTGGATTTTTTTTGTAGTTAGGTTGGACCTTACGGGTGTTTTATTATCCCGTTTTTAATTAATGTCATTGGAAAGTTTAGAATTTACTTTGTGTTTTCTTTTTTTCTAAATCCTCATGTTTTGTCAATAACTTTCTTTTTCGATTCAAAAAATATCAGGTATATGACCGAGGTGCGGAGGTTGCCCCTTCCACAGAATCAAACGGAGGCCGTCTACAGAGGTTTCCGGGAGCTCGAAGAGTCGCTCTTGAGTCCCTTTCCTTTTGAGCGGTTGTAAGTTTTCTGTTTCAGGTTTGTTGTATCATGTATGAATAGCTTGGGCTGGTACAAAATGAGATAATTTTTCCCTGTGTAAATGGCATCATATACTTTTTTTTGCATCTCTTTGATTTAAAGGTGTTGTGAATCAGTAGTATTTGTGTGATGGTAGGAAATTCGAGATTTATAAGTTCTCAAATAAGATGTTAGGGTGTGATATTTCTTTTTAAAGGTAATGTGTACTTTCTAACTTGTTTTGAATCATATTGATAAAAATATTATTAATAGTATCTTTGAAGTTTCATGATATTATCTTATTTAAACATTTTAAGAATTTGATTTTAAAATTAGATTGAACATTTTATGAGATATTTTAGTTTAAGGGAAGTTACAAAAGAACCTGAGGTTCAGGCTCATTACAAAAAACCTTGAAACTCACAAAAATTTCCTTGAGGTTTGATCCATCTTATATTTTCTCCCTTCATAAAAAAATTTATACTTCAAAAATCCCCTGTATATTTATAAAAATATTACACTTGTCCCTTTTAATTTTAGACATAATCAAACCTGACGTGGTCTTTGTAATTAGTCCAAATCCAATTTTTAAACATTTCTGTTTTTTTTGCAATTAGCCCAAACTTCAGGGATGTTTTCTAGTTATCCCTTTAGTTTAATTTAACCAAAAACCCTCTCTATACAAAAGTAACGACAATTAGTAGCGTGTGGTATTCATGTTTGTGAATATCTTAAAAGTTGGGAAATATTTTTTAAGAATAATGTCTGTCGACCTCTCATTTTCTAAGAATGATTTCTATTTGGCCTAACACAACCCCAAAAAAGTCAAAGGAGAAAAAGAATTTGCCTTGCTCTCATAAGAACGTTGGAAAGTAGTTATCACACATATTATCCATTCCAAATGAGTCTTTGACTAATAGGTACACACTGTTCACATAACCCCACCAACTCTGTCAAATCCCAACTTTAAAGGATTTCATAGAGACCTTTTCTCCAAGATAACTTGCAAACCTCGCCCAAACCAGTCGGGTTAATCCAGTGACCACGGATATTACTTGTAATGACAAGGTCCGCGTTCGAGTTCCTACAATAACTGGATGAAACTTTAAAAAATAATTAACTTGCAGCCTCGCACAAGTTAATAGTTGATCCTCTACTACGTGGTTGGGAAAAGAAACTATTAAGCGAAGGGCTTCTCAAATATGAAATTTTTTATACAGTTAGGGATGATGTCGTGATGATAGATCGGGTTTGGGTCGAGTTTCCATCTCGCTCGTTAACTTGTTGAAGATTCGAACGGGCCCAGTAAATTCAGTATACTCATTTTATAATGTAAATAAATTTAAAAGATATATGTTTTATTACAATATCACTAAAAAAACTCAAAATCCATATTTTTTTTGCCAATATAACAGCACGAATGTGTATAAATTTTAAAAATATAAAAAAAAATTAACGTAGTAGGGTCTTGATTAGATCGAGTTTAGTCAAGACCCGACACTTAACTTATACATGAGCTGTTAAAATCGATCTAAGGAGAGCCTTGACCCATTACGAAATTAAGACCCCATATTCAAAACATATGGGTAGAACTGTTTGTCTCATTTTATAAATTAAAATTAAAAATATTAAAATTATATATTTTTGAGAAAATTTCAAAAGAAAATATTTTTTAAAAATAAATATAATTTTTTTGACAAATAAAAAGAAATATAATTAATGTGTATAATATATATTTTTTTAAATAGAAAACTAAATATCACAACCTATCCAAGTCAATTTACAATTTGAAAATTCACTTTAAATGATAAGGGTATGAGGCGTACCGTGAGTTGACCCGTACCTTGAGCGTTGTTG
This sequence comes from Rehmannia glutinosa, assembly GCA_016081115.2. NCBI lineage: Eukaryota > Viridiplantae > Streptophyta > Magnoliopsida > Lamiales > Orobanchaceae > Rehmannia > Rehmannia glutinosa. The sequence continues at coordinate 1,102,480 of JABTTQ020002722.1, read as the reverse complement.
TTGTAGCTTATTGTCTTTTGATCATTGAATGTTGACATGGATTTGAATTGGTCTAGTCAATTCTCCGCTTAGCTCTTTGTGTAGTTGATATAGTCCTGAACCTTGTATTGCTGAAAGTTTGGTTGAGTTTCATTAATAAAAGTCTATCGTTTAAGAAAAAAAGAAGATTGTTAGCACTGTAACGGTGTAACCCCATCTTAAGACCACAGATATTTGGCCTAGTGATATCACTCCCTCCAATATATGAGAGGTCAGATGTTCAATCTCCAGTGAAGTGTGTGTAACTCAAAAAAAAAAAAACCCATCTTAAGGATATACTATTGCATCAATTAATTCTTTTATATTGCTCTTGTTAAGCTCATAATTAACTACACTCGTCTCAATATTACTATCTTATCTTTTTTTTTTTTTTAACAAACTGTATCACTACTTTTTAAATCAGACATGAGTTGGTACTTGGTAATTTTACTCCCAAAAGTTGTGGTTTATATAGTATAACTTATCATGTCTATGAATTAAAAGTTAAAAGTGGTCCTTAATAGTGTTGATTGGGGGTGGTAAATTAAGGTATCATAAATGTGCAACAGTACAATGTTATTTAATAATTTCCCACCTTATAAAGTGTTGATCCATGTACTACATAATGTAAGGTGTCTCAAAAAACCTAAAAAAGTATGACTTAATTTATATATGTTCTCTCCCCACAAATATACATTTTTAAGAATATTTCAAGCTGTTTTAAATTTCTTTTACTGACTTCAGTCCAAAATTACCCCAACTGTAGTATAAATATTTTGTGCTATATATGTCTAAAATTTATAGAGGATTGGGGGTTTGTGTGGCATCTTAATTTTTTATTTTGATCTGACTTTAAAGAAATTTGGACCTTACACACGTTGTACTATCTAATTGTTAAATCATTTTAATTTTTTATGCAATATGAACAAGGACCTACTTGCGAGAAAGATCATGAATCTTGATTAAGATTATTTATCAAACATTGTTAAGATCAACATCTTTAAGCACACGAAGTTCCATGTCATGTTGAACATTAGAATATATCTCAACTTAGTTTTCTTTAACTAAAAAAATAATTGTATTTTTATCAATTTGTTTGATAATAAAAAACATGTGAGTGATTATTTGACCTTCCGTTCCGCTGTTTTTATATTTTTTGAGAGAATAATGTAAAAAATATTTTGAAAAATAAAAATAATTTTTGAGAATGTGACTGGAAATGTGATGATGATAGTTGATCTAATTATTTTTTGGAGCAGTAGTGATTATATGTGATAAGGGCAAATGATGGTCTGGGTCAACCTGACCAGGCCTATGACACTGGGCCGGTCTAGCAAGGCCCATAATATTGGGCTGATCTGTTAAGCATTAAGCATTGGGCCGATCTGTGGAGGCTTGCATCATGAGATTGATCTAAGACTTATAAGTCTTGGGCCGACCTATTAAGGCCCGAGTACAAGCGGTTGTATGGATGTTTATAAGGCTGACCTGTGTAAGGTCAGTTGTGTTAAGCCGACCTGTCAAAAGCCCTGCCCGGTTTAGCCAATCTGTTGTTGACCCATTGTAGTCTAACATGACTTCGGAGGAAGAGGTCAGCCCGGTCTAAGAGATGTATGAGGCACTGAGGATGCCTTGATGTAAGGGGGTTTCGCACCAATACAATGGATCGACGTGTTCTGAAACAGGTCGGAGCTACGGTCTTACGGGCGTAAAATTAGGGTTTTTAAGAGATCCGATCCTAATCTAATGATGACTCGACACCGAATCGTAATCTTAATCCCTGGTTTTACGGAAACCCTAATCTAGCTAAGGTATAAAGGCCCAAGCCCGGGTTCATTCTAACCTAATTTCATTTTTTATTTGTTACATTGCTTTTTTCTCTCTCTCTTTTTACTTCCTTTCCAAGACATTGACTTAAGCATCGGAGAGGGTACGCCGGAGCCCCCCTCCGGCCCCCCTTGTGCAGGTTTCACGGAGGACTTCGTCTTGGAAGGTGATCATCGATGAGAGGTCGTTTTTGGGAGCAACCAATATGTTAGCTCGGGCGGAGAAATATATTAACCTGGAAGAGGCGAGAAAAATAAAGAGGGAATAAGGAGAAAAGAGAAGAGACAAGAGGGAAGATCGGGAGGACAAGGGACCTCAGAAGAAGCCGAGGTCTGAGGCTATGGGAGGAAGGCCGAGGTTTGAGAAATACACGCCATTGGCTGTCCCTCAGGGCGAGGTGCTTGTAGCTATTGAGAGGCACCCCGACCTAAGGTGGCCAAAGGCACACGCAGAGGCACCAGTGAAGGCGAAATGCAAGGAGTTTTGTAGATTTCACAATGAGTATGGACACACAAATGGATCGGTGCACACACCGAGGATGAGATCGAGAGGCTTATTCAAGGTCATCTCGGGGAATTTGTGTACATCAACAAAAAGGAGAAAAAAAGGGAGTATAAGAGGGATAAACGGGGATATCACCAACCTCGGCGGGAGCCGGAGCGTAGGGGGGAGAAAAGGGAGGAGCTGCCTCCACCTCCGCTCCCACCTCGACGAGAGGTCATCCAAATGATTGTTGGAGAGCCGGCGGAAGGAGATTTGAGGCGAGATCGGAAGAATTATATGAGAGCGGCGGCACCAGATCGGGTGCAAGAGCAGTTGAAAGTGGAGCAGGTCGGACCGGGGCCGAGTATCCAATTTGGGTCGGAGGATAGCAAGGGTATCGTGACACCTCATAACAATGCTTTTGTGATCACGACGACGATCTCTAATTATGATGTGCAGCGAGTATTTGTGGATACGGGGAGCTCGGCGGACATCCTTTTCTATGATTGCTACAGGAAGATGGACCTCCAGGTCGGACTAGACGGTGGACACAACGCTGGTCGGATTTGCTTGAGGAATGATCCAACCAATAGGTATGATTACTTTACTTGTCTCTTTGGGTAAGGAGCCTAGTCGCAAAACTAGGATGATTCGATTTTTGATAGTAGATGCTCCTTCTACGTACAATGCTATGTTGGGTAGACCATCACTAAATGCTTTTCAAGCTGTGGTGTCGGTCTACCATCTGAAAATGAAGTTCCCTGTGGGGGAAGAAGTAGGAGAGGTCGGCGGAGATCAGTATATGGCTAGGAGGTTATATGTTGAGAGTATTCAGAAGGCGGAGAGGGGGTGTGTTTTTTATGACGATTGAAATAGAGACAAGTTGATTAGGTTGGACGAGCCGGTGGAGCATGTCCAACCCAATGAAGAAATGATGATGGTCTAGCTGGTGCCAGGTGACCCCGATAAGGTCACTAAGATCGGGAAGGGTTTATCTGATGAGTTAAGGGATGAGCTGGTGGAGTTCCTGAGGAGTAATGTGGATGTGTTTGCTTGGACAACGGAAGACCTGGTGGGGATTGATCCGAGCATTGCTGAGCACAGTGTTCGCCTTATTTTTAGTTTCACCGCAAGTGTACGGTGTAGTTTATAGAATAGGGTAAGCAAGATCGTATCCACGGAGACTAATAAATTAATGCGCTAAATATTGAACTAAGATAAGATAGCCTTATTTTTATTTAGACGATCAAAATTGAATGATTGTTGTGGAAGAAAAGACAAGAATAACCACAAAAACACAAGATGAAAATAATAGTGGAATTATCAAGGGAAATGAAATGGATTCCCGGGTTATGGTTTCAATTGATATTCCTCTTGTTTTATGATTTAATCAAAGCCAAAGTTATTATCAATACACCTATAAGACGATCACAATGGTATTTTATCCTCCATCTCGAGATGTATATAAAGTGTAGATTGAAATATCTATGCTAGTATCTCTACTCAACATAAGATACACAACTCCAAATGCACAAAAGATCAAATATCCTCACAAATATTCACAAACCTCTCGATTATGCAAATATTCATGTCAAGTACTCAATATCTAATATTGAAAATCATCTCTCGAATTATGAATCAATCTATCAAACATGTTAAATCATTGGCCAAATGATAAAACAAGAATAAGAACAAAGTACTCAAATAGGCTTCAAGACAATAACTTCAATTAAGATTAAAACAATCAACAAGAGTTCAATTAATCTACTTCCAAAACCCGGAAATCACAAGAAATTTAGCTACCCATTATAAATAAACAACTCATAGACAAATTGTTCATCTTCATAAGAAACTAAAATGAAAGATTAAAGCACAAAGAATGAGAAAACTTAGGGAAATGGATAATCTCTCGATTAATCTTCAATCCTCAAGCTCCGATTCGACCCGATTATTCCCTTGATTCTTCCTTGATGAAATTGATGTGTTTCTTGTGTTCTTGGGTGTATTCCCAGCCTTTCCTCCATACCCTAGATCAAGCCTCCCATGTATGTATTTATAGCCCCTAAAAAGTCCAAGAAAAAGGTGAAGAAACATAGTAATTTCCACCACGGATGAAATGGCGCCTAAAGAATTTCATAAAAATCGGCCGCGGGGCAAAGCCTTCTCGAGTTTTTCACCCACCAAATATTGGAATTTGCTTTTGAGCCCTTCTTCAAAGTTGTAGCTCTATCTCTTAGCTTTCTATAGCCACTTGAATAATCTCAATATCAATTTTGTAGAGAGAGTTATGGCCAACATACGAAACGCTGCCAGTGATGGGAATTTCAGACGCGTTTGGATGTTTCTTCAAATCAATCTCTCTTTGTTTGCTCGTTTGTACTTCTTTTGATACACGATTCATTAATATGAATATAAACTCAATATAATTGGCTCTCAACATGGCTTGGCTACTCAAATGACTCAAAATACTCAAAAACAACACAAAACTCAAGTCTTGGAAGCCCAAATCAATGGTATAAAACCAAGTGAACAAATACCCCCAAACTTAAACTGTTGGCCGTCCCGGTCAACACTTTTAAAAACAAGACAAAACATGACTGGGAGTAATGAAAAGTTGAACGCACAACAACTCCATAAAATTTTGTATTGTTCATTGTAGGTATCAAGCAACGAATTAACCAAGCCTCAAACATCTAACATAGAGCACATATTAAAGAAACCATGGTAAATGCTAAGAATCACACCTCACAAAGATCAAGTGTATACTCTCATCTCGAATGAATATAGGACGTGTTTACGCTCAATTCAATTCATTATTGCAGAATTACCATAGGCTTCCAAATCGTCTCATATCTCCGCCACTAGGATGTATGCAAAATTGTGAATCAAAAAAGGACTTTTTTCCTTTGGTTGTAATGAAGGCTCTTTGGTTGGGGTAGAAAAATATGGATAGAGTGACTCAAACTCGAGCGTATAGACCGGTGAGCATATAATTCATCTACATTAAAGCTCAATATGCTACTCAAATCACCTCTCATTTTCACCAACTCTTCTTATCTCCATCCCCTTTATTTTATAAACTCAACCATTCACATTACAATTCTTAACCTCCAAGTTCATTCAAAGAAAACTCATTCATCGATCTATTTTTTTTACTCTTATATGAGTTTTCAACATTTCATATCTCATTTTTCTTTCTCTTTTGTTCTCATCAACCAACTATAACATCACATTCTAACATTTTGATTTCACCCATTCACCCTTATTCAATTCCTTTACTCAATGCTATACGCTCAAGTGTTGGGTAAAAGATTTATCAAGTTAAGGCTTGAATTGTGGCTATTAAAAATTAGGCAATAGACTCAAGTTGGCTAACTAGGGATTTCAATATCATCATTAGGTAAGCAAAAGGCTTGAAGGGCTAACAAAATGGCCTTTGATCATTTTCACAATTCACATACAACATGTGACCTTGACAGAGATGCCAGAGCAAGTTCTAGAATTCTAACAACATGAATGATATACTCAAATTACAAACAAGACTGCACAAAATAGAAGCAGTAAAGGCTCAAAATCTCACAAGCTTGTAAATATGTAATTCAAAGCATCATACCACGTTCTCAATATCCATATGCTTAAAGTCATCTATTCATGGCTCAATCAACTCATACTCGACACCCAATCCAAACAATACAAAATTTTCAAAAATAAAGCACGAGAATCTCAATATCGGTCAACTCACTCTCTAAACTCTATGAAAGCAATAAACGTGCTAAAGATGTAAATGTGCTTCTAATGCAATGCAACCTAAAATGCTCTACATGCAACTATATGAAAACACACAAAAATGCAAATTTTTTTTTTTAATCCACACATTTCATATCAAAATAACTATCTCCCCCAAAACTTAAATGAAATTATATCGCACGTAAGAGAAGATAGAATTTCAATATAAAACTCGTGTGGATTTACGATTCATTGTGCGGGTGGTGGCCTCCTGCATCTCCTCATATCGCTAGGACTTCTTCCTTCAACCATCACTTCAAATTTTGTACCTTAATATTATCTCACCAAGGACGCATGGGTCGTGCGCCTTGCGCATGGGCTGCCCGTCTTCATGCCGAAGCCACATTATTCCTCCTCCAGGCATGCACATGCGCTAAAGACACAGTCACCCGTCGTGATGCCGTACAACAACACTTTCAGTTTTTTTTTTTACAAAAAGAAAACAAACAAAAACAAAAATCACACCACAAACCGTTGGGTTGCCTCCCAACAAGCGATATATTTAACGTCTTTAGCTTGACGCTGTTTATTTCATTCGTACCACCTTTGAATGCATATATTAGCCGTTTTGGATCGTGGTCAAGAACCGTTTTTGCTCTGTTTGCATCTAGTAATGCATACTTAGGCTTTCAAAGCAAGTATTGGAGTCCCGATGTTGGAACACTTTGATTTGAATTATGCTCATGTTGTCCGTGCGTGTACGCATATTCCGTGCTTGTCTCATTATGGAATAGTTTTCTTATATCTTGCACGCAATGCACGCGTACACACATGGTTCGTGTGTTCCTTGTCCTGTTTTTGCTCCTTTCGGTACCACACACGGAAAAAGTGCATAAACACACAATCCGTGTTGGTTCCGAACTTTCTTGCTTTTCCAGGATCTTCATCTTCTTCGTATTCTGGTACCACTCATTTGATGAATGGCACTAGATTGTTCCTTCGAGTTGGCTTCATGGTGCTTAAAAATTGGCTCTTTTGATGTTGCCCACCAACAATTGTAACTAATTGGCCCATTTGAGTCTCGAGATTTTTCAATTGTGAATCCATAGTATCGCCAATTAGGTCAATTGCAACTTCATCTTGTCCATCTTTGCTTCGTTTTTGGTAAGACTATTTCCCATTTCCCTCATGAATAAATTTATTTGACTCATAAATGAAGTCGTTTGATTCATGAATGAAATGAGGCGTCTTCCAAAGATGGTTTCGTCTCTTCCATCCGAACGGGTGCACCTATACCAATTCAAAGAAACAAATCAAGCATTGTAGAAGTAGAATTTACAAAAGAAAAATGAAAAAATAAAAAAATATCTAAATTATGAATAATTCTATCTATCGCAATATTAGCACCAAAAATTGTATTAGTCCCCGAAAACGGCGCCAAAAAACTTGTTCGCCTTTTTTTTTAGCTTCACCACCGCAAGTGTACGGTGTAGTTTATAGAATAGGGTAAACAAGGTCGTATCCACGGAGACTAATAAATTAATGCGCTAAATATTGAACTAAGATAGCCTTATTTTTATTTAGACGATCAAAATTGAATGATTGTTGTGGAAGAAAAGACATGAATAACCACAAAACACAAGATGAAAATAATAGTGGAATTATCAAGGGAAATGAAATGGATTCCGGGTTATGGTTTCAATTAATATTCCTCTTGTTTTATGATTTAATCAAAGCCAAAGTTATTATCAATACACCTATAAGACGATCACAACGGTATTTTATCCTCCATCTCGAGATGTATGTAAAGTGTAGATTGAAATATCTATGCTAGTATCTCTACTCAACATAAGATACACAACTCCCAAATGCACAAAAGATCAAATATCCTCACAAATATTCACAAACCTCTCGATTATGCAAATATTCATGTCAAGTACTCAAGATCTAATATTGAAACTCATCTCTCGAATTATGAATCAATCTATCAAACATGTTAAATCATTGGCCAAATGATAAAACAAGAATAAGAACAAAGTACTCAAATAGGCTTCAAGACAATAACTTCATTAAGATTAAAACAATCAACAAGAGTTCAATTAATCTACTTCCAAAACCCTAAATCACAAGAAATTTAGCTACCCATTATAAATAAACAACTCATAGACAAATTGTTCATCTTCATAAGAAACTAAAATGAAAGATTAAAGCACAAAGAATGAGAAAACTTAGGAAATGGATAATCTCTCGATTAATCTTCAATCCTCAAGCTCCGATTCGACCCGATTCTTCCCTTGATTCTTCCTTGATGAAATTGATGTGTTTCTTGTGGTCTTGGGTGTATTCCCAGCCTTTCCTCCATACCCTAGATCAAGCCTCCCATGTATGTATTTATAGCCCCTAAAAAGTCCAAGAAAAGGTGAAGAAACATAGTAATTTCCGCCCCGGGAAATTGCGGCCCGGGATGGGCGCTGCGGTGCCTAGCAATTTCGCAAAACTGAGCTGCTCGGGCGCTGCAGCGCCGGGCGTTAGAAATGCTAAGCGCCCACCTAAAAAAATCAATAGCCTTGCGCTGTAACGAGCGCTGCAGCGCCCACCTACGAGCGCTGCAGCGCCCTCCCGAGTTTTTCACCCACCAAATGTTGGAATTTGCTTTTGATCCCTTCTTCAAAGTTGTAGCTCTATCTCTTAGCTTTCCATAGCCACTTGAATCATCTCAATATCAATTTTGTAGAGAGAGTTATGGCCAAAATACAAAACGCTGCCAGTGATGGGAATTTCAGACGCGTTTGGATGTTTCTTCAAATCAATCTCTCTTTGTTTGCTCGTTTATACTTCTTTTGATACACGATTCATTAATATGAATATAAACTCAATATAATTGGCTCTCAACATGTCTTGGCTACTCAAATGACTCAAAATACTCAAAAACAACACAAAACTCAAGTCTTGGAAGCCCAAATCAATGGTATAAAACCAAGTGAACACACAGGCTCAATGTCAATCCGTCATACAAACCGGTGAAACAAAAGAAAAGGAATTTCAGTCCTAAGAAGGACGTTATAATTCGAGCGGAGGTGCAAAGGTTGTTGAAAGCAGGGCATATCAAAGAAATCCAATTTCCAGAATGGCTATCTAATGCAGTGTTGGTTCCGAAAACAGAGGATGATTGGCGCATGTGTGTGGACTTTACGGACTTGAACCGGGCTTGCCCAAAGAATTATTATCCGTTGCCCCGAATCGATCAGCTAGAGGATTCGACATCAGGGTGTGAACTGCTTAGTATGATGGATGCATCGCAAGGCTATCACGAGATCAAGCTAGCAGAAGAGGACCAAAAGAGGGTGAGCTTCACCACCTCTTTTGGCACCTTTTGTTATGTAGTAATGCCATTTGGGTTGAAGAACGCAGGAGCCACATACCAGAGGTTAGTGGACAAGATATTTGAGGGGCAGCTCGGACGAAACATAGAAGTATACGTGGATGATATGTTGGTCAAAAGTATGAAGGTTGGAGACCATGTGCGTGACTTGGCTGAGACATTTGACACCTTGAGAAAGTACCAGATGAAGCTCAACCCCAAGAAGTGTGCTTTCAGGGTGAGATCGGGAAAGTTTCTGGGATACATGGTGACAGAGAAAGGGATAGAGGCCAACCCGGAGAAGGTTAGAGCCATTAGAGAGATGGCACCGCCTCGGCATGCCAAGGATGTGCAATGTTTGACAGGTCGGCTAGCAGCTCTGAATCGGTTTATTTCGCGCCTCGCGGAGAGGAGTTTTCCCTTCTTCAAGGTCTTGAGGAAAGCCAAAAAGTTTGTATGAGATGAGGATTGTCAAAAGGCTTTCGAGGACTTGAAAAATTACTTGGCTGATCTGTCACTATTAACTAAGTCGTTGCCAGGAGAGCCCTTATACCTCTATCTTTCGGTGGGAGAGCAGGGGGTCAGCACGGTCTTGATCAGGGAGGAGAAATCGATTCAGAGGCCGGTGTATTATGTTAGTAAAGTTTTGAGGAATGCCGAGTCATGGATGCGGAGATCGAGAAGCGCAGTCCGGCACTTGGTGGTGACGGCAAGGAGACTTCGGCCATATTTTCTTTCGCATAAGGTAATTGTTCGAACTAATCTTCCTTTAAGAAATGTGATGAGTAAGCCCGAGGTGGCGGGGAGGCTAGTGAAGTGGGCTATTGAGATGAGCGAGTATGATATTAAATTCGAGAACAGGTCGGCCATCAAAGCTCAAGCTTTGGCAGACTTTGTTCAAGAATCAATAAGGGATAATAGCGGAGAAGGAACTTGGGTGATTTATGTGGATGGTTCAGTAGGGAGCTCGGGATGTGGTGATGGTATCGTCTTGATCAGCCCGCAAGGAATCGAAAATGATTTTGCTGTGAGGTTGGAATTCAAGTTATCCAATAATGAGGCGGAGTATGAAGCATTCATCAGAGGGATGCAAATGGCCATTGAGATGGGGGCTGTTAGAATGGTTGTTTACATGGATTCTCAGCTCGTTCATAAGCAAGTAACTGGAGAGTTCGAGGGTAGGGAAGAGAGGATGAGGAGGTATGTTGAAGCATACCGAGCTTTAGAAGAGAAAGTAAAAGAGATCAAAATCACCAGTCCCCGAGGAAGAGAATGGTCGGGCGGATTTTCTAGCAAAGATGGCCGCCGGCCTTGAGAATCAAGCTAAACAAATCACACTTTTGATGGCAAAAGAAACTGTGCTGAGATTGGAGGTCGGAAAGATTGAGGAGAAAGAGGATTGGAGGTCGGCTATCATAGCTTATCTAAAAGAAGGGGTCTTGCCAATAGGTAGACGTGAAGCAGCTCGGCTGAAAATTCGAGCGACACATTTCTGCATCATTGGGGACAAGTTATATAAGAAAGGTTTCTCCATGCCTTTGCTGAGGTGTTTGGGTGGAGAAGAGGGTATGTATGTGCTGAGAGAGATGCATGAAGAGTGTTGCGGAAATCATATGGGAGCAAGGATTTTGATGAAGAAGGTCCTAAGAGCAGGATATTTTTGGCCTTACCTGAAGGAGGAAGCAGAAAAGTTGGTGAGAGCGTGTGAAAAGTGTCAGATCCATGCACCTTTGGTACATCGGCTGGCGGAGGAGCTCATGACAATGAGTTCAGCATGTCCTTTTGCAAAATGGGGGATTGACATTGTTGGTCCTTTTCCTCCGGCTTCAGGTCAGATGAAATTCTTGATTATAGCGATCGACTATTTTAGCAAGTGGGTGGAAGCAGAGCCCCTGGCTAAGATAAATGAGGATGCAGTGATGAAATTTATTTGGCAGAACATAGTGTGTCGATATGGAACGCCTCGGATCTTGATATCAGATAATGGAACGCAGTTTGCGGGAGCAGAAATCCGAGCTTGGTGTGAGGAGTTGAAGATTAAGCAAAACTTCACATCGGTGGCCCATCCACAGGACAATGGACAGGTGGAAGTGACTAATGAATTCTCGCCCAAGGATCGGCTCGGCTTGAGAAGGTAGGAGGAGCGTGGGTTCGAGAGCTCAGCTCGGTGCTGTGGGCTTATTGGACTAATCCGAAGGAGGCAACGGGGAGGCTCCGTTCAGCTTGGTGTATGGAATGGATGTTGTGATACCAGCAGAGATCGGGATGGAAACACATCGGGTTCAGAATTTCGATGAAAATACTAATGAGCTGTTGATTCGGGAGGTATTGGATACTATAAATGAGAAAAGGAAGATGGCATTTTTGCAGATGGAGCGAACACGAGGAAGGATCAAGGCAGCCTATGACAAGAAAGTGAAGAAAAGAGCCTTCCAGGTCGGTGACTTGGTTTTGAGAAGGTCAGATGCTAGCAAGAATAAAGGGAAACTAGATGCAAATTGGGAAGGACCACTTCGGGTAGTGAAGGTGCTGGCAGGGGGTGCATACGAGCTGGAAGAGCTCGGGGGTCGAAAACTTCCGAGGGCTTGGAACAGTTGCAATTTGAAGAAATATCATTCCTAGAATAAAAGAATATCTGATGTAATCAACTTACCCGTTTTGAATGAAATGATTTGCTTCCCTAAATTGCGAGTTCGGAAAATGGAAATAATAAAAATTGACAAGTATTTGGAGCTCAGCTCGAGCTAGTCTCCAAATACTTGGGGCCACGAGGCCATGCAAGGAGCTCGGCTCGAGCCAACTTCCTTTGAAGAGATCTACAAGTATTTGGAGCTCAGCTCGAGCTAGTCTCCAAATACTTGGGGCCACGAGGCCATGCAAGGAGCTCAGCTCGAGCCAACTTTCTTTGAAGAAACTGACAAGTATTTGGAGCTCAGCTCGAGCTAGTCTCCAAATACTCGGGGCCACGAGGAGCACAATAGGCCAATCTTTTTTTGAAAAAAAAAAAAACAAACAACGTACGATCTATCCAATTGCAGCCTGAGCTATACTTTACAAAACCGAACTATGATGAAAGTAAATATAAGAACAAAGATCGAGAAAGTAAAATTGCAAAGAAACTTCATTGATCATTCAAAATAGTTACAAGTGCATAATACGAAATTACAAAGGTAGCACTGAACTCCTAAGAAGTAGGGGGAACATTCTCGGTGATCAGGTCGTCCGTGGAGATGGTCACGTCATCTATTAGTGCAAGGTCGGGATCATCATCCGAGACTTCCTGAATGGGAGCACCTTCGGGAAGCTGAGGGGTTGGCTGACCTCCGGGGAGCTGAGAGGGACCTCCTGAGCTGGAGGCAGGGTGGAGGATAAATGGAGCAGATAGAGATTCTATGAACACCTCTACAGGAGCAAGATTGAGACGCTCCGCCTCTTCAGAGAACATGAAGCCCTTGGGGTCATGCAAGAACTTTTTGGGACCTCGGCGATCAAAAGGCTCGGTGGTGATACCGCGTTCTCTAAGCTGAAGCTCAGCCTAGTCGAAAGCAAAACCGTAGTACTCCATGGCAGATATACAAAGAACTTTGATAAATTCCCTGGAGCTCAAAAAGGCCTGATTCACCCTCTCCCGAATAGCCTGAACTATTGAAGAGCCTTCGGGGGAGGTAAGGAAACTTTGGCGACCAGCCTCGATGCCCTCAGCTCGGGCTTGATCGACATTAACAGTGCAGCGGATTTGGAGATCATTCATCTCGGTCCTGAGGTCAGCATTGTCAGTCTCCAGAGCCTTTATCTTGGTCTCCAGAGAAGCCACGGTGGCCTTAGTGACCTCCTCTTTATCCTTGTATCGGCGGTTCTCCTCCATGAGCTTAGTCTCCCGAGATTTCAGCCGAATGCATTCCTTCTTGGTATTGTTAAGCTCATCAATAATGGAGGGGTCGACAAAGCCAACCCGAGCCCGGGAGATCAGAGCAGCCAGCTGTGCCTCGCTCTTTGAATGGTTCAGGCAAAAGGAGCTCACCAACTCAAAGATCGCCGAGCTTCTCCAAGCGCGCTCGGGGGTTCGGCGGTTGTCCCGGACGCGTCGAGTGGCAAGAGTCCCATCCGTGTTCTTCAGGATAGAGTTGTCTGTGAAGAAAGTTTGGTTGGGGGTATGATTGGGAGTGCGCGAGAGAGAGAAAACAGCAGCTGGAGGAGTGGTGGTCTTTGCCTTCTTGGCTGCCCCTGCACCGATGCTGGCACCTGACCTCTTAAGAGGAGGAGGAGGTCGGATAGAAGGACGAGTCTCGGGGTCTGTGAGATCGGTTATCACCATGGCAGCCGTATCAGGTCGCCGGAGTAGTGGAGGCTGACCTCCAAGACCCGGCGGCCAGCTACTGATGAGGGCCGGAGTGAGCTAGGGGTAGTTTGTTGCTCCTCTTCCTCCTGCTCGGCTACCATCTGTGCCATAAACATGTCTGCACAAAAGGAAAGATTAGCTAATGAGTAGAGAGAAAATAAATTTACAAAAATGATAGTTACCAATGTCGCAGGGCAAGAGAGCCATGATGGAGCTCAGTTCAAAATAATACAAAAGTGATGGAGTTATAAGGCGAGAAAGGTCATACTTGACCAGGGTAAGTTTATTTATTTGAGCTTGGAGTTCGAGAGACCGATCTCTAGGGTTGTGTTTATCTTGGAGAGGAAGGGTCCATGTCCAGGCAATAGGAAACCCCCAAGCTCGGGAGGGGGGGAGATGAAAAAATATTTATCCTTCCAGAATTTATTGGAAGAAGGATATTTACTCAAAAATTGCGCATCACCTCGGGAAGTGATATAGAAAAGACCCTTGGTGGTCGAGCTCTTCACTTGGAACAGAGCGAAAAATAGCTCAAGAGTGGGCTCTATTTCTAAGTATTTTGTCAAAATTAAAAAACCAGCCAAGATGCGGAAGTGATGGCTCAAAAGCTACTCTAGAAAACCATAGGCAAGTCCACCTATCATTTTGTAGTATAGATTATTGAGTACCGAGTGTCATTCCCACAAGGATTGTAAGTACTAATAATTACCGTCTTTTTGTTATTTAATCTAGCAATTTTCAGAGTTTTGTTTGTTTAATGAAAATGAAAAATAGAGAATTTTAATATAATTGCAACTTACAAAAGATCAAATAAAAATAGATTGTAGAATTAAGAAATCAAGAGCTAGAAATGTATTTGAATGTAAATCCCTCTAGAATGTTTTTGTGATTTAACAAGATAAAAATACAACCATAATCCCTTAAACAAAAACCAACCTCTTTTAGTAAAATCTCATGTTTCATGAACCGTAGAAATTCCCGATTTAAGTTAAACCCTCTATCGAGAGCGAATAACTTCTAATATCAAATTGATTAACTGAAATCTCTTTCTAGTTAAAACCCCAAGACAAAGATTATAACGATTTGTGAATTCCCATATTAGGTTTGACCCTAATCCGGAAGATTTATGTCTTCCTATATCTAGGATTGCATGCAACTCTTTTCACTTATATAGTTCTATTTCACCATGAATCTCTCGATTTACCGGATGAAAAATAAACTTCAAATCAATATTGCGCATATACCAATTTGAATGAATAAAGCATAATATAAGTGAATCACACAAAACATGAAGATTTTATTAAAAACATACAAACCTTAATCACAAATTCATTCTAGAGTTCATTACATTCAAACACTAGAAATTTAGCTACACATGGCTTTGTCAAAAGAGTATACTACACAAGAAGATATGAATAAAATGAACATGGTGTACTTAGCTCTTATTCAAGACCAATACAAGACTTCTTCCTTGGTTGATTGCAATGATGTTGAGCTCCAAGCCTTCTCCTCTATTGCTCTTCAATTTCCAACTCTACCTCTCTTTTATCCTCTCAATGTATTTTGCTTTGAAACTTAGAATATACAATGAATATACAATGAATCTCTCTATCAATGAATACTACATGAATTCTCCATTTCCAACTCAAACTCTTGGCTTTTATAGGCACCATCTTTGTAAAAGAACACATCAATAATGCTAACAAATGATCCACTTCCATAGTTGTTGGTTGAATCATTGTGTGCACATTCATGGTTGAGTTGGTTGAATCATTGTGTCCACATTACAATTGAGGGAATAATAGAGCTTGGTGCATCAAAATGAGGTGTAAAAGTTGCTCAAAGGTTGTCAAAAAGCAAAAAGGGAAAGTCTCCATAATTTCCGCCAAAGAAAAACCACCGATTTAAAAGCACGCCTGCTTTAAAAAGACGGGCAGTCAGTCTTTTTTGATTTTCCCAACACCAGGTGCTTGAAAAGCACGGCCGTGTTTGGTACGTCGGGGTCGAAAAATTGCTCGTTTTTGACTTCTAAAAAGCACGGTCGTGCTTAAAAACACACCATGGCCGTGTTTGACTGAAAAGGCCCCGAAATGACGCATTTTAGCTTGGGATTTTGAGTGTTTTTGCATCCAGAAACCCCCGGGTATGTTTTGACATGAAACCATGGCCCAAAATTCACCAAAAACAGCTCCAAATCATCAATCTACACCAATAAAAACACCTCGGACTAATGTGAACTATGTACAATCAAACATTTATGAAACTAACAATAAAATAACTCAAATCATACTTAAATATACACATAAAACATGCATAAAAACACCCTTATCAAACCACCTCCAACTTTGAACTTTGCTTGTCCTCAAGAAAAACATTAAATCAAAAAAAAATGATTCAATAAATTAAAACACACAAGGATTTTTTTTTCAACACATTGAACACAAGCAAATCAAGTTCTTAAGTTTTCTCAACCCGAATTAACCATTCAAGAAAAACACAATTTTGCAAAGCGATCGACTATCAAGAAAGATCGAACATCGGCAGGCATTATTCAAACTTGAAATCATCACTCCACAAATATTGATAGTTATGAATAACTTCAATTCAATAATGTCATGAAAATACAAGAATTCAATGGATCATTGTAGTTAGCCTACTAGTCATATAACCAAGCTTCTTGAACTTTTATTGGAATGAAAATTCAAGGAATATACATTCTCCTTTCGATTTTTTTTATAGTCCCTTCGAGGCATTCTTCCACTAGGTTTATATTTTGAATTTTCGTTCAAACACTCCTAAAGGGTGGTTTCCCATACTCATATTTGTGTCGCCATTTTACGTAAAAGACAAACATGGGGCTCATGAATGCTCCTAGTTACTAAGCAACAACAAATAGAGGAGTATAACCTCGATTGGATTCCCTTTTTTTTTCTTTTTTTTCATTTGTTTTTTTTTCACAAGCTTGGTATAACAACTAGTTAACCACCACTAAATCATGAATTCTCAAACGTTCATAACACTAAGCTTTGTCGTAAATGCCTTAACAAATCAAGTATTATGGAGTTGGAAATCTCGTCAAAATTTAGCACACATCCACATCAATCTATTCTAGACAATCAATTGCTTCACATTGAAAACATAAATCAAAAAGTTAATTTTGGTGTAATTGGGCTAAGTTATTGACTAGCAAACACTCAATTTGTTAAAAAAAAATTTACCTCTTGTCGACAACCTAAAAATAAAATCAAGCACACACATACGACTAAGAATGTAATTGCACCCACCTCCAACTTTAAAGGTTCACATTGTCCTCAATGTGAAAGAAAGAGATGAACGAACACAAACAAAACACTCAAAAATCAACCACACTGAAGAAAATAAAAGAGGTGGAAAAGAAAAATACGATCTTACTAGAAGAGTGAAATCGGTATTGAGCGACCATTGGGTTGTTTAAGACGAAACCTTCATCCCGCATCTTCATACCTAATCAAGGATACACAACTCGAATACCGTGAAATCAACAAATATATATATATATATATATATTGAGTTTTTTTTTATAAAAACACGGCCGTGTTTAGATTTAATTTTTTCGATAAATTTTTTTTTTTTTTTTTTTTGAAAACACTACCGTGTTCTAACGTTAATTTTTTTGATAATTTTTTTGTTTTGAAAAACACTACTGCTTGAAAAGCACGGCCTGGGCGTGTTCGATGCAATTTTTCCTACAAAACATTGGATTTTTTGAACACGACTGGGTGTGTTCACGAATCAGATTTAACACGGCCCCTTTCTAAGCGGCGGCATCGTTTTTTTTTTAATTTTTTTTTCAATCCCCAACCAATAAAAAATTAAGTAAGAGAAAATGCACACAAAATGCCAGGTTGCCTCCCCCTTAGCGCTTCTTTAAAGTCGTATAGCTGGACCGTTTACCCAAATGTGGAGATTAGTCGGGTGGAGCTTTTGATTTATGAAAACCCTTGGGTATTTAGTAGTATTACCTCCAACTTTATGCTTCAAAATGTGCTCTTTGAACTTTCCGGTCCCCTTTTCGGGCATAAGCTTCCAACATGGACTTTGAACAACACTTTTCTCCAAGAGATTTTTAGATTTCTCATCGTGCAACGAAATTGAATCGGCAAAAGAACAAGTAGTATCCTTTTCAATATCAACATGAATTTTAAAAATTACTTGTTCATCCCCCACCCTCAAAGTTAATTTTTCCTCATGCACATCAATGATTGATTTTGCCATAGCCAAGAAAGAACGCCCAATAATTAGAGGAACTTCAATATCATTATGCATGTCAAGAATAACAAAATCAACTGGGAATATGAATTTATCGATCTTGACTAACACATCATTAATAATACCTCTAGGATGTTTAATCGATTTATCGGCTAAGTGTATGTCCATCCTAGTAGGTTTCAGTTCACTTAATCTCATATGCTTGAATGTTTCATAAGACATCACATTGATACTAGCTCCTAAGTCAGCTAGTGCTCTATCAATAGGTAAACCATCAATTGTACAAGGGATAATAAAACTTCATGGATCATTACATTTTTGTGGTAGATTATTGGAAGAACATTTATCATTCAATTGCACATTTGATAGTTCGTTAAGCTTATTTTCATTAGAAATGATGTCATTTAGATCCTTAGCATGCTTTGAAAGAGGTTGAACAAATGGAATATCGCATGTAGTTGCTTTAATGACTCAAGGCACTTACCAAATTTGTCCTCTTCTATCTTCTTTGGTTAGACTCCTAAGGGATCTTGGGTTTGTATTCGGCGACCTCCTTTTTTCATGAATTTTTCTTTGGGTATGTCATCCTCCACGATTTTACGCATGGCGGTATTGGCATAATCACGCTCATGTGGAAAACGATGGTAATTAATTGCCTTTACGTGCTCCCCAGGTTTGGCTCAAGATATTACCCTTAAACTACCTTGTGGCCTTTCGTAATCATCTTCGCAATCGCCTATTTGGTTTTCCAGTTATGGATAGATGCTTCTTGATTTCTCAGGATGTTTCCACCGCCGAATCGGGTATCTCGTTGATTGCACAAACTTTGTTATAAGATCTTCCAAGTTAGGCTTACCTTGATTTGGGTGAAATCCGGAGACGTGTGTAGATCGGGATTGGGATTAGGTCGTGGTTGGCCTTGGTTTCCCCAACCGAAATTAGGATGTTGTCGCCACCCAGGATTGTATGTGTTCTTTGTAAGGATTACTTGGGTAATTTCGCCGATTCCCAATGTAATTAGCCTGCTTAGCCTGTTCGGCGTGAGGTATTGTGTGTGGCGATCCCGATGATTATGCGAATCCTCCGCAAGTTTCACAAGATAAAACATGCGGTGGTGGTAGTTTAGGAGCCGCTAGATCGTCGATCTTTTGGGTCAAAGTTCGTCTTGTGCAAATAGTGTAACCATTGCATCTGCATTATAAACACCCACTGATCTGTTAGGTTTACCTCGTACGGATTGCCATTGATAGCCATTCATGGCCATCCCTTCTAGGTGTAACCATTACAATCCCCGGCAACGGCGCCAAAAACTTGATGGCTCAAAAGCTACTCTAGAAAACCATAGGCAAGTGCACCTATCGTTTTGTAGTATAGATTATTGAGTACCGAGTGTCATTCCCACGAGGATTGTAAGTACTAATAATTACCGTCTTTTTGTTATTTAATCTAGCAATTTTCAGAGTTTTGTTTGTTTAATGAAAATGAAAAATAGAGAATTTTAATATAATTGCAACTTACAAAAGATCAAATAAAAATAGATTGTAGAATTAAGAAATCAAGAGCTAGAAATGTGTTTGAATGTAAATCCCTCTAGAATGTTTTTGTGATTTAACAAGATAAAAATACAACCATAATCCCTTACAAAAACCAACCTCTTTTAGTAAAATCTCATGTTTCATGGACCGTAGAAATTCCCGATTTAAGTTAAACCTCTATCGAGCGAATAACTTCTAATCTCAAATTGATTAATCAAATCTCTTTCTAGTTAAAACTCCCAAGACAAAGATTATAACGATTTGTGAATTCCCATATTAGGTTTGACCCTAATCCGTAAGATTTATGTCTTCCTATATCTAGGATTGCATACAACTCTTTTCACTTATATAGTTCTATTTCACCATGAATCTCTCGATTTCCCGGATGAAAAATAAACTTCAAATCAATATTGCGCATATACCAATTTGAATGAATAAAGCATAATATAAGTGAATCACACAAAACATGAAGATTTTATTAAAAACATACAAACCTTAATCACAAATTCATTCTAGAGTTCATTACATTCAAACACTAGAAATTTAGCTACACAAAAAGAGTATACTACACAAGAAGATATGAATAAAATGAACATGGTGTACTTAGCTCTTATTCAAGACCAATACAAGACTTCCTCCTTGGTTGATTGCAATGATGTTGAGCTCCAAGTCTTCTCTTCTATTGCTCTTCAATTTCCAACTCTACCTCTCTTTTATCCTCTCAATGTATTTTGCTTTGAAAGAATATACAATGAATATACAATGAATCTCTCTATCAATGAATACTACATGAATTCTCCATTTCCAACTCAAACTCTTGGCTTTTATAGGCACCATCTTTGTGAAAGAACACATCAATAATGCTAATAAATGCTCCACTTCCATGGTTGTTGGTTGAATCATTGTGTGCACATTCATGGTTGAGTTGGTTGAATCATTGTGTCCACATTACAATTGAGGGAATAATAGAGCTTGTGCATCAAAATGAGGTGTAAAAGTTGCTCAAAGGTTGTCAAAAAGCAAAAAGGAAAGTCTCCATAATTTCCGCCAAAGAAAAACCACCGATTTAAAAGCACGCCTGTTTTTAAAAGCACGGCAGGCCATGTTTTTGGATTTTCTCGAACACGGCCGTGTTTGGTACGTCGGGTCGAAAAATTGCTCGTTTTTGACTTCTAAAAAGCACGGTCGTGCTTAAAAACACACCCTGCCCGTGTTTGACTGAAAAGGCCCCGAAATGACGCATTTAGCTTGGGATTTTGAGTGTTTTTGCATCCAGAAACCTCCGGGTATGTTTTGACATGAAACCATGGCCCAAAATTCACCAAAAACAGCTCCAAATCATCAATCTACACCAATAAAAGCACCTTGGAGTAATGTGAACTATGTACAATCAAAAATTTATGAAACTAACAATAAAATAACTCAAATCATACTTAAATATACACATAAAACATGCATAAAAACACCCTTATCAGGAAGGAATTTGGAGCTATTGGTTCAGGGGTATACGGTAGAGGTCGGACACCCCAACCATAAATGGATGGATGGGAAATCTGAGGCCACCCTCTATCTGACCTGCAAAAAAGGCTAGGGCATTTGGTGGAGGTCGGTTAGGTCGGTCTGAACTGCTAGGCAAAGAGAGTTTGAAGTAAGAAAGAATTTGGGCATTTCTTTTTATGGTTTGAAGATTGGAGGCTGATAGGGTGGTCTCCCTAAAGTCGTGTGGATACACGGGTAGAGGACCCGAGCTCGGAGCTCGGATCTCTATTGTATCGGAGTCCTGGCCTAAATCAGAACTGGATTCGGTGGCATCAGGATCCGATGGACGGACTCCGGTGAGAGAAAGTGGTGGTGAAGTGGAGCCTGTCGTTATGGCCCACCGTTCTAAATTGGCGACGACCGAATCCGACGGCGTCGAATGAGAAGAAGAAGATGCCATATTGAAGAAAAAGAAAAAAAGAGAGAGAAGAGGAAATCGAAAGGGAGGAGGATTACTTACTGGATGAAGATGGGAGATTTGAGGAAGAAAGTGGTCTGAAGCCTAAAAGCTTTTGAAGCTCGCCGGAATTTGAAGAATTCCACCGGAGGAAAAAGGCATATCTGCTTGGGAGAAAAACTATGGAATTCGAAGTTGCAAAAGTAGTGAATGAGGAAGAAAAATGGCTTTTATAAGAGAGAAAAGAGAGGAAGGGTTGCCTCGGATCCGAGGGGCATGGAGCGGTTTACTGAAGCGTCGAGTAAATTTGAAAAGACGCCTCATCAATCATGTCCATGTGTCGTACTCGAGAGGCCAAAAGGCGGCATGAATGTTGAAAGCCAAGAGCCGGAATTCGAAAAGTAAACCCTAAAATTAGGTCACCGGCCACGGCAACTATGGATGAGGCGGAGACCAATCCATAGTTGGGGGAGGAATTGATAAGGGCAAATGATGGTCTCAGGGCCGACTGACCAGGCCTATGGCATCAATGGGCCGATCTAGCAAGGCCCATAATATTGGGTCCGATCTTAAGACATTAAGATTGGGCCGATCTGTGGAGGCTTGCAAACATGAGATTGATCTAAGCGCTTATAAGTCTTCGGGGCCGACCTATTAAGGCCCGAGTACAAGCGATTGTATGGATGTTTATAATCTTGACTGTGTAAGGTCACCGTTTGTTTAAGCCGACCAAAAAACCCCCCCCCTGGTTTAGCCGATCCGTTGTTGACCCATTGTAGTCTAACATGACTTCTAGGAAGAGGTCACCCTGTCTAAGAGATGTATGAGGCAATCGATGATGCTTGATGTAAGGGTTTCGCACCAATACAATGGACCGACGCGTGTTAAAAGCAGCCGGAGCTACGATCTTCTGGCGTAAAATTAGGGTTTTTAAGAGATTCGATCCTAATCTAATGATGACTCGACACCGAATCGTAATGGAATCCCTGATTTTACTAAACTCAAATCCTAGCTAAGGTATAAAAGGCCCAAGTCCAGGTTCATTATAACCTAATCTCATTTTTTACTGTTACATTGCTTTTTTCTCTCTCTAGCCTTTACTTCCTTTCCAATACACTGACTTAAGCATCGGAGAGGGTACGCCGGAGCCCCCCTCCGGCCCCCCTTGTGCAGGTTTCACGGAGGACTTTGTCTTGGAAGGTGATCGGCAAGGAGAGGTCGTTTTTGGGAGCAACCAATATGTGATTTGTGATTTGAATAATAAAATCGAGTGAATAACGTATTTGTGATATGATTGTGTATAAATAGTTGATGATTAGAACAATGAGAATGAATGAATTATTTTGAATATTTTAACAAACAAACGCATGTATGCACCCTATAAGAAATTCGTTCGGAAAATGAAAGAGAGAAAAAGAATCTTACAACCAAGCAATTCATAAAGCCTTCACTCATTTTTATTTCAAGCTCAAACAAATATAGTTCAAGTCAAATTTAAATCAATAAAATTGTTTGACTATTTTTTGTGGATTCTGTAATGCACTTTTTATCTTTTTGACAGATGTAATGCACTTTTTATTAGATAACAGTTAAACTCGAGCTATCCTTAACATAAAATTTCAATTGAAGAATATCATAAATATATATTGATTTGTTTTTAAATTCATTTTCTAGTTGTTTTTGCCATTGATGTGCTTTCTTTTAAATATTATGATTAACATAAACTCCCGCCTTTTCTGGTTCTAAAATTAAGAAATAATAATACAAATAATATGCCTTTATATCATTCAAAGCACTAATCCGAGACAAAGATCAAGAGAGTGTTTGCAATCACTAAAAAACGATATTTCGTAATCTTTAGTTGGAAAAAATCACTTCGTAGTGTTTGCAAATGCCAACTACTGTATTTGATTCTACTTCTTCTTCACTTAATCAGAATCTAAAAGTAGCTAGATGTGTGCTTTAGCTTCTAGTTTGATTTTTACAAATAAATAAGTAATTTTCTGATTTTTTCGCCAAACACTATCAACTTTCGATTTTCAACTTTTCATTCTATTTTCAAACACTGCCAACTTCTGATTCCCAACTACTTTTGCTTCTACTACCATAAATCACTTCCTCTAAAAGCTGAAGTTTTTGCATACACTCCCCAAATGTACGACAATTTCTAAATAAATAAACAAATGATAATCTAAAAAAAAAAGAAGTTTTTTGTTGGTGGATAAAAAGTTAAAAAGAAAAAGAAGAAATTAGAAGGGTCTTTGAGTCATTTTAATTCAGACCAATCCTCATTACCTATCCAAAACTGGAATACAGAAACCCCTTCGTCATTTCCACCGTACTCTGTATAAAATTATAGTATTATAACAAAAAACCCTAATTAAAAAACAAATAATTATAGTGAAAAAATAGAAAAAAATTCTCTCGAAAATTTCAACTTTTTTATCGTCGTTCTCCCATCCTTGCTGATTCTCTTTCCTAATTTCCCCCACTCCCTCACTAGATCTGCTTTCATGCTTGATCAATCAATCAAAGATATAAAAACCTAGAAGTATTCGTATAAATACGAGTAAGTGTACATCTAAGTGTGATGAAACAGAGATAATAGCTTTCCGTTGAGCGGGTTTTTCTATGGCGGATGCGATATCTGTGATTCCAGCAGCGGTTCTTCGTAATCTCTCCGATAAGCTCTACGAGAAGCGGAAAAATGCTGCTCTGGAGGTGCGCAAATTGCATTTGCATATTCACGTACTTGTGTATTTTGTGTTTTCTTAATCTTTTTTGGGGGTTGGATGTTAATTTATGAAATTCTGTTCGTGGGTCTAGTTTTTTTTTTTTTCTTTTTTGGTTTATGTCTATTACTATTATTTTGTGTGGGTTTTTGTTGGATCTAGGTGGAAGGGATAGTGAAGCAATTAGCCTCGACAAACGATCATGAGAAAATCGCTGCAGTGATCAATTTGTTGGCGAATGAATATACGTACTCGCCCCAGGCAAATCATCGTAAAGTATGTTTTTCATTTTTTTAAATTCTTTCTTGGTTTTTAAAGTAGGCTTTATTTCTTTAGTTTCTATGTACTCGTGTTAAGAATCCTTGAATGTGTAAAATTCAAACTTAGCGTGTTTTGTTGGGAAATAATTCGTTTTGTTTCATTGTTCTATTTTGTTTTCTTTTCGGTTTAGGGAGGTTTGATAGGATTGGCGGCAGCAACAGTGGGTTTGACATCAGACGCATCACAGCATCTTGATGTAAGAACGCCACCTTGGTTTTTTTGATAGATATATCCCAGCTTTAGCAAAATGACCATTGATTTTTTTTTTGGGAGATGTCTTTTGTATCTTCTTTTATCTTGAGGTGTGAAATCATTTGTTTATTTTCATTATATGAATGCATGCATAAAATCGGGGCATTAACAGTTGTTTATTGGTAAGTATGACACTTATATGGTGCAAATACATATATTTTTAAGAGTCCATGATAAGGAAATAACAAGTTTGAAACAGAATATAATACTGCTCCATATTGTTGTGCCGACTTGCATCAGTGTTCATAAGAACTGTTTAAAGTTAGGAAAATAATTATGATTTTGGCAAGTGACAAAAATGAATCGATGACAATTCCACATTAGGATGATGTGTTTTCAAGGTGATTAGACAGTCATTCTGTCAATCCACAATTCCACATCTTATCCTTGGAGAGTTACCATGCTATCAGATCACATGGTATAGAATAAATTTGCTTGTTGCATGCCCTAATGGAAAAAGATTTTTTAATTTTTTTTTCAGTTTTCATGACTGACGAAATTGAATCTGAAGACTCTTGGTTTTTAAACAGTAGAAGCTGCAGTGCATCTTCAAAACAGTACTATGAAGAATTTTTCTTTCATTTGTTCTCTGCTTATTATTTGTTATAACTAGCTTTAAGAATTCGCCAGAAAAGCTGCAATGCATGATTCTTGAGACGGTTTAGGCTATGTTTCTCTATATATGTTTGGCATTTACTGCTTGCAGTTTGCTTCCAATTTATTATTGGTGTAGTTTCTTGGGGTGTTTCCATGAATGTTCTCAATTTTTTTGATGCATTTGTCACTCTGGGGTTTCAGCAAATTGTTCCACCAGTCTTGAATTCCTTTTCTGATCAAGATAGCAGAGTTCGCTATTATGCATGTGAAGCTCTGTATAACATTGCAAAGGTGGGTGAAAGCACTTGTATTATACTCCTTTTCCCGTTATGTATTTGGGTTTCATTATCGGTAATTTGCAGGTTGTGAGAGGCGATTTTATAGTGTTCTTCAACGATATATTTGATGCGCTGTGTAAGCTCTCAGCAGATTCAGATGCCAATGTACAGAGTGCTGCCCATCTTTTAGATAGACTTGTGAAGGTATAGTTTTCTTTTTATCCATAAACATTTAAACGTATATTTTAGTAGATAGTGTTCAGAGTAATTTTTTACTTCTTTTGGCTGGTTATTTGAATGCAGGACATCGTCACTGAGAGTGATCAATTTAGGTTGGTAGTCTCCTTGTTTCTGTCTCGTTATCAGCTCTGTGGAATTTCAAATTGGTTTTTAATTATTGTGCAATTTGTTTAACTTGGCACTACTGCCCTTTTGACCTGACGCAGCATTGAAGAATTTATACCTCTATTGAGAGAAAGAATGAATGTCTTAAACCCTTATGTCCGCCAGTTTTTGGTCGGATGGATTACTGTTCTAGATAGTGTTCCTGATATTGATATGCTGGGGTTTCTTCCTGATTTTCTTGATGGTGGGTGTCCTAGTCCGAGGTTTCATTTGCTCTAGTGGTGTTTTTGCTGATACATATTACTCATTAATGATAAATTCGCAGGCTTATTCAACATGCTAAGTGATTCTAGCCATGAAATAAGGCAGCAAGCTGATTCAGCACTTTCAGAATTTCTTCAAGAAATCAAGAACTCTCCAGTAAGACTTCTGCTAGTGTTAAGCATGTATATTCTACTGACAAGTATGTGATGATGCATAGCTAGTTTCTTTTCTTTTATTTTTTGATGTGTGTATCTGAAGAGGAATACTATTTTCCCTATAGGGATGCTCAAAATTACTGCCTCAACCAGGCCATGGGCCCATGAGGGTGGTAGGAAGAACTGTTTTTGTCCTATTTGTAGGATTCATTGATAGATTGTGTTCGGACTGTAATAAGTTGTGAACTTGAACAATTTATTTATCTGTATATCGTCCAAACATTATGCCTAATTGATGTAAGACAACATTTAATAACAACAATAACAACTTACAATCTCTCTAAGGTGCAATTTATGATCTAACCATCGCTGAATCTTACTTGAAAGTTGAAATACGTTATGAGTGTCTGCCTATTTGTAGTATGCTACTTCTGGGACAAGGACAGAAAAGACTGGGGAACACAATAATGAACTCATACTTTATACAAGAATAAGTCACAGTTTTGATACTATCCTAAGTAAACACGGACAACATTTAACCCAAAAGAGAACTAAGGCAGTATATATATTCAGCTCCTTGTTCATTGCGTAAATCACTTTTGGAATGAAGAAATTATTAAAGGCAGTAAATTTATATTCAAAATCAACAACCAAAAGTGAATTGAATTTGCAACGCATGCTTCCCTTTTCTGAGAATTTAATAAAGTAAAGATTTGCAATTATTTTGATTTACTTTATCTAACATGGAATTTTACTTTGAACATCCTTAGATTCAGTATTTGCACTTTTTCACTCAATGATCTAACTTTCTTGTGCATTGGTTTTGTTTCCAACACTCGAGGGGACACTTCTTATGGCCATTTGTGCTTGCTCTTGTTAATTTTGAAGATCTTTTATTTTTGTACTAATTGCATTTAAGTTCTATGCATACACGAACATTTGCGTATCTTTGTGTCGGAACTACAGATGTCATTTATGCTGTTTTTGATTCTTATTCCAGTTATCACCTCTACGTAGGAATATTTCAGTGAGTTTGGTATTCATCTAGCATGTAATTGATTTAGTGAATTGTTCCTATGCTATTAGAGATTGCCGAGACGTCTTTGCTGAGGTTTAAGTTGCTGCGGAGTTACCTTCTGATGCAAAATTGATGTAGGAATTACGATAGCCCTTAGAGACTTAATGATTTCTTACAATAAAGCCACCGTAAAGTCAAAAAAGAAACTGTAACATCTCAAATGCCTATTAAGATCACTATCAGAGACTAACTAAGGCACTATTTGAGGTATAAGATACATAAAATGGTAAACTGTTTTTACAATTATAGACCCATCATTAAAGATCCTACGACAAAGAAACAGAATAATTGGAAAAGTTTTACAAACATGAATATGGTGGTTGCTTATCCACCAAAGAAGACAAAACATTTGATTAAACTAGTAAACTCATGGTCTGTTCCTAAACAAACCAGAAATTTGAAGCTGCAGGGAAGACGAGAACATTGACAGTTGATAAATTACTAACTAAAGCAAAACTAGAAGATAGTGCTAATTTGGTCATGGAGCGTGAAAGAATTATGACTCTCATGTTTCTCTATGGCTTTTCCCGGGCATTATTGTATGCTATCATTTTGGTGAATGAACAAATTTTATTGGTCATTTCACTCTTCTGACTTAAGCAGTGCTCCTCTTGAAGTCTGTAGATTATGGTCGCATGGCTGAGATACTGGTACAAAGGGCAGCTTCTCCTGATGAATTTACTCGGCTGACTGCTATTACTTGGGTAAGTATATTTGGACTCACCATTCCAAGAATCGGATGCTTTTCTTATTGCTGTGTAGTGCAAAAATTAGTTGTTTGGATATGTATGGATGAGAATAAC
This sequence comes from Rehmannia glutinosa, assembly GCA_016081115.2. Classification (NCBI taxonomy): domain Eukaryota; kingdom Viridiplantae; phylum Streptophyta; class Magnoliopsida; order Lamiales; family Orobanchaceae; genus Rehmannia; species Rehmannia glutinosa. Next base: position 1,074,182 of record JABTTQ020002722.1, on the reverse strand, counting down.
ATTCTCTTCTCTGCAGATTAATGAGTTTGTAAAACTTGGTGGGGACCAACTTGTTCCTCATTATGCTGATATTCTTGGTGCAATCCTACCTTGCATATCGGACAAGGAAGAGAAAATTAGAGTCGTAAGTTTCCATGTTGAATGTTACCAATGCATGCTTTAATGTCTTATCTGTTCGACTTTATCAGTTGCATGCCTTACTTTGTCTCTTACTCTTCTGTGGTTCAATGTCTCAAAATGCTTAGGGATTTCTGTTAACTTCAGGTTGCTCGTGAAACAAATGAAGAGCTTCGGGGAATCCAAGCTGATCCAGCTGAAGGGTTTGATGTAGGAGCTATCCTCTCTGTAGCCAGGAGGTATTCTCTTCTTGAACAATTGTGTTTATACAGTTGCATTTGTTTTACCGATGAGACTTGCAGAATGTAATCAGAGAAACTACTTGTTGTCATTTGCTTATTAGGCATCTGTCTAGTGAATGGGAAGCTACACGTATTGAAGCACTGCACTGGATATCAACCCTATTAAATAGACATCGGACTGAGGTAATTGGGACATCTTCCATAAATGCTCTTTTTTTTTTGATTAAATTCATTATATTCTATCACGAGGACTTTTTAATTGGAGGGAATCACTATGATTTTTTCATTTGCATACAATTCAATGCATAGTTGTTTCCTAGTACACTACATGATGACTTTCATAACTGGAAAGGCCTAATTTATTTCTAACTGGGCTACCTTCTGGCTACTTCCCTCTCTCCGTCTCTCATGCTTTTTATCATAGCTTGAAGAAATCTTGGATTTCGGGATTTCCATGACTGATTATTTTATTGAATCAAACCACATTATCATTTGTATGTGACCTTTAAGCAACTTGTGTATTGTACTGTATAATTTTCTTTACATTTTTTTTAGTAAAAGGGCCAGAAAACTGTCAGTCAAGCAAAAAAGATGAACATGGTATTTAAAAGCAGCAATATAACATGATTATATGAGGATAGGACAGTAAATAAAAAGCTAACAGAAAGTGAATGTAAAAGTTCATTACCAAACTTGAACAATTAAAATAAATGTTAAAAATATCAATGAAATTAATCCAAAAGTTTCAAATAAGATAACTAGGAATCCACATTATGGAGTATATGTATAATCTGCCTGAACAGTGTAAAAAACAGTTTTACTTGGATAATGAATCTTAATATATATTTTCTTTTAGTGCTCGATTAGAGTCACCATAAGAGGGTTGGAATAATTGATGCAAAGTGTAGATCCAATAAATCCGTACTTATATAAATGAAGAAATATGATGAAAGGACAAAGGGTAAATGACTTTTTTTTTTATTTGAGAATTAATCCCCCTTCAATGATGGAAAACCACAAATGCAAATTATTTTTTTCCATATGGTTTGAGTATGTTTTTATTTCTATTTTGTTTCCTTTTAATCTTTTATATACTTAGATTCATCGGACTCATTGATAGGGCTGTTTGTTTGTTTGCTTTTTTAGAATGACATTTATTAATGGGGTTTTAGTGTATCATAGTGTACATTGAAGGGGTATACCCAACATTTTATATGGGAACCATCCAACACCACCCCCCACCACCCCCCACCCAAAGAAAAATAAAATAACAAGTGCTTCCTCTATTCCTCCAGTCATAGCAACCAAGACTACTACACCTATCCTGAGTTGTTAACTCAATTTGCAAGATTCAAAGTTTGTTAAGTTTAACTTGGGCAATAACCAAATATAGCTGAAATAATGCTATTCATATTTTAATAATCTATTATGAGAATTTTTGTGCTAATAGCAATATATGCACAATTATCTGTTAGTTAAATTTAGCAGCACGGTGATATAGCTTGAGTACTAAAATGTGTTCCAGTTGTGCTTAAGCCAACACTGAATTTGGTGAAGCCTTATTAGTCAGAAATGCTGCACAGGGATGCACAGTTTGGGGCATCTGGAGCCATTAAAATCTCTAGTATATCCCATTTTATGCACTATATGCACCAACTCACCCATCAAAATATTTTATAGGCTCCACCATTAAATTTCTAAATGAAAGTGAAAAATTCTAATCTATTAGCCTAGGTGAGTCTAATGGCCACAAGAATACAGCACGGTAATCAAAAAACCTAAAAGCAAACTTGTGTGTATGAGGAAAAAGTACTTTGTCAAAGGGGGGGATATGGTGTTATATTGTCATTTGTCAAGAGGGATAAGAACATCTTTTGTTCTAATTTTGGAAAAAAACCCTCTTTCACCCGTTGGCTTTCATCTGTCTCCTTCAAACTGTTGGATTTTTTTGGTGTCCAATATATTCCAAGAGATGCTGACTCTCATCAAGAACTAATCGTATGCTGTATTGATTTTTGGTTATTTCTCACTTAAATTTTTTATTTACTATTTTCGCTAGATTATAACTAGTTAACTACCATCAACGAATTTTCGTTTACTATATCTGTTGGAATGAATCCCTGGGTACACATTGCGTTTAATCTCTCATAAATTAAGATAAATTTCCATTTTCGCATAGTATTCCAATAATTTTTGCAAATACTGGGTTCAATTTTACTTGGATGTTTGTGATTCGGTGCATTTAATAGCATCATAAATTTGCTAGTTGTGGGATTTTGTGAGGCTGTGCTTGGGCTGTCATGAATATTCTTCATCATTTTTTTGTTTGACCAGGTTCTATCATTTCTGAGTGACGTTTTCGAAACTCTTTTAAAGGCACTGTCAGATCCTTCTGATGAGGTATCTTCTTTTACTCATTTTTTTCCTGAATGCTCTTTTTTTGAGTGTGTTTGGCTAAGGTTGTTTAGGCTAAGCTTGTTTAGAACATCTTATAAGCTGCATTTTGTTTTGCTGGAACTTTGAATCTTGCTGTGTCTTGCGATATATCAATGAGTCTGACTCGATATGTATTCTTTCTCGATTTGAATTGGTTTTTGCTTTTAGATGTTACTTTGTATTTGCTGAAATGGCTAGTACCCTATTAAGGAAGTTTCGACTTCTGTGTCACTTTGACTATTTCATTTCCTCTCAGGTAGTGCTTTTGGTACTAGAGGTCCATGCATGCATAGCCAAAGATGAGAAGCATTTTGACCAGCTCATCATTTATTTAATTCAAAACTTTCGAGTTGACAATTCTCTCTTGGAGAAGTGAGTCCTTATTGCTATGTTTATTTGTATTTGCTTAAGTATAATTTTACGTGATACTTTGTGTAGTGGAAGAAATCAATCTTATTGTCTTGCAGACGGGGTGCTTTGATCATTCGTAGATTATGTGTACTTTTAGATGATGAAACTGTTTATAGGAAGCTTTCCAATATACTTCAAGGGGAGCCTGATTTGGATTTTGCATCTGTTATGGTTCAGGTATTATTTCCTTCCAACATGGAACATCATTTTACGTTATATCTGTTCCACCTTTAGAATATGCATCTTACTCTGATCCAACTCTTTTGCTTATCAATGTAGATAATGAATATTAGTGTGAATTCGTGGACCCATTTTTCACCATCAAGTTTCTGTTTCAGGCTTTGAATTTGATTTTGCTCACTTCATCTGAGTTGGCTAACCTTCGCAACCTTCTTAAAAAATCTCTGTTCGATGCTGCTGCAAAAAACTTATTCCTTTCTTTGTATGCATCCTGGTGCCATTCACCAATGGCTATTATAAGCCTCTGCTTATTAGCTCAGGTAAAAGCCTTATGCTTTCTGGTTAGGTGTGTTATTGTCTTGTCTTTACCTGTTGTCTTCTTCAGTAATGTTGCTTTGTTTTTATGCTCTCTTTTTGGCATCATTTTACAGACTTACCAGCATTCAAGTTCTGTCATTCAATCTTTGGTTGAGGAAGATATTAACGTGAAGTTTTTAGTCCAACTGGATAAGTTGATCCACCTTTTAGAGACTCCTACTTTTGCTTACCTAAGGCTACAGGTAATTTTAATGGATACCAACCTGCATTTACTTGTATTTAAGTTCCTATTGAGTCTACTGTTTTTGCTTATGTAATGCATGTTATATGCATTATTTTTATATATTTGCTGGGAATCTGTATTGCTTTCCCAAAAGTCTGGAGGCTTTATGTAGATTACTGGACAAAATATCTTTACCAGTCTTTTCTGTCATTTTAAATCTTTTCTAAATCGAGAGAGGGTTTGGAGATTCCGCAACTGACTATAATAGTTGTCCCCTTCTGTTATCACCTTCTATTTTGCTACAAGTCGATGTTTTTTGAATCTTTTTGGTCTAAGAATACCAACAATGCACGAAGCTCAGTTTGAGATAGAAGTAGAACACCTTACAGTCAGGGTTGAGAGGTCTCTCCTTATAAATGTTGGGTTGTTGGAGGTGACTGATCTTAAAGGAAGATGGAGTCATTTCGTATATTTGAAATCTGGTTAACTTTATTTCGGTATCATGACATTGAATTATCAGTTGAAACCGTGTTTTCCACATTTTTTTGAGAAATTGTATCATATATGGAAAATCTTATTGACAAAACTTCTATTTATGTCATCACATCAAGATCTTGCTTTCATCTTGCAGCTTCTTGAACCCGGAAGATATATATGGTTGTTGAAAGCATTGTATGGTCTTCTGATGTTGCTTCCCCAGGTATGTGTTTGCCAGGTTTCTTCTTGGCAACATATCATTTTCCAGATGTTCAAAAAGGACTTTTTGATGTTTGTTTCTTGCGTACATATCAGCTTCGACGTAAATTTACCCTTCCTAGTTTCTTTTCTCATTTCTGTCTTTAACTAGCCTATGGTACGGTAACAAGCCATCGTGATTGCTGTTTACTCTTCACTTTTTTTGCCAGAACAGGCACCAGTATTTGTAACCTGTTATTGTAGTCTTAAATATTTTATCATCACTCCAAAGTCCAAAACCCCTAAGACGGTTTTTTTTCACCCCAACTTATTAAATTTTGTATTTTGGAAATCGATAACTTTGGTGATTAAGGTTTTCTTGAGAGAATACTTTAATATTGCTTATGGATGCAACTCTTTGTGAAGTCATAAATTGTCATGTATCGGCAATAATTATGTGGGAGATTAGCCAGAGAAAAAAAATTAGTGATTGAGATGAATGAGAGAAAAAGGGAAGCGTGAATTACTGACTTGTAGACACTTCTACGTGGACGTATATCTCCCCTTCCATTTCAAGAGGACAAAATCGACTTCAGTCTACCAAAAACTGTATTTTGCATACGCCTGCTATTGACTAGTTGAGGCTTGAAAGCCAACCAAACTCTAAAGGTTTTTGTATTTCAGTTCACTGGGTCTGCAGCAACTGTGCCCAAAATGAATTTTGAAGCATTTGGATTTCATTTGTATGTGTTGACTAGAAAATTGAGAACTCTTATCTATTTAATTTGGAAGTTTTCAAAAGGAAAAGAAGAAAAATGAAAAGGGGGAGAGAGTATATTTCTGAAAGAAGTTTATTACTGGAGATATTACGCAACGTTACACACACAGAACTATGTACTTCATTTCTGTGTGAAGGAAAAGTTCATTTCAGTTAGTTTGTTATCGTACTTAGTTCCTTTTTACTTATTCATGCAGCAAAGTGTAGCATTCAAGATTCTCCGGACTCGGTTAAAGACCGTACCTTCATATTCCTTCAGTGGTGAACAATTCAAGCGACTGTCATCAGGACATGCTTTTTCGGAATCAAATGACTTTAATGAATTACAAATTTTGGAGGATGGTGATATGAGTGAAGATCAACGGGATGTGCATAACGGAATAAACTTTGTTTCATGGCTGCAGCAATTTCAGCAAGTTCAGGAGCGGCATCGAGTGCATTCCAAGACACAGGCACTAGCTCGTTATAGTTCTACTTCATCTGCAAAGGTTTGTGATTGTTTATTTAAACTAGTTAACTTTGGTTTTCGTTTAAGATTTTGTATGCGGTGGTGTTTGATGAAGAAATAGAGTGGAAAAATAGATTTGCTTCTTTTATTGTGCACTTCAACTAATATTTTAGGCGGTTCTAGTACATTGCATCATATTTGACTTTGAGCTGAGATGCATTTTTTATATAAACTTGATTATAATATTATAGTGATTCAATCAATGTACTGGGGACGCGAAATCTGAAAATTTAGGTAATTGTGGATTTGAGCCAAGCAAGGAGATTAATTATTTTGATTGGTTGTTTTAAACTTTAATTACCATTTACTCATTTTTCCTCCAGTATAAAATATCAGATTTTGCATTACAGTTGCTATATTTACATAAGTTGATTTTAACCCTGCAAAATGTAACCTTGTGTTGCGTCGATATTATCTATTCAGGAAATACAAAGACCAGAAGAATCAAAACAGCCTTTGCCCGCGCCAGATATGAACAGTAGACCTCCTTCAAGATCTTCACGCAGAAGTCCTGGGCAATTACAGCTTTAATTGGTTGGCTCTATTTCATGGATATAACTATACAGCGTTCTCAGTATTGCAGCCCAGTGAGATTTGGTAAAAATAATTTGTAAATTGTATATTCCTGTAGCTTCTTGAATTGAACGGTACGGATTTGGGATTGGTGGGCAGTGGAGTTTGATTAGCATGCTTGGATGTTGCCAAGCATATTCTTTTTTTTGTTTCATGAAGAGATGTATCATGTATGTGCCCATGTGGTTCTGTTGTTTTTATTGAAAAACCATATGGGGCAAAGATAGAGATATTGAGCTTAGGCTGTGTACTGAGTTTGTTTCTATAATTTATTTATGAATCATAATTCATCTGCTACATCATCAGTGTAATAAATGTATAATTTGTGCACCTTCTCTCTATTTTGCTAGGCTCTTTTTTTCTCTTGCTCTCATTAGGTATATCTGACTTTATATGGCAATTCAAAGATTATTGAGATTGAGCAAGCAAAAGCACTTTTTTGTTTTTGTATCAGATACATACTATTTGGATGAATGATTATATTTTCATCAATATCCCAGGGAGCTAACATATCATTGAGATAAAAATGATGAACGTCAAACAGGTTGAATATCTCGTTTGGTTTAGGGAAAAACAATCTTGGAAATGGATGGTCGAGAAAAAATCAACTTTAAGAACTATCTTAAGAAGGCAGAGATGTCCTATTAGCAGTAGCTCCAAAAGAAAAGCGAAGCTTAAAACTAATTAAATATATGATCGATTACAAAAAATATCCTTGAAGTTCAGTCTAGTTATGAAAAGAATATCATTTATCTTTCAAGCTACAAATATTTCATCATTATTTGTCTCTATTCTACAAATTATACCTATCTATAAGGTAATTGTTAAGCGTCGGTTTTACAAACCTTGGGGATGTTCATGATGCCTTAGACCATCTCTAGCAGTTTGCACTTACACTAGTTTGGTGCAAAATCTGCATTCTATCTCCAATAGTTTGTAGTAAATTATGCACTAAAAACGAGTATTCCATAATATTCCATAGTGCATATTTTCATACATTAAAATCATTAATTTAAAACCCCAAAGAAAAAACTTAGCGCATTTACATTGTCCCGCTATTTCTGTCGCAAAACTGTTCACATCTTCAAAATTGACACAGGTTTTGGCACGGTACTAGAACAAGTTTTTGTTCCAAATTAAAGATAGAACAATCTCTTAGAGATACTCTTAAGGGTGCATTTGTAGTTTTAAAATATAACTGGATTTTTTTCGTAGTTAGGTTAAACTTGTGAGATTATTATTGTAATTTATCCTAAATTATATAACATGGCAAAAAAACATCTACTAGACTGAAAAGCTATAAATTCATCGAGGTTTATCATCTTCTAGGCTTGAAATTCACCTAGAAGCAGTCACGTCACCGAATATTTTGTTCATTATTATGACATCAACCATGGATTTGTTACACAAATTCGACAAATCTGTAGAACAAAAAACCAACCATGCATCAAGTTTCCATATATGCAAATGCAGAAAATGTAATATTTTCGGAATGCACATTATGCCTATATCAATATCTGGCACCATTGCACATATATATGTACCATATCTACAAATTTGGCTAACAGGAGACAAGGTAGAAAAAAACATGCATACTAATATACTATAACAGCCCTTGAAAGATCTCCATTTCCAAGTACATCTAGGAAAACACATTTTTCCCGTTACTCCGAAACTCAGTTCTGCAACTCAAGCCAACCACGAACACGATCTCACAACGCGTAAATTTTCTCATCAGAGTTATAATCATCCAAGTCCGAAATATTCGCGGAATAAGACCACGAAAAAGATTTACTCCCACTCGCCCGTCTGATGCGTCTCTGAGAATCACTACCGAAAATCCCGAAATGCTGTCTGAAAACAAAGTAGCACAAACTAATCAGAGTCCCGACAAGAATAGGCGCACCCAATGCAGTTATCGTCGTAGCAATCCAAGAACTATTCTTGCCAACAACAACGAAAGATATCGACAAAAACGCTCCACACGTGCTAATACAAGCAGCCCACATAAGCTTGTTCACCACAGAGACAACTTGTTTTTGAGCTCTAGTATCCCAAGCAACCAACGTAATCTGAACGACGACAACAGAAAGAGATATGAAAAGGGCCGTTGCGTCTAAAAGACAGAAAACACGAAACGCGATCGTGTTGGCAATAAGTGCTTTTCCAGCTTCTGTCCCATCGGTCAGATATTGACCGGGCAAGTTGAATAACGCGAGAAAAGCGATCGAGGCGACTAGAACGGCTACAACCGTGACGGAGTTAATGGTATTTTGGACGGCTTCTCTGTGGATTTTTCGGAGTTCTTTGGCGATGCCTGAAACTCGTCTCTGTGTTTTCTCGTTCTGTATGAGTTGGGATTGTACTTCGTGCTTAATGTCGCTCACGGTTCGTTTGAGTTCCATTGCTTCGTCGATTTGACCGACGTGTCTCGCGTGTTTGGCGCCGGCTTCGGTGAGAGCTTCGGTGATTTCGAGAGCTGGTGTGCCGTATTGGAGTTTATCGGCTATGTCCATCGCGGTTTCGCGTTGGTTGTTAATGGCGTTGACGTCAATGGATCGATATGTCAACAATAGGGTGACTATCTGAACGGAGAGACAATTACAAGAGTGGTAAGAATGATGAGGAAAACGAAATATTCATGATAAGTATTGCTTTACAATACACTGACACACTTCACAACTTTTACAGTCAAAAAGAAAAAAATAATATAGACTTTTCTAAGAATATGATTACATACTTTCCCTTCAGTGTACAGTTTTTAGAGATATTTCCAGGGGATAATTACAAAAAAAACCTGAGGTTCAAGCTGATTACAAAAAAATCCAGAGAAAAATTGCAAAAATGAGGTTTGATTTCGTATCACATTTTCTTCTTTTATAAGCAAAAAGTATTTAAAAAATCCCCTGATATCTATAAAAAAATGTTAACAGTTATCCCCTTAAATTTAAGACATCATTAAACTTGAGGGGAAATTTGTTATTTTGAAACATCTCTGAGTTTTTTTGTAATTAGCTTGGACCTCAGGTTTTGTTTTGTAATTATCCCTATTTCCAGTATTTTTTTCCTCATTCTTATCATGTTTACTGAAGCAGAACCTGTTTCATGGTTATTCAAAGAGTAAAATCGAATCAAGAATAAAATTAGCCGGTAAACGATCCAATATTATTATGTGTTGGTAGAATGTGAACCCTAATACTTGTACAAAAACTAATGCTAGTAAATTGACAATCCTACAATTGCTAATCTAGTAAAACTTAACCCTTACTAGTTTGGTTCCCTCTAACTGCTACGGTCCATTGTTGTAGCTGCGTTTCTGCAAGTCTATAACCCTATCCCCTTTTAGTGTTTGAGTAGGACACATATGTATATTACCAATTATTTATGTAATCGTACACAAAATTTAAAAACCAGAGACGAGCATGTATAAGTATACCATTCTTAAGCCCCCTAAATAGCAAAAAGTTTATATATGAACTCTTCAGTCTCTTAGTATCATGCGTCATGCCTGCTTTAGTGCTTTAGTGTTTAGAGCTTAATTTTGTCTCATTAGTGTTTGCAAAACCAAACTTTTGCTTCTAATTCTGTTTTATTTAATCGGAATCTAAAAATAGGCAGATAATGGTTTAGATTTCTGATTTTGTTTTTGGTTTGACTTTTATAAACAAATAAGCACTTTTATAACTTTTTCATCAAACACTTTATGATTCTGAACTTCTGATTATATTTGCAAACACTCCAACGTCTGATTCTCAACTACTTTTGCTTCTGCTACAATAAATCACTTCTTCTTAAAGCAGAAGTTTTTACAAACACCCCTTAATAAAATTGCAAGGAAAATCCGCTTTCAAGATTTAAATGAGATGTTAAGCATAATGGTTTTTTTGGGTGTAAGTGGAGATGCGGTTATTCTAAAGATTATGAAAGAAGAAAATTGATAAAAGAATAATAAACACAAAGCACAAAAAGCAGAAGAGCCGAATTTCATCCCTCAAAGTAACACATCACTGAATATATTACCTGAGAACGGTTTTTCCGTGTGGCTATATGCAAAGCAGTATTCCCTTTCTTGTCACGTTCATTTAGTATCGAATGATCAGCTTCCAATAATTCATCAACCACAGACGTATCCTGACCTTTGACAGCCATATGCAGAGCAGTTTGGCCCTTCTTATCTTTGATGGGGATAATACCCGGATCCCTTTCAATAAGTGCTTTTACAATATTCAGTTGGCCATATCTTGCCGTCGTGTGCAATGCAGTTTTCCCGTTTTTCCTTACAATTCTCACTGAGCTCACATCTGCATCTAATATGGCGTTTACTACATCTAGATGATTCTGGGCCGCCGCTGAATAAAGAGGGCTCGTGTTTGAAGAGTTGCACACTCTACAAAGCTCAGGCCATTTACTTAGAAGCTCCTTCACAATTTCTGGAAGGAGAAGAAATCAGGATAAATAGTTCAGTGACGAGATTCTAGACGGTACAATATATATTAACCTTGTACAGGCTCGCATGAAAATTGAAACTTAATCAAGCACTAATGCAAGATTTCGTAAATTTCTACCAGAACTCAGTAGGGTTGTTCACTTAAATGTAACCGAAATAAGTCTCATTCATTATCCATAAGTGCCCTTGTCATTTTATCAAAGCCTACAACAGAATTTCTCTTCATCTATTTATATTGCCACCATTCACAACAAAATCAACCTTCAATCCGACAAAAAAAACAAAATATTCATTCAAGCGTACAACATAACATCTTGATCTAAAATTAGCAATATCACATGTTCATCGTTCACTTGTGCTGCCCAACCATCAACGGAACATCTAAATTGGATGAAAAATCCCTTCCATCCTCTTTCTTCTTCGGCTTCCCACAACCTCAAAAATTGTAATCCTAATAACAGAGCCATGTATTGCTATACTACCTATTTTAACTAAGAAGCATTGTCTCACATATATTACATGAATTAAGCTTGCTACAATTACACTTAAAAACAACTATTAGTAAATTTGACTTCTGAATGAGCTACCCGAAATTGAATTATGCACAACTTTAGGTTATCAATAAATTCAAAAAATCTCTCACCAACCAAATTGGCAATATCAACAAATCATATCAACAAAAATTGTTGTAAAAAGCGGTAGGCGCTAGTCGGGCGGCAGACTAGGGGCTAGCGCCTAGGCGGAGCTTGACGGGGTTAAGTGGGCCTGGCGGGGACTAATCGAAGTTAGGTCGGAATGTTTACAACAGAGACAACAAAACTGAAATTAAATCCACAATTGCACAAGAAAGAAAATAAACAGGAAATAACCAATGACCCACTGATTAAAATTGAAAGGGTTTACGAGTTATACCTAGGTGTCCCCTTGCTGCTGCAACTTGAAAGGCATCCATATCTGATTTGGCCCTCATCATAACAGTCTTCAAGTCGCAGAAACTCAGCAAGTAGATGAAAATCTCGAGGAACTTATTCTCTGCGGCTATGTACAGGGCAGTTGCCTTGGCCTCATTTTGAAGGGCCATCAGAGAAGATGGGTCAGACCCTTCATTCTGGATGAGGTTCTTGAGGGTCTCAAGATCATCAGATCGGACGGCGGAGAAAAATGATTGGTGGGTTATGAATCTTAAGGACTTGGAGTCCATGAACTATACTGTAGTTCAGCTAGAACAAGTACAAATACAAGAATACTGTAAAGATTCAATCTTTTTCAAGTCTTGTGGTTTTTTTTGGTTCTCTATTGAAAAATATAGCTGTGATTGTTGTTTCTTGAATTATTTTCTGAAAGGTTGGGGATGAGGGCATCTCAAGGTGGAGATGAGCTGAAAATGCTTGATTGTGTGTGTGTGTGTGTGTGTGTGAGAGAGAGAGAGAGAGAGAGAGAGAGAGAGAGAATGAGTGAGAAATTTTAAGGATGAGAGTCCGGTGAAAAAGACAGCATCTTTGATACTTAGAAATGAGCTGTGTGATTGATCTTTGATCATGTGTTCATAAAAGAAAAGAAAAAAAAAACATAAAGGAGAAGAAAGTGACAAATATGCGAATAAGTGAATTCTGAAATTTGTGGAAACATGTCTGACAATGATTAGGTTTGATGATTGTTTTGGAAAAATGAGTAGATCTATAAAAAGTGATTGGTGGGAGAAAATAGTTAAAATGAGTTAATTGTTTTGAAATTTTCAAAAATAATTATATTTTGGGATAAAAAAAATTTTTCAGTGGGACAAAAATGAGAATTTTTGGTACCCAAGCATTTCCCTTTAACATTTTTTAGAAAATAATTAGGGCAAAAACTATTTTCTTTTAATAATTAACGTATAATAGCATTTAGATATTGAAAAAAATTGAAATTAATTGTTTAACTTCGAATTAACTCAAAAATAAATATCTATTCAATTTCAATAAGTGTGTTCATATTTCATACAATATGCTTTTGATTTAATGTTCTAAAAAGTGTTAACAGCTAACAGACCGAGATCTAACGCTTAAGCAGAGTCAGAGCAAAATTAGATGGGGCATAAATAGGATCAGAATGAGCTTAATCAGAAAAAAAAAATGAAGACGGCCAAAAAGTGCATAACTAGGCGGTGTATAGGGCAGACTAAAGAATGAATTTTTAGAACAGTGGCTGGATTATAAAGTTCAAAGGCAATTTTAATTGATTCAGAGTTAAATACATATCATCATTTTTCTAACTTAAAAAATCGATATGATTTAGTTTTCATGTTAAGAAAATCAATTCATCAAAAAAGAAAAAAAATATTAAAGGAAAATATATCGACTTAAAAATCGCGAAGTTAATCCAAACTATGAATAGTAAGATTGCATATATTCCACGGATCAAATTAATAATTTTCGGATCAACCATCAACACACATTTATTGTCTATAAGGACATAGATGATAAATCATCATTAATAAATGGGTCCCATGTCTAAACCTCATTATCAACTATAGTGGTAACATGTATACTATGGTTGTGTTAAACTGCAGGTTTGTTTTACTTTTTAGTAAGTACAACATTAAAATGAATATAGAGAGTTAAACTTAGTTGACTTCAACTAAATATATTTTGTCTTACGCGGAATTTATTATTATTTTATTTTTGAAAAAACGCGGAAATTATTTAGGTATTTTTTTTTTTTTTTTTGAGTTAGAAATTATTTAGGTATTAGCGTGTGTACCTATTGGTCATTATTGCTACAATAATGAAATTTAGGTGCCATAAATTCGGGTGTTGCACCTAGGGGTATGCACGGGATTTGGAGATCATTGAATCCGAACCGATATCCGAACCAAAAAATATCCAACCCGAAATTCTCCGTTGATTTTTTGACTTTATCCGAACCGAACCGTCCCGAAAATTTACATGGTACGGTTCGAGATTTTTCAAATATCCGTACCGAGAACCGTATTGAACCATACCGAATCGAATATCCGAAACTAGAACCAATTTTAAAATAATTTTTATATATACATATATAATATTTTATCTTATCTATATTTTGATATTTTGTTAACTAAACATTCCTTTGAAATTCAATATTATATAATACTAAAATTATCAAATTAGAAATTTGGCATATTTTATCAATATATCAAATGAATAATTGAATATATATTTAATTCACTAATAGTTATGTCATATACTCATATTAGTTTATTTAAATGAACCAATAAATAAAATTATAAAATCATATTTGATCGTATAAAATGTTTAAATTTGATGATATTTTACTTATTAATGATCATAACTAGACTCATCCTCCAATCAAGAAAATTAATTGAATTAAAATTAGTTAAATGATTAGTACATTGCACATAAATTATAGTAATCATCTAGCCAAGAAATTAAGACATTGAGAGTATAGATTTTTGTTTCATATTAGTTTATCAAAGTTATTAGTCAATTATATTTTTCCTAAGTCAAGAGCCCATGACAATATGGCAAGATTATAGAATATTATTGTGTAATAGAGGCTACTAAATTTGTCATTCATTGAGATTCTGCACTTTTACTACTATTACGAATAAAATAATATCTGAAACATATTATGTTACAATCCAAAAAGAAAAATTAATACTTTTAACTATAAATTAGATAAAAACGATTTAAAAGTTAAATTGATATTAAACTAATACGTAATATATATAGTCTATAATCTATATCATGAAAGAAAGATTTAAAATTACAATATTAAAAATTTAACACTTAAATATAAATTAAAGAATTTTTATGTTTAAGTTAAATATAAAATATCAAAAAGTTAAACTCATATAGTACTAATAGTTTTAGTATGTATTTTTGAAATTGCACTAAAAAAAGATTGAAAGTATATCCGTTTAATGATTTTTATCTTTGGTTTTCTTTTTACCTTTTTGTGTGTTTTATTTGTGAAATATTTGAATCTCCGTTTCTCCGAACTGTCCCGATCCGTTCCGTACCGTCCCATTAGAACCGAATCTCCGTATCGAACCGTACAGAACTTTCGGGACGATTCGATTTGAGATTTTTTTATGGTTCTTGGTTCAGTAGATTTAATTTTGTGATCTCCAAACTTCTGGATGGTTAAAAATTTCTAAATCTCCTGATCAACCGGACCAAATGCACACTAGTTGCACCAATTGTCTGTCATCATAGTTACTACATATGCGTAGAGGTGTCAAATGGGTTGGATCGGACCAATTAATAATCGTGCCGCTATTTTTGAAGTTTAACCCATGAAAATACAAAGGAGAAATCGACCAAGCACAATTTTCCGTGCCTAATGGAGGGCCAAAAAAGTCCGACTCATTTTAGGCCTAAGAAATACAAAGACAACCTTGAGTCATTTTACCGTGTCGGGCAAAATTAACAACTCTACATATGCGTCTAAGTGAGCTCGACATACACGCCTAACTGATTTGGGTGTGAATTAGTATACCTCAATTTGAATTGCCTTACCAAGAGCCTAAGTACTTTAACTTGGGAGAGGTCCGAAATACAACAAAAGTATAGCTAGTTGGGATGATCCCAACTAAGAGATCATTCAATGTTTAAGTCAGTGCAGATTGTGAAGTTATTGAGAAATAGAGAAGCGAAGTCAAAGAGTTTTAATGAGTTCATTTAAGATTTGTGTTCTTGTCGCGTATATATAAGTTCTGAAAACAATAGTCCATAATGAGGTGGTAGCCCGACCCTTAGGGCCCAGGGCGCTTAAAAACAATACTATTTTTATTTTAACATACTTTTGGCAAGTACTTGATTGCCTAAGTCGGACACTTAAGCTCGATTTTGGGCCAAGATATTTTTTTCACCGATTTAGATATAATCATCCAGTCCTATTTTTACAATATTGATCATATATATAGAATTGACTTTCCTAGACCGTACTAACTACTGTACATGTAGAGAGATTACGTGTCTAAGGTGATCGTGATCGACAGAGGACGAGTGGCGGGTGACTCGAATTGAAAGACACCATTAGTTTGACTATAAGTGAGAATAAAATAGTAATTTCTAGCCCAATCCTCACGAGACAGATTTTGGTCTCATTTATGCATAAGTTGATAACGACTGGAGGAGCCGCATACATAACTAATTTGCAATGAATATCAGCCTTCATTCGTCAGTTTCTGACTTTTCATCTTTCGTTTTAATATTTTATTATATATTTAAATTTATAAATGCATATTGATTGTATATTCCCCTCAAAAAAAAAAAAAAAAAAAACTAATTTGATTTAGATCAGCGTGTTACCTTCGGGTGTCAGACTTTTGGGTAACTGGGTTCGAGTTCTTGTGCGACCTGAAATAGACGAACACACGTTAGGCTAGCCTGGCCCCTGGTCCTTGCTAAGACCCTCCGACGCTTAAGTCGGATCGGGTTCGAGAGGTGCGGGGTGTGGGGACAAGAAATGTAAAAGTGAGTAGTAAATGTGTCGAGTGAATTATGTCTTATCAAGTTCTTGTATCGTAGTATTTATAGATATTTACGCCAATGAAGAATGCACCACGTGTCATCATCCGAGGGTGGAGTTGTCTTGCTTCGGGAAATCAATGGACCACAATCTCGGGTAATACCCATTCTCTCATTCCGGCCGGATATGGGGCTCAGGACCTCTATATTTGGAGACCTCACCGTATGGCTTCAAGATCTCACCGCTTTATCATTATTCCCCTTGCTTCACGAAGTAGGCGAGGTCTCGGGGACATTTTCTCGGGACTCGTGGGTCGCGAGCTACATCTTGAACCCTGTTGGTATGAGCCCATTTATTGTCATGCGGGCCGGGGTCATGGCCGAGCCACGCGTGCTTTCTAGGTGGCTACTTGGGCTGCGTATTGAGGTCGGCGGGGGCTCGGGTCATAAGACGATCATCGTGGTCCACCGCATGATCACACGGGCCGAGGTCGTTGAGGACCTCGAGGTGACAGTGAGCATCATGTCCTAGCATGCTCACGCGAGTCGAGGTGAGCTTCATGCCCTATCTCACGTGGTCTCCCAGTTCGAGGCCATTAATGGTCCCAAGGCAATGAGGTCGTGATTGACCTGTACGTGGCTCCAGAATCACAATTTTCTTTACCATTATTACTAATACTCTATTATTTCATATACATGTTGGTGTATATATATAAATATATATATATTATCAATATGTATATATATATATATATATTTTTGACCGTTCACCTTCTCAACATGTGACTTTCTTTCTCCTATATATATAGTGGGGCATGGTAAAAGTAAAATCATTTCTCCCCCTTCAGTAAAAAGTGAGATTTGAAGAAGACCAAGAGACCTAAAGTCCCTCGACCTCGCCGTCCCTGCTCGTCGCTCGAAGGATTCTCTCTTCTTCGAGCTTTCTTCTAAAAACCCATCTCCCTCGGGTATACTTCGTGTTCTTCAGGTAGTAGTTCCTTTTTTTTTTATTTTTCCTGAATTTTCTTTGCTTCATTCTTTTTCAATAAATGGGTTCTAGAACTCCCTCGAATCAGTCCCGTGATGACCAATAAACGTAGCTCTTTCGAGCTCCACCGGTTCGATTCGGTTCGAGCTCTAGCTCGAGCTCCTCTAAGGGGACGTGACGGGACCATACCGCCCAGACCAAGGCCCTCTTGGGCCCAACCTCGTAAGATCAGTCCCTATGTCTGCAATTGTGGCCCATAGGACTAGCAATGTGTTTGATAAATGGTTTTATCATGATTTTGATGATTTTGATTTTACACCAAAACAATGTTTTTTAAAAGGTTGTCCAAATACTCCTAAATGTTTTAAAATGGTTTTAATATTTTTCGGAGTATTTCCTCAAGTTTATTTTCGATATAAAATTGGACAACACATTTAATGCTTTTAAGTCAATGGGTTTTTACATTGAAATTATGTTGTCCTAATACTCCAAATTGATCTAAAATGTTTCTACTATCTTTCGGAGTATTTATTGGAATTTATATCGGACAACACTTTTTGTGTAAATGTTTTATTTCTTCAAAACTATATTTCTAATGTTGTCCTAAATACTCCCGATCGGTTTAAAATGTTTTTACGAATTTTTCGGAGTATTTCTTGAGGTTTATTTTTGATAAAAATCGGACAACTTGTCAATGAGGAGGTCGACCAGGTCGACCGGCGGCACCCGTACACTGGGAACAAGTTTCGTGAAATGAAACTTGAGAACTCTCAAAATTGATCGGTCTGTGCCGGTCGCACATAGGCTCGGCCGAGGTACCCTTCGACCGGTCGCCCTGTGTTAATTTAGTCTTATGTTTCAAACTTCTATTTAAATGCGACGGTCGCCCTATGCTTTGACAAAGAAAATTCTAACCGTTGTGCAAGATGACTTTTCCTAAATTGTGGGATTGATTTCTAACATGACTCTTTTCTTCAATTGTCTTGCAATTTTTACGAATTCATGTCCCCAAGAGGAGCCTATCATGTACAAGACATCTTCTATAAATAGAGGAAGAATTGAAGCAACACAACAAGAGAGAAAACTACAACACAACAAGATACACTTCAAGCAAACACTTGGTCTTTCATTGTTATTATTCTTGTTGTAAATTTGCCTAGCTTATCACTTTCACATTCTTGAGGTCTAGGCTATTCTTGATTACACTTGCACTCAATTGTATTATTCATTATCGAGTTGTAATCTTGAATTTGTGGTCGTCATTCAAACACAAGATATCCTTGTGAGTGTTCTTGTGGTAAGAACACACTTGGGTGATCTAGGTGTTAGGTGTGAGAAGATTGTGGTAATCTTCTTATTGAGGTGTTGAAGAATTTGGTATTCTTCAAGGTTGAAGATTGTGGTAATCTTCACAAGGTGCCGTTGAAGGAAGATTGTGGTAATCTTCAAAGGGAGATTGTGGTAATCTCCAAAGGTGGTGTTGAAGAAGAGTGTGGTGCTCTTCAAGGTGTTGTAAGTTGAATTTGTATTAATTTTGGTAATTAATAAAATTCTTTTTCTTTTCGAAATCCATCCCTGATATCTTTGGGGTGGTAGAGGATTAGGCCCTAGGTGGGTTGAACCTCTTTAAATCAACGTGTGTTGTTTATATTCCGCACCTTTATTATTGTATTTGAGCATTCGGTTGTAAAAAGAGGGCGAAAAATCGAAAAGATGGAGATAATATATTCACCCCCTCTAGATTATCGTAGCCGCTTGACTTACAAGTGGTATCGAGCCAAACTCTTTGGCAAGCTCGTTTCACATCGCGAGTGAAGAGAAACGATCGACGGCTACGAACGAAGCTCATCTATCCGGCACCTCCACCACCAAGCCACCTCGGTTTGATTCCAAAAATTTTATATTTTGGAAAGAAAGAATGGAATGCTATTTACAAAGTTGCGGGTTCGACATTTGGAACACCGTCATCAATGGAGAATCCATTCCGACAAAGAATACACTACACACCTCTAAAGGCTTCAAAGAGCTCAATAACGAAGAGAAGAGAATCATCTCCTTAAATGGTAAAGCTCTTAATATTTTACATTGTTCACTTACCACTTTGGAATTTGATCATGTTGTAGGTATTCGATCGGCACATGAAGTATGGCAAAAACTAGAAGCCATATATGAAGTATATGCAAATAAAAGGAGCAACTCAAAAGCATCTACTTCTCAAATGGATACAACATCAAATCCAAAAATATGGGATGAGCCTCTTACAAATTCGATGATGAAGTCGAAAAATGTCTTATGGGCATCGAAGAAGAAAACGAGGTAAGTTCTAAACCCTCTACTTCTTATGACAATGAATTGCAAAATGAATATAGTGATTTGCAAAATGATTATAATGAGCTACAAGATGAATTCCAAAACTTACTTGTTAAATACAAAAATTTGAAAAAGGAATTCATTGTTTTGAAAAATGATAAGGATAGTTTATTTACTTCCTATGAATCACTATCATGTGCTCACACTACCACTCTTGATAAGGTTAGAAACCTTGAGAAAGAAAATAGTACTCTTGTTGAGAATATTGATTGCATGAAAAAGGATTTATTAAAATCCAACTTGAGTACCAATAAAATGTCCAATATTGTTGATATTCATAATTGTGATAAAGGACTTGATCATAAGCCTAATATTGTTAATCATATGAAAAAGGATCAAGTCACTATGCATATTGGTCATTATGCACCTAGAATTATTACTTGTTTTTATTGTGGCAAAAGGGGTCATACGGTAAATACTTGTCGGGCTAGAAATAGCTCCAATTATTGTTGGAGACCTAAAAGTCTCAAGACTAATCCCAAAGGACCCAAACACATAAGGGTACCACAAAACAATGTCATATTAGGTACCGTGAAATAATGATCGAAGAAAATTTATACAGCCAAGAAGACATCAAATGACCGTTTCATTTGATCAAAGAAGGAGAAACTATTTTCGACAAAGCCAATTTCCAAGAAGAGGGTATAATCAAAAATGGGAAGAACACAATCCTTGGAAATGACAAAGACATCATCAACAAGATGATTTTCAAAGAAGAAGAGACTTTCAACAATGGGAAAGCAACAAACCTTGGAAATGGAGCATTCAAAGAAGTCTCATCAACATAGGGACTTCTCAAGGGGGAAGATATCATCAACAATGGGAACGACACAACCCATGGAAATGGCGTAATTGGTAACCCGTATCTCCCTATTTAAATATGCATTTTATTTTGTTATTATGCATGCTTTTATTTGGGTCTTAATTGCAAAATGAGTTTTCAAATATTTATTTTTTTAATTAAGGTCTTCAATATATACTTGTGCTTTTAAAATATTTTTGAAAAAGAAGACCTTATTTGATGTTTTTAAAACTCTTGTGCACTAAAGTGTGTTATCATCTTTTATGGATTTTTATGGCATGAGCTTACTTGTGATATCTCTTAGCCTACACTTTTATCATTATGATTTGTGCTAGATATGTTTTAAGAATTGTGTAGGATTTACATATTTTCACAAATGGCCATTTACGTCATTATTTGTCAAGAAAGGCATAAATTATCGAGGTACGTTTACTTGTGTTATTCTTATTCTTATAGACTCGATATATGTATTGCCATGTGCCTATGTGCTTGTTTTTCATAGTATTTCATACAAGTGCCATTAAGAGGATTTTTAGATTTTTTGAAAGGCACTATTCGATATTTGATTGCAAATATTTGCCGTATCAACTCTTGTTCAAATACTTCTTTTAAATAAGGTCTCAACTATATGCCTTTGGATTTTCATATTTCAAAAGAGACCTTTTGTAGCTTTCTTAAGCTTATTTGAACTTGCATGTTTTATTAGACTCTTGATGATCTTCTAAATGCATAGTATGTGTTTATTGCTTCATGGTCTATATATATATTGTCTATTTCTACTATGCTCTTATGCAAAATATTTTTGTGATTGATGATTGAGGCATGTTTTTACACTTGGACTATTTTTTTTATAAGCGATGCCGGTAATGAGTTTGATAAGTTGTGTAGATGAGAAATGAAGTACTCCAAATATTAGTTACTTCAAAATATTTGGATGTAAATGTTCTATTATGAACACCTTAGATCAATTGGATGCCCTATGATGATAGTGATGAAGAAGATAAAAAGGGTATTCCGGAACAAACTCGATGACCAAGGCAACATTGGTCGAACTAAGGCGAGGTTAGTAGCTCGAAGGTATTTTCAAGAAGAAGGTAATCGATTTTGATGTAACATTTGCACTCATAGCACATTTTGTAGCTATTTGCATTTTACTTGCCCATTCTTGTTTTAAGAAAATTTCAAGCTTTACCAAATGGATGTTAAATCCAAATTTCTAAATGGTTTTATTCAAGAAGAAGTCTATGTAAAACAACCTCCGGGGTTTAAAATTTTTCTAGGCCAAATGATTGTTTTTAAGGCCTTGTATGGTTTAAAACAAGTACCCCATGTATGGTATGATAGACTTAGCTATTTTTGCTAAATGATTTTACAAAAGGTAAAGTTGATACTACTCTCTTTGTTTGTGAAAAAGGGCAAGGTTGTTTACTTGTGCAAATTTTTGTTGATAATATTTATGGTGCTATTAATGAATATTTGTGCAAGATATGTTTTCTAAGTTGATACTAGGTGAGCTTGAGATGAGAATGATGGGGGAGCTCAATTTCTTGCTTGGACTACAAATTATTCAATGCCAAGAAGATGGTTATATAAGAACTCTTGAAGGAGTTAAGCATTGAAGGAAGAAGAACCATCTCAACCTCTATGGCTAAAGATTGACAAAGTTTGAGAAAGGCATATCGGCCGACAAACAAATTCGAGGTATGTTTTCTTGTACTATTCCTATAGACTCGACATTCCATATACCTTATGTCTATATGCTCGACTTCAAAAACTATCCCAACGAATCTCATTAAAGTGCTATTAAAAGAAATTTTCAAATATTTGAAAGGCACTTCTTCTTATGACTTGTTGTATCCAAAGCTTTAAAACGTTCTTATTTTTTCAGGGGATAACAAGTTTGGTATCTATTATACGGTTATTCGTATTCAAAATTTGTTCGTCATAATCGAACTAAACATATTGAGATTCGATATATTTTTAAGGGATTGTGATTTTTAACAAAAACTTGAGATGTGTTTAATTCCGTCTCAAGGATAACTCGCGGACTTTTTGATCGTTAACCGTGTATTTTACCTCATTTCGAGCTTGATTATGACATAATGTATATTGAATGAGGTCTACGTTTGCATTTTGCACGTTTTTAAAACTTAAGGCGAAAAATCGGATTTTTGGTTGAAAATTCGGATTTTGGAGAAACTAACAGATGGGCTGAAAAGGTTGAGGGCAACCGTCGCCCTCAACGCGTCGACCGGCCGCCCTCAACCACGACCGTCCGCCTAAGCAAAATCTTGGATAAAATGGTTCTGTCTTCAGCATTCGTCACTTTGACACATTTTGGCCATTTTTCGTCCCCTTTCCAAATTTCACACACAATTCACTTCAAATGAGTTTTGATGCATGAATTATATATTTTGGGGATTATCTATCTAGACTATCATCATCATTGCTCGTCTTTACCGATTGAATGGTAAGAATTTCACTATCTTTAGCTCAATTGGGTTGAACCCTTGAGTTTGTGGCTTATATGTATTTTTCTTGATGTAATTCATATATGTTTGTGATGAGCTTATTGATTGTTGATAAATGATATTTGTTAAAGTGTATTTGGTGATGAAAAACTTGGCTTGATTTCATTTACAAGGGCTATATATAACTTTTTCTAATTTTGACGCCCGCCAAGTGTTCGATAAAATGTTTCAATGAAAAATTCATCACCTACATGATTCTCTCGATTTCAAAAGTCTTATATATTTATAGAGATCATGTTTTGCTTATCAAATGATATTTCATAAGCTTCTTCAAGTCGTATGATTCGACTTTTCCCTCCTATTTGGTTTAGAAGCTTCAATGCTCAAATAGCTCGATACATCGGTTTTGTTGCGCACTTTGATATGAATATATGATGTATTTATCGTGCTAACATTCTTTTTGATGATTCCAAAGGGGAGAAAACAGGTTATAAGCTCATTAGCTCATAAAAGCTAAGATAAGCTTAACGAAAAGAAGCTATATAAGCTATGGCTCATAAAAGCCATAAGTTGTGATTCGTTTTTAGTCCAATTGTTGCTTGACGGACTTATATTATTGTCTAATGATGTTTTGTGACAGGGGGAGCTTATAAGCTCTTGAACAAATTGTAAAAGCTAAAGCTTTTAGCTTATGGATAATTGCTTTTACATTACTCTTGTTGTGCATGTTGATAGGGGGAGCATTTGTAATATGTGTTTGAATATCTCTACTCCCATCCTTGTGTTTTTATTGCATGGAATGTTGTCGCTCACAACGGATAGTTCTCTTTAACCGTAAAATTTTTTGTTTTCAAAATCGACCTCGTTAAAATTGTTTTGGTTTGTAATCATCAAAAAGGGGAGATTGTTTGATAAATGGTTTTATCATGATTTTGATGATTTTGATTTTACACCAAAACAATGTTTTTTAAAAGGTTGTCCAAATACTCCTAAATGTTTTAAAATGGTTTTAATATTTTTCGGAGTATTTCCTCAAGTTTATTTTCGATATAAAATTGGACAACACATTTAATGCTTTTAAGTCAATGGGTTTTTACATTGAAATTATGTTGTCCTAATACTCCAAATTGATCTAAAATGTTTCTACTATCTTTCGGAGTATTTATTGGAATTTATATCGGACAACACTTTTTGTGTAAATGTTTTATTTCTTCAAAACTATATTTCTAATGTTGTCCTAAATACTCCCGATCGATTTAAAATGTTTTTACGAATTTTTCGAGTATTTCTTGAGGTTTATTTTTGATAAAAATCGGACAACTTGTCAATGAGGAGGTCGACCGTCGTCCGCAAATAGCGACCGTACTGGAACAAGTTTCGTGAAAAAGAAACTTGAGAACTCTCAAAATTGATCGGTCTGCAACCGTCGCACATAGGCTCGACCGGTCGAGGTACCCTTCGACCGGTCCGCCCGTGTTAATTTAGTGCTTTATATGTTTCAAACTTCTATTTACGTGCGACCGGCCGCCTCTATGCTTTGACAAAGAAAATTCTAACCGTTGTGCGTGAGATGACTTTTCCTAAATTGTGGGATTGATTTCTAACACTCTTTTCTTCAATTGTCTTGCAATTTTTTACAGAATTCATGTCCCCAAGAGGAGCCTATCATGTACAAGACATCTTCTATAAATAGAGGAAGAATTGAAGCAACACAACAAGAGAGAAAAAACTACAACACAACAAGATACACTTCAAGCAAACACTTGGTCTTTCATTGTTATTATTCTTGTTGTAAATTTGCCTAGCTTATCACTTTCACATTCTTGAGGTCTAGGCTATTCTTGATTACACTTGCACTCAATTGTATTATTCATTATCGAGTTGTAATCTTGAATTTGTGGTCGCCATTCAAACACAAGATATCCTTGTGAGTGTTCTTGTGGTAAGAACACACTTGGGTGATCTAGGTGTTAGGTGTGAGAAGATTGTGGTAATCTTCTTATTGAGGTGTTGAAGAATTTGGTATTCTTCAAGGTTGAAGATTGTGGTAATCTTCACAAGGTGCCGTTGAAGGAAGATTGTGGTAATCTTCAAAGGGAGATTGTGGTAATCTCCAAAGGTGGTGTTGAAGAAGAGTGTGGTGCTCTTCAAGGTGTTGTAAGTTGAATTTGTATTAATTTTGGTAATTAATAAAATTCTTTTTTTCTTTTCGAAATCCATCCCGGATATACTGGGGTGGTAGAGGATTAGGCCCTAGGTGGGTTGAACCTCTTTAAATCAACGTGTGTTGTTTATATTCCGCACCTTTATTATTGTATTTGAGCATTCGGTTGTAAAAAGAGGGCGAAATCGAAAAGATGGAGATAATCTATTCACCCCCCCTCTAGATTATCGTAGCCGCTTGGACTTACACAATGTCCCTCAATCCGACTCCGAACAAGCCCTCTTAGATCCCCCTAGACGAGATTCTCGAGAGATCATAAGGTCTTTAGTGCGTCACGATGACGTTCCCCATATTAGACATCGCTACTTCATACTGCCCGAATACGAGGTCATCATTCTGGTCGAGATGATCGTATGCACGATCCTCCCCTAATCGCTTTTTTTACTTTTCATCTTGCCTCCTTAGATGCTTGGGTTACGCTTCCTCTACACCCGACTATAGAGGAGATACTTATCCGTTTAAATGTTTGCCTTACTCAATTTGCCCCTAATGCCATCGGACATATAATTGGTTTTATTATTTTAATGAAGTATTTCAAGGTTGAGCCTTGGTAGCTCATTTCTCGGTCCTTGTATTCGACACGCCTCCGCGAAGACCAATGATCACGGTTTCTTTTACTTAATCTAGCTAGAGCTAATTGTAAGTTTCTTCGCTCTTCCTCTCTCCTCGGGCGATTGGCGCAAGAAATTCGTTTTTAGTGAGGCTCCTCCTAACCGCCCTTGGAAAATCCCTCGAGTGTGGCGGTTCTCTAGGTCTCGAGTCCCTTCCCAGTCTTTAGGAGAGTGTACTTGGGAAGAGGATTTCGTCTCGCAAAAGCTTACTTCCCATTACTATGACATAAGGGTGCTTACTAAAGAGGAGATCTTATCCCTGGCGGGTCTTAGTCCTGCTGTTGTTCCGCGAACTCAAACACTTGGTAATTTGTGTCTTCGTTTTTCTTTTAACTTGTTTCATCATGCCAAACTTATTGAGTTTGTTTGTTGTTTTTTTTTTTTTTAGGGATGGCAGTTCGCTCCTCTGCGGTCGCCAAGGTCATAAAGGAGAGAAAGGAGAAACTCATCGCTGTAGCCAGGTCCTCTGGTCTCAACATACCCCCCTCTCCATCGGTTCACTCCAGTGACCCGGGTTCGGATGCTCCGCTAGCTGTTTCCTTGGGTGGAGCTCATGAGCAAGTTCCTCTCCCTGAGGTCCAGTCCCATGCTCGAGGTCCTGATCCCCTTCCCCTTGACAACCCCCCACCTATACTTACCATTGGGCCGGATCGCTCCGACCCTCAAGGTAAAGGCAAGGAAGAAGCAAGAAGCACAAGAACCGAAGTCGTAGCGGAAGTAAGAGCAAAAGCAAGAGCTCGGGAGGCAGTAAACAAAAGAAAAAGAAGGTCCGTATTGAGAAAGAGCAACCCAGTGAGGAGGAGATCTCTGTTGCACTACATGAGATAGCTCTTTGCCAGAAAAAATTGAACGAGGCTCGAGAGCAAACCCGGGTCGAGACTTCTCGACCCCAAAGAGAGTTCTCTGGCACCCGCGTGATCCCTAGTTGGAACATTTCCCCGGAGAGCTCTATCATGAAGACCCGGACGGGTGAGGATTCCCTAGAGCTCTATCAAGCTTGTATTCTTCCTCTCGACCAGTTTGCCCTGGGCGCAATGCCAGATACTAGGTTGGAGGACATTGCGGCCCATGACCTCATGCGGGTACTTTTTTTTCTTGACCTCCACTTAATTGTTTTATCTTTATTCACCTTGGTTTATCTTATTTCGTCATATTTTTCGTTAAATTTGCAAACATTGTGCACAACTTGACCCTTCGAGGTCATCATTGGAGAATCCGTTTTATGGAGGCTGAAGCCCACGCCACACGCCTTGAGAAAGAAAAAGTTGCTATTGAGGCGGAGATGAGATCCGAATACGAGACCCGTCTTAAGACGCTTGAGTCTAAGCTATCCGAGCTCGAAACACGTGCGCGAGAATCTGAAGCGTCCTTGAAACCGAACGCGAGGAGGTCGTCCGTTTAGCCCGGGAAGGGCAAGAGAGTTTCAGGCCGGCAAGAGGCAAGAGGCCGGGAGCGGGAGGCTCTCAACTCTCCCGCGTTCGCGAACCGACTCCTCGAAGACGCGTCGTAAAGGGCACAAGACTTCAAAACTTCGCTGTTTTTGACCGACTTGTGGTGGAGAAGCGGTGAGTTTGAGGTCTTGGGTTTCTATAAGTGTCAATCTCAACTTCGTAAATTCGGCGGTTTTAAACCCACTTTCGATCCAAGCAAGCTTGATTCGAACTTGATGGCAACGGTGAAAAGACCTCCTCAAGGAGTGGAAGAAGAGAATTTAGAAGACCACGAGTTCGGGTTTCTCCTCCAAGACCCGACACCTGTTCTTTGGCGAAATCCTTCCCCAAGAGGAAGGTGTTGGGGTCGCGGAAGGGTGACTGCTTGATGTTGCTTCCTCTTGGGGGCAACCACATGAGTTTCTTCCGCTCAAACCTTTTTGGCCCTCTTTAATTAGATTAATAGGGTTGTTTTGTAATGGGCATGGACCCCGAACTCGACGCTTTATCGTTGTGGTTGTACGAATTTAATTGCTTTAATCGATGTATTTGGGCACAACTTAAGACTTCGCTTACCTTTTTCTCATTAATGGGTATTTCGCGTCTCACTTAATTGTTTCTCGTGTCCTTACATTTTGCCTTCTCTTTTTAATGTATTTCTTATTTTTATTTGCGTGTTTTTCCGCCTTTCACATCTTAATACAAGTATTGGGGTCTCTTAGGACTCCTTGTAATTTGAGGTTGTTGGGGTCCTCCACGACCCCTGCGAGGTGGGGATCTCTTGGGATACCTCCTTTACTATCGAGATCTCGAGGTCTCACTTGCAGGTGGGGGATCTATTGGGATCCCTCTTTTACTCTTTTTTTGCGCAAGGCATTGAGATCTCGAGGTCTCACTTGCGAGGTGGGGGATCTATTGGGATCCCTCTTTTACTCTTTTTGGCGCAAGGTATTGAGATCTCGAGGTCTCACTTGCGAGGTGGGGGATCTCTTGGGACCCCTCTTTTACTCTTTTTGGCGCAAGTTATTGAGATCTCGAGGTCTCACTTGCGAGGTGGGGGATCTATTAGGACCCCTCTTTTACTCTTTTTGGCGCAAGTTATTGAGATCCCGAGGTCTCACTTGCGAGGTGGGGATCTATTGGGACCCCTCTTTTACTCTTTTTGGCGCAAGTTATTGAGATCCCGAGGTCTCACTTGCGAGGTGGGGGATCTCTTGGGACCCCTCTTTTACTCTTTTTGGCGCAAGTTATTGAGATCTCGAGGTCTCACTTGTGAGATGGGGGATCTCTTGGGACCCCACTTTTACTCTTTTTGGCGCAAGTTATTGAGATCTCGAGGTCTCACTTGCGAGGTGGGGGATCTCTTGGGATCCATATTTTACTATTTTTGGCGCAAGTTATTGAGATCTCGAGGTCTCACTTGCGAGGCGGGGGATCTCTTGGGACCCTACTTTTACTCTTTTTGGCGCAAGTTATTGAGATCTCGAGGTCTCACTTGCGAGGTGGGGGATCTCTTGGGATCCCTCTTTTACTCTTTTTGGCGCAAGTTATTGAGATCTCGAGGTCTCACTTGCGAGGTGGGGATCTCTTGGGACCCCACTTTTACTCTTTTTGGCGCAAGTTATTGAGATCTCGAGGTCTCACTTGCGAGGTGGGGGATCTCTTGGGACCCCTCTTTTACTCTTTTTGGCGCAAGTTATTGAGATCTCGAGGTCTCACTTGCGAGGTGGGGCGCCTCTTGGGTTCCTGAACTCGAGTTCTCTGTGATGAGCCTTTTTGTCGCAATATTTACCATAACTATGTACATCATTTCCATTTCCAACTAAGGGAGCCATTAACTTGGTCTCCACCACATTCAACAAAATACGGGTTCAAGAGACATAACCCCTACCCTCTTTAACAAAAAAAAAAAAAATGTAATGCTCAAAAAGAGCTATATAAGTTTAGGTCTCATACTTCATGACCTCTACATCTTTTAACGAAACATGGGGTTATAAAATTTCCCTAATTTTAGCGAGATAACAAATCGTCAAATAGCAAGTTACCCGTTCTACGCGTAGAACCTTCGTAGATCTCAGGCGTTCAAGGCCTGGGAGCTCATTGCCTTGTAGGTCTTCCCAGGCGGTAAGCTCCCTGCCGAGACGCGAACTACTTTGTACGGGCCTTCCCAATTGGGATCTAACTTTCCCACGTGCTTGGACACTTCGACCTTTTTCAGACGAGATCTCCCACCGGAAATTTCTCCTCCTCACCCTCTTGTTGTACTCATTCATCATTCTTGCTTTAGCCAAAAGGGATCCTTCCATAAGCGCGTTCTCTCCTTTCCTCAATGAGGTCTAAGTCACGCCTTGGTTCCCGATTCACCTCTCCATCAAAAATTTCAACTCTATGGGTGGGCTCGCCGATTTCACCGGTATTATGGCTTCAAACCGTAGATTAAGCGAAAAGGTGTCTCGCCTGTAGCCCTTCTTCGGTCGTTCTATAAGCCCACAAGATTCTCGGAAGCTCATCAACCCAATAGGTCTTCATTTGCTCCAGGCGCGTTTTTAAGTGTTGTAGGATTATACGATATTCTACCTCTTTTGCCCATTGGCTTGTGGGTTTCAAGCGAGGTGAAGTTCTCGGATCTTCATTTCTTTGCACCATTCTATTATCTTTTTCCCCCAAACGGGTTCCGTTATCCGAGATCAAGATCCGTGGTATTCCAAATCTACACACTATATTCTTCCACGAAAGTTCATGACCTCGGTTTTACGTGATCTTTGCCACGACCTCCGCCTATCCATTTCGAAAAGTATTCAACAAAGAACAATGATAAATTTCTTTTGCGCACGAGCTAATGGGAATGGCCCCAAAATGTCAATCCCCCACCGGGTCGAAAGGGCACGCGATGGGTATTGAGGTCATTGGTGTAGGCTGGTTGGTGCGGCGGCAGTTCGAGTGTAGCCGACACTTCTCGCATTTTTGACAAACTCGGCGGCGTCTTGCAGAATGTTGGCCAAAAATAACCCCGGCGCATGACCTTTAAAGCTAGTGATCTTCCTCCTAATGATTCCCACAACATCCTTCATGTATCTCTTGCATCACGTATGCACGCCCTTTCTCGAGCTAGGCACTTGAGCATGACTCCAGCTACCGATTTCTTATAGAGGTTTCCGTTGATCATGCAAAAACGGGATGCTCTTACCCGGAGGCGCTTTGCCTCTAACGGGTCTTCTGGTAAGTGACCTCGCAGGAGGTAATTTTTTATGCCTTCCATCCAGGTCTCGGGACATGAGATCTTGAGCACAAGACCCGTCGTGGGGCATAAGTCAATCGGGTCTTTTCCAGATCCGATTTCGGCTCTTCGGTTGTTAGGACAACCACTTTTCTAGAACTAACTCCGGTGATACTACTTGCAAACTTAGCGGTCGTCTCTCTCTTGATTCTCCGTCCTGGGACTTGGTGAAGTTGAACCGCCAAGCTTCCAATTAATTGCCTCACTCGCTCCGGTATGCTACCATGGTTTTTTCTTTGGCTTCGTACTCTCCTTGGACTGCATAGCTACCAACTCGTGAATCTGTGTATGCTACTAGCTTCTTCGCTTGGCACTTTTGAGCTAATTTTATGCCTCGCTATTAAGGCTTCATACTCGCCATTATTAGTTACCCCAAACTCAAGTTTCAATGCGATTTCCGGCTCTAGGTCATTCGGACCTTGCGAAGGATCCCGCCCGCCCTTCGATACCGAGCCATCGACGTGGAGCATCCAATTTTCTCGAGATGGGTTCGACGGGTTTGACATCTTTATCGGAAAATCAACAAGGACCTGGGCCTTTATGGTTGTTCTTACCTGTACTGATGTCGAATTCCTAACTCTCTTCGCCCATTTAACCAAACGACCGCCCAGTCCGGTTTACCCAAGATCTCGCTTTAGCGGCTGGTTGGTTAAGACGATAATCATGTGCGATTGAAAATAGGGTGAGCTTCCGAGCCGAGGTCACCAGTGGCTAGAGCTAGCTTCTCGACCTCGTAGTATCGTTCTTCCGCCCGGAGGACCTTATCGACATAATAAACCGGTTGGTGGACTCCTTTGTTCTCCCCTTACCAATATCGAGCTCACCGCCCGGCGAGATCATGCGAGATACAGGTAAAGGGGTTCTCCTTAATCGCGAGCAAAGC
The DNA here is from genome assembly GCA_016081115.2 of Rehmannia glutinosa. Taxonomy (NCBI): domain Eukaryota; kingdom Viridiplantae; phylum Streptophyta; class Magnoliopsida; order Lamiales; family Orobanchaceae; genus Rehmannia; species Rehmannia glutinosa. Next base: position 1,042,765 of record JABTTQ020002722.1, on the reverse strand, counting down.
AAAGGGGTGAGGTCAGTGCGTCTTGAGCTCTGAAAAGACTTCTCACACCGATCCGTCCACTCGAAATTTTTCACATTTTTTAGAGTAGCGAAGAAGGGCAAGCTACGATCTCCTGGACCGAAATGAAACGGTTCGGGATGCTACCATTCCCGTCAACTTCACCTCCTTGACGCTTCTTGGCGATGCCATGTGGATCACCGCCTTAATTTTTTCGGGATTTGCTTCTATTCCGCGTTCATTGACGAGGTAACCCAAGAACTTGCCACCTTTGACTCCAAAGGTGCATTTTGCGGATTGAGTTTCATTTTGTACCTTCTCAATACCGCGAAAGACTCCGCCAAATGGTTTAAGTGATCATTCTCTTGCTCGCCACACAGCATGTCATCCACGTACACTTCCATAGTTACTCCGATGAGATCTTTGAAAATCATATTGACAAGTCTTTGGTAGGTGGCGCCCGCATTTTTGAGCCCGAACGACATGACCTTATAACAAAGAGACCCCGTATCTCGTTACAAACGAGGTCTTTTCTCTGCCTTCCTCGCCATTGATATCGATGATAACCTTTGTACGCATCCATCATACTTAGTAATGCACATCCGGCGGTCGAGTCCACAAGTAGGTCGATCCGGGGAAGTGGGTATGGGTCTTTGGGACAAGCTTTGTTCAGATCTGTGAAGTCCGTACACATCCTCCATCTCCCGTCCGTTTTTGGTACGACTACAACATTAGAGAGCCAATCCGTGAATTGCACCTCAACGATGTACCCTGCTTCGAGTAGCTTGTCGACCTCAACCTCTATGATCTTGTTCCTTTCTGCCCCGAAACTTCTTTTTCTTCTGTTTTACCTGGCTTTATAGCGGGATCAATGTTAAGGCGATGAACAATGACCTCTGGGGTCTACTCCTCCCGGTCCGCCGGTTCCCAAGCAAACACATCATAATTCTTTTTCGAAATTCGATCATCATGAGCTCTTGGTCGGGGTCATTTGCGACCCGATCCTCGTGGTCTTTGTTGGGTCGTCCGGTCCAACTCAACTACGAGGTACTCTTCCACCGGTTCCATCCGTAATCTTCCTGGTTTGATTTCTTCTTGCTGAAGCTCGCTCCCCCACGCATACCTGTTTTATTGGTTCCGGTGGCCCTCTTCACTTCACTCTTTTTCGAGACAAATTGTAGCATTCCCTAGCCATCCATTTGGTTCCCCCGACTTCTCCTACTCCAAACTTTGTGGGGAATTTCATTTTCGGATGGTAAGTGGACACCACATCTTGAATAGGTTCACCCTTTGCCGCCCAATATCATATTATAGGCAAAAGGCACTGCACCACCGTATACTTAACCATGAAAGTTCTTCTACACGGCTCTCTCCGAGAGAGGTAGGCAAGTCAATTGTACCCGAGGGGGTGCGACCTCATGACCTCTCGAATCCCGTGAGTGGCGTCGCCACCGGCTTGATTGAGGTTATCCCGAGGTCCATCTTTCTCAACACACTTAGGGTTATAACATCCACCGAGCCGCCATCGTCCACCAACACTTTCCGCACGGCGAAGTTTGCCACATCCATTGTAATAACCATGGGGTCATTGTGCTCTAGGTCCAATCCTTGAAGATCTGTTTGATCGAAGGTGATCGAAGGACATTGGATCGTGTTGACTGATGATGACCTCTCACCGCTCCGGCTTGTGGGCTCGCGTATCTTTTTCGAGCTCTTTGTGAGTCCCCATTAGTCGGTCCCCCAGCTATCATGTGTATTACTCCTTCCGAGGTAAATTATCTTGCGCATGAGGGGTGCTTGGTCTCATGGGTCTCTTTCCTTTGTCGGACCCCGCTATTACGCTCCGGTGACTGCGCGAGACCTCCTCGCCGGGTCTTGCTCGTGAGGTGGTTCGCGTTGAGCCTTAAAGGTCTTGGAGGTACCCTTTGTCGGATGAGCCTCTCAATCTCGTCTTTCAATTGGAAACAATCCTCCGTGTCATGCCCATGGTCCTTGTGGAAATAGCAATATTTATCCGAATTACGCCTATTATGAGTGGATCTCATTTTCTTTGGCCACCTCACCAATCTTGAGTTCTCGATGACAATCAAGGCGCGCAACCTAGGCCCGTTCAATGGAGTGTAGGTTTGGAATCTTGGTTCGTCCAACTTTGGTGGATTTCCATCCCGATCTTTCTCAGATCTGTGCCGGCTCACCTCCCTGGACTCTCTCTTGTCCCTAGTTCTCGCGTTTTGGGACCATTCGCGATCTTTCAGGGAGTTCATTTCTTCCTCATGTATATATCTTTGTGCCATCTCCATCAAGTTCTCGACATCGCCCGGGGGGTCTCGGGCTAAAACTGATGCGAAAGGTCCCTTTTTCAGAGCATGAATCATGATACTGATCATCATATCAATCCTTAGTTCATCTACCTCCAAAACCTCATTGTTGAATCGGTTAATGAAGTCTCGAAGGGGCTCTTCCTCCCCCTGCCGAATAGTAAAGAGGTATGTGGCTGATCTCTTAGCTTTCTTCTTGCTAGCAAAGTGAAAAAGAAATTTCCTTACTAGTTTGCTCATAAGTCACCACTTTGCACCGTGGGTAGGGCTTGTGAACCACTCTTGAGCTCGACCCAAAGAACGCCGTGATGAAAACGCGGGCGTTAATGGCGTCTGATTGCCCATATAGTTGCATCACGTGTCAAATGCCGTTAGGTGTTCTTGAGGGTCCTTGCTTCCATCATATCGGGTAGGTCCGGGAGCTTGAAATTCGGGTAACTACTTCCATCAAGATCTCTTCACAAAAAGGGACCCTCTTTTGCAGAGCGGAGGTAGAATCGCCCCTCTCCTCTTCATCTCTTCCAACTTCTTAGTGGCGAGTTCAATTTGCTCACTAAGCTCCTGTAGGTTGTCGCCTAATGGTATTCGCGTCACTGGCACCCCTAAACCTTCGACCCCTAATCCCGCTTTCTCAGGAGATCTGGGTCTCGGGGGAGGGGTCCTGCTTTCAGCTTCGTCTTCTTGCTCAATACCTCCCGGGATACTCTTCTTTCCCAAGCGCTTGCGACCTTCATGGTCTTTGCCCGGACCTGTCATGGGGTCGGGCCTCGGGTACTATCCTCTCCCCGCCTCTCCCCTTTGCTAGTCAAGCTGACTTCTCTCCATGACTAGTTTATCGAAATCCTCCTTCCTCATTGAGATCATTTGGTCGGGGTCTTCCCTCCCTGTATCCGGAAGGTCCGATATTGACTGGGACGAAGAGAACTCTGATTGTTGCATCTCCTTATCCTTCCTGGGGGTCTGCAACACCCCCTTTTGAACATGTTTCAATGGGGTCTCCATCGTTCCGTACCTCATTTCCAAAGAAAAGGGAAAAGATGTTTCCCACAGACGCGCCAATCGATTTAGATCGCGTGTTACCTTCGGGTCTCGAGACTTTCGGGTAATCTGGTTCGAGTTCTTGTGCGACTGAAATAGACGAACACACGTTAGGCTAGGGGGTGGTCCCGACTAAGACCCTCCGATGCTTAAGTCGGATCGGGTTCGAGAGGCGGGGGGTGTGGGGACAAGAAATGTAAAAGTGAGTAGTAAATGTGTCAGAGTGAATTATGTCTTATCAAGTTACTGTATCAGAGTATTTATAGATATTCCTGGCCAATGAAGAATGCGCCACGTGTCATCATCTGAGGGGTGGAGTTGTACTTCAGTTTCAGGGAAATCAATGGACCACAATCTCGGGTAATACCCATTCTCTCATTCCGGGTCAGATATGGGGCTCCAGACCCTATTTGGAGACCTCACTGTATGGCTTCAAGATCTCACTGCCTTATCATAATTCATTTTATCTACTCTCTCACTTTCAAATATCTATATTACATTTCTTAACAAAAGCCTCACAAGCGGTGGCGGAACTATGGGGGGCAAGTGGGGGCCACTGTCCCCCCAAAATTTTTAAAAAATAATTTTTATACTTGTTATTTATTTTAAAAATATATCTATACTAGTTAAAAATTGCATTTGCCCCCCCCAAAAAAAAAAATTTGAAGAAAAATTTACTCTGGTTTTTAAAATAGGTTTCGCCCCAACTCCTGAATCCTGCGTCCGCCACTGCTCACAAGGATTCAACCAGGGGAGCCCAATTGGAATGAGCCAATTTCTAACCACATTAGAAATGCACAAAAATTATAGAAATGGAATAATTGATTAAGAGAATTTTCGACCTTGTTCGTTTGTGTTTCCAAGACTCAATTTCCAATTTCCAACTATTTATAAAAATGGAATCTCATTTGTTTATAAATTTCCAATGGAAATCACCATTTCCACTTTTTATTTTCACATAAAACATCTCAAACCTACAATTTGAACTTTCAACCATATACACTATACTACATCACTCATCAATCAATATTCTCATTTTTTAATCCAATTATATATGTGGAACCCTATATTACCAACTTATCAACTTAAAATATTACTACTTTCTAATTATATCTATCTAATGGGACCCACAACCTACAATCTTACAAACATAATATTATATATATTCAATTAAAATATTCAACCAGTATCAACTTTTCAACTTATTATATACTTAAAATACTACTTCAAAACTACTCAACCAATTAGTAACTCATTTCCAAACCTACATAAAACTCATTCTCACTCTCTCACCCAAACATAATTCTAGTGTTCACACGAAAATCAATAAATTCTCAAAATCCACTTTCCAACACTAGAAACTGGAAATGATCAAGTGAAACATAACCATACAAGACCTTCAATTTACATCTCTTTAATCATATAAAAAACAGCTATTCTTTTTATAATTGTACTAGTCTAGAAATTGTTTTACAGAGAAATACTATACGAAAAAATTAATATTGTGGGAAATCATTTGGAGTGAACTACTGTTATTTCATCACTTGGGCTTTGTATTTTCCCAGCCCAATTTATTTCCTAAGACTTGGCCCATTAGGACACTTCGTAGAAAATACGATAAAGATATGTATGTTAATCAATTTTCGCAGTAAATTCAAACAAGACTTTTGTGAGTTACATTCTTTTAATTGGACATGTAAGAATACTACTATTATCTTGTTAGTGTGTGGACTTGTAATAAGAGGCTTAGTATATTTTCAGCCCAATTATTGTTTTTGGACTCTGGCCCATTCGAAACTGTTTTTAATGCAATTAAGCTAGAGAATGCATAGTAGATATCTAATTTTAATTGGTTTTTGCACTTGATTTAAATTACATTACTTTCAATTGGCGATGTGAATACTTTATAGTGTGTGCTAGTGTACTTTTGAGCCACCGGCTATAAGTAGTAAGTAAGAAATAGTAAATTTCCTCAAAAAAAAAAAAAAGAAATAGTAAATAAAAAAAACATTTAAGACAAGTTTTCAGGAAATGTAACTTCCACTCAAATTGATCCTCAAATTTGGACTTCTTCTTCCAACTCTTGTGAAAATAATACTATTTTTATTTTTTATTTAATATACTTTTGGCAAATACTTGATTGCCTAAGTCGGGCACTTAAGTTCGATTGTCGGCCAAGATATTTTTTTCACCGATTTTGATATAATCGTTACGTCCGATTTTACCTCCTATTTGGGGTGAGTCCATAGGACCCAATCCTAACCATAGATTAACATTTTAGGTAGTCCAGATTTTTAGGGGGTTTTATATTTACTTTTTTTGTTTCAACAACTAAAAAGGGTAGAGTGGTTATTTTACAATATATATTCAGTTATTGAAATTTGATGAGATCTCAATCACGTTCAATTTATTTTCCCTTTTCACGCGGCACATGCTTTCAGTTTTTGAGTAACTCATATCCCTCATATTCACGTTTTTTTTTATCTCCAACGATTTCTGTTGTTAACTGCTTATGTAATATAATCATATTGCATGTGTAGTATAACCATATTGCATGTGTAATTTAATCATATTTGTGTTGCATATGTAGTGTATATTTGTTGTTTATGTAGTATAAAGTTATTGCTTATTACTTACTTATGTAGTACAATGTATTTGTGTTGCATATGGAGTGTATATTCGTTGCTTATTTAGTATGAGTTTGTTGCTTATGACTTGCTTATGTAGTTAATGTATCTGTGGTACATATGTAGTGTATATTTGTTGCTTATGTAGTATAGACTTGTTGCTTATGTAGTACGAGTTTGTTGCTTATGACTTGCTTATGTAGTTAAAGTAATTGTAGTGCATATATAGTGTATATTCGTTGCTTATGTAGTATAGGCTTGTTGCTTATGTAATATGGGGTTGTTGCTTATGATTTGCTTATGTAGTTAATATATATGTGGTGCATACATAGTGTATATTCGTTACCTATGTAGTATGGATTTGTTGTTCATGACTTGTTTATGTAATTAATATATCAAAAAGCAACATGACACATCTATACAAGCAACAAATTACATCTTCATAAGCAACATTCGAACTGTAGTCGAGTTCTAGCAACTATGACGAATTGTCTACAACTTTTTTCAGCCCTGGTTATGCATTGAAGAAGAAAGATGATGCATTTCTCACAGTAGTGCTTTGAAGAACAAAGAGGGGGATTTTTACGTTGATTTTGCTTTGAGATTTGGAAGGATTGCGTGAATCCCATGAATACCGTGAATCCAATGAATATTGCTTTGAGAGGATGACTAAGTTACCCTTGTGTTTAATTAACTAGCTTGTAATTTGTAATTTTGCCTCTTAAATCGCAGCCTTTGAAAAAATTAGATATATGACTAGGATTGGTCCATATGGATTCACCATATATGTATATATATAGCAATTCATATGAAAAAATAAATCAATGGCCAAGATATGGACAAATATATACATCAATTCATATGAAAGCACATTAGAAGGGTAAAATAGGAATCCAAGAAACTAAATATGGTAACCGCCTTCTACAAATTAGGGCGTGATCTGTTATTGATCACGTCCCCATAATCACGCGATTCACCTTTCCTTTCTCTCACTTCTTCACAAGAACCTGCAAATTATTCAAATTTGGCAATAGAATCATGCAATAATTAATGAAAAATATACAATTCCACTAAACTAACTATACATTAAAACATTACTAAGTATACATAAACAATTAACTAAGTATACAGTTACACTAAACTACATGCACATTAAAACATTACTAAGTACACATAAACATTTAACTAAGTATACAATTACATTGAACTAACTATACATTAAACTATTATTAAGTATACATAAATATTTAACTAAGTATACAATTATACTGAACGAAATACACAATTCCACCGAATTACTTATATAACTAAGTATACAATTCCATTGAACTAAGTATATAAATTCACAGAACTAAGTATACAAATTCACTAAACTACTTACTAAACTACTTATATAACTAAGAATATGATTCACTGAACCAAGTATACAAATCTACTGAACTAAATATACAATAAAACATGACTAAGTTTACAAGTCCACTAAACTAAGTATACAATTTCACTGAACTAAATATATGATAAAACAAATCCAGGTATAAAAATGATGCATCTTTTCTACCTAAAAATCGGCCAACTGAAAAGGTAAGATTGTATTTGCCTTAAAAATAGCAATTAAAGATATTAACCAAAAATTGATGATATAGAAAGTACAAATATACCCTTATTAGCCTAAAATAACTAGAATGATTTATACCATTTAAAATTTTAAATCAAGAGCCCAAAATATTCCTATGGACTAACCTAAAGGGGTTGGTCTCATTTGAACCAATCCCTATATATATATACATATATATATATATATATATATATATACAGAAATAATCACACACTCATTGCCTACACAACTTATCCATTGTTTTATGATGCAATATTTCATAGGGAATGATCACCACCGTTACAGACTATGAGTACAATTAATATGAACACATGTATCTAATTACTAGAATAGTCCGTGCATTGCACGGTGCCTCATCTAGTATAGTTAATGCGACAACAACGGAGCATGAGATTAAGCAATAATTTCTGATTTGGACTTAGGAATTATATAAATGTTAAGTATCATTTGTAACTTTAGTTATAGCATTGTAGGTCCCAAGGGATGTGGTGTAAGGTTTAGAAGGGGAGGGGTTGAATAAATCTTACCAAATTTTCGATTTTAATCATTTAAAGATTGGTTATCAGAGTTGACTCAAATCAGTTGTGTCCTTGAGGGACAACTAAGTTGGCTATGTTCAGCTAAGCTACTCACTCAACAGACTCGATAGAGTTGTTGATAGTATAACTCGGCTGCTTAAGCCAAATACTTAACTTAGTTGATTTGGTTTTTAACAGCGGAAGACTTAACACCCTTTGATTGATTTAAAGCTTGTCTTTAACACTTGTTTTAGCACTTAGTTATTTATCAGTTGGATAACATATTTAACTAACATCATATATAAAGTAAATGCAAGAATGTAAGTGATGAAAGTAAATTGACACAAGTAATTTTTATAGTGGTTCGAAGATGGTAATTCTTATAATCCACTCTTCTCCAACTCCTGGAAGAATCCACTAAGTAACAGATCAAGTTACAAAGCAGTGAACAGTCTAGAGATAGCCTTGATCACACAACTGGCTTCTCCTGTGACACAGCTTCTTCACGAGGCAGCTGTCTTGCTACTTTAGCTCACTTTCAAGTCCTTGGATTTGATCACGAAGCCCTCCAACAAACTTGAAACTTGGTTCGACCTTGAACCTTTCTACAATCCTTCAACTTGGAAAGTAGACCTTTTTTTTTATCTTCAAATGTTTTCTCTTTAACTGATTGAAGTTGTCTCTCATTCACAACTTGTGTTGGATCGAATTTCTTCGAGTTTTAGGCTTGAGGAATATCTTGGTAAGCTTTGAGAATATTGCAGGTTGATTGCTTGAATATTGCTTAAAAGATCTGTGTCATTAATAACCTTTTCTCAAATGCTTCCTCAGCCTTTTATAGTGCACATTTGAAATTTACCCGTTAAAGAGATATGCTAGTTTCAAATGTCACTTTGTGTTCGTTGGCTTGTCTTTTCTTGGTCTGCAACACTTGTGATGTTGACCCTTCCTCGTATTAAATGGCATCGCAACCTGCGGTGTTCGACCAGAGTTGCGATGCTTCCCATCGTTTATTCCTTTTGCATAATTCTCCAAACACTTTAAGACCTAAAGAACTTGGATGTATTATTATATCGAGTAATATCCTTGACTTCCTTCCAATGGATCTAAGTCAGTCGTCTTGACTCTACTGCTGCCTTTACCCCAGGTGACTTGAGTCTGTTCCACTCATAAGATTGACTCAACTATCACTTCAACTGTTAGACTTAGCTCTTTAAGTTGACTTGACTGACACTTCTCACAGCTGTTTCTCAGCTGACTCTCCTTCAGTCGAGTCATTGACTTTCTTCTAGGCCATACTCAGCTGACACACAACAGAGTCTTCTTTTTAGTCTGCAGTTGACTTCTTGTATTCTTGACTTAGCTGACTTCACTCAGCTCTTCCAGTCATATCTATTACATGAGCTGTCAATTCCGGCCCGACTCGACCAGCCCCGTATTTTTACCGGGATGGGCTTTAATATCTTAGGCCCAAAAAATGTCAGGCCTCAAAAGCCGGCCCAGTCGGCCCGGCGGGCTAGCCCAATCGACCCGACATTTTTAGTGTATTTTTCAATGTCTGGGCCAACTGGGCTCCCAAAATTTGTGGCCGGGGGTACTGTTTTGCCCGGCCCGATCCAAATTTTCGAAAGCCCAGCTGGGGCCGTGCCGCCAGGCTTCAGGTCCTTTTTGATCGCTATAATCACAATACAGAATTACAAGGAAAATGAGGTGCCAACTTCCTAGTCTAAGTTTTACATGGTATCATCAAAATCTAACAAATAAATTTCCTAACAAGCATATTTCGTGTGATGATGATGAAAGGATGACAAACTGATTTAATCATTATTTTCTAAAAAATGCATTCATCCATGGCACCCAAGTGTTTGTTGATTTGACAGAATCACCTTTGAAGCATTTCAAAGAACTACTAATACTTTTTAGGGAAACTACTAATACCTTTTGAAAGGTCTATTAATATTTTCAAGAGGAAAACTAATATTTTTTAGGGGAACTATTAAATATTTTTGTGGGGGATTATTATTACTTTTAGGGGGAGAAAACAAATACTTTTATGGGGAACTACTAATACTTTTTATGAGAAAAACTAATATTTATTATGGTAATTACTAAAATACCTTTGATAGGGAAACCTAATATTTTCAAAAGGACTACTAATACGTTTTAGGGATATTATTAATACTTTTGAGTGAAAAAATTAATATTTTTTCTTGAGAACTACTAAAGATATTGTTCAACGAACTACTAATACTTTCTTAAAGGCTTACTAATAGTTTTTGAGGGAAAAACTAATATTTTTCAGGGTCCTAGTGCTTCTATTCCACTGCCTAATATTATAAAAATGCCATCGGATTTGGAATTATGATCCATCTAATGGATTTTGGCTCGTTGGACTGTCTGACAAAAGTTTTTGTTTTTCGGGAATATTTGGCATAATGCAAAAATCTTGGAGTTCAGGAGGGCAAAGTGCAATTCCGAAAAATTTAGGCTATAACCTCCCAAAACACGTTTAATTTGGGGCACAATGTGCAATTATCTCTTGTTTTGATTATTTTATTTATTTTGTTTTGGTTTTTATTATCATTCCAAAAATATAATTAATCGTTTTCCAAATGAAATTGCATATGAAAGATGATATAGAAGAATTCTAAAACCGTAAAGAGTAGAGCAGAAGAAGGATATGGTGACGTTCACCCAAAGCCCCGATATAATTTCTTGGAAATGGCCGACATCCACAACCAGTAGCAATTGCTCTACCTCTTCTTTTTTCTCCGTGCGTTGCTGGTCTTCATCTTCTGTATCCCAACGACCCATCAGGTGCTCGTTCGGAATTTTCGATTTTACTAAAGTTGTTTGATATTTGAAACGTTTGTTGAATGGATTCTTGTCTGTGTTGTTTTTGCTGCTTTATATTTGTAGATATGCAGTTCTTGGCGCTGGCTTTGCTGGGTTGTCCGTGGCGTGGAATTTGCTTCAAGTACTCTCACTCTCTCTCTCTATACATATATATGTGTGTGTGTGTGTGCAAATGTGTGTGTGCAAATGTGTGTGTGTGTGTGTGTGTGTTTATTTAGAAGGTTTTTGTTCCTGTTTGTAATAGCAAAATAATATTGTTCAAATTTTGAGTTGTTAATTTTTCAAGTGTTTTCTTTAAGACTGACTGCCGGAAAGAGGAGAAAGCTTGGTAAAATAAAGAAAATGAAGTCAAGACTGCACACACATTTTAATTTTCCTATCTTATAGTTTCATTAACATGGCATAATGTTCTCATTTTAATCAATCTGTATCATTTTTTCCTCTCCCTTTCTATGCAGATGTTTTTGTTGTTGGATCATAATCCAACATTGGGCTTATATGTGAAATAATTATGCATTGTGGACTGTCAATTAAGGTTAAGCCCATTTTATAAGTGATCAAATAAGGTTTAAGGAATTGGGCTTTAATTATCTGATAGGGTGTGAGCCTTTAATGTGTAGATACTTAATTGATTATTCCTATTTTAATGATGGGCTCAAATAGGATACCCAATATAATACAGTTATATAAGGGTTATGGTCCCTAGGTCACACGTCTAACGAAATTCTATTCTGCTATCCCATCATCAGAAAGAAACCTACGGAGAAAACTAAAGGGTTCTCTGAAAAGTTTCGAGACGTGTAGATCTAGAAGGCCGAATCCCAAGAAGGCTAAATCCTAGGATTCAACTGTTATGGAATCAGGTACGCTTCTGCAATCTAGTATTTGATTCTTGATAATTCGATATGAACGCTCCTGGATTAAAGTGATATTATTCACTAAAGTTTATTCTAACAAGTGGCATCAGAGCCGATTCATATTGATTTATTGAGAATCAAATTAATTATATATTCGTATTTGTGAATATTTGGATGGATTTGTTTTCGCTCCGGCTTTTGATTTTCAGTTCATGACTGTGATGACTAATCTGAACTTCGTATCAGTTTTTTGTATGTTTTGGTTATCTGAATTTTGTGTATATAGCTTGTTAATATGGTTTCTTGAAATTGGACTCAGTCATGTTTATGGAGTCAGTTCATATGGATATTTCGTATATTCCCGAAATTTGGATTTTTAATGATGATGGTTTTGGGTTTCAATTGCTGCAAGCATGGAGTTGGATTAAAGTTTGGATATTCCTTTTGGTTTACAAGGTTTACAGTTGCCTTTTTAAAGGTATTATTTTTATTAAAAAAAAAAGGATTCAGAAATTCATCACGAAACCCATATCGCCACTTCTCTTTTCGAATTGAAACCATATATGCTGCTTTTGGTTTTCTTTTCTCGATTTGCCGGTGAAGGATGACAACGGGCGATGTTGGTTTTGGTGCTGCAATGGCAGGCGACAATTTTGGGTAAAATGGGTTTTGGTAAGGAAGATGGCTTTTTTTGCCGAAAACTTGAGTATTTTGGGGTTGTTTTGCAAATTTTCAGAAAATACAATTTTTGTTGTAAATCTATATTATTTGGGCTTTTCCGCTAATAAGATTTGTTTTGGGCCCATTTAAGTTTAAAGAAATTTAGGGTTTTATTATAAAAGGTTTTAATTTTGGGGTCCAATTAAAGTTTGTGTTTAAATTGGCCTCAAGTAATAATGAAAACCATAAATTAAGTTTAATCTTGGAATTTAAATTTTAAATTCGAACATTAGTGTGGATTTGTATATTTTGAGATGAATTAATTGAAGCAACATGTCACCAAAGTGACATCTCTTGTGGAAATTATTTCATTTTAGAATATAAAAAATTGTGCGTGTGCAACGTATGTGAATATTAACCGGCCCAAAGGAAGGTGAATATTTATCAGAATTGCACGTGCACATGTGGTAATAAATGTGTGATAATTATTCGGTTTTACATGTGAACACTAAATCGGCCCAAAGGAAGGTTTATTGTTTGATATAGTCTTATTATCAGTGTTTGATTACCGCACCAAGATATCAATTACAAGTTAATATTTTGTCCAAAGATGAAATATTAATGGAGTATCGGTGTCTTGAGATGGGATTTACCATTATTTGAATTTATTATTAGGATTCCGAGATTTATGTGAGCATGATTTGTATATTGTTCATTTTCTGGATTTAAGTTCGTGTATTCCTACTTATATTTCTGTCAGCATCAATACAGTTTTTATGTTAAAATGGCACTTTATCTAGAAAGGTCACTATAGCTAAGGAATTCCTTGCGGATATTGAGAAAATATTTGTCGAGAACGAAAGGCTCAAATTAGTACGCTTTCGATAAATATGATCTCAGTAAGGTATGAGAGTAAAGGCAATATCAAGAATAAGTTATAGATATGTCTCGTATTGCTTTGAGGATTTGCTAGTGCATTTAGTTTTTGATATCTCTTTCGACACAGTCTAGCCAGTTTAAGGTGAGTCGACAGTTAAAAAGAGTTTTACTCTCTAAATGAGTCATCTCATACTGCACTCAGAAAGAGAAAAGGTTAACACAATATGAGACAAAAGGGGCTAATATTGCCTTAACTTCAAAGAATAAAAGGCAAGGAATTAAAAATATAGAAGGGTAAGGTACGCTGCTCAATTATGGTTTGTTTTGAGGTTAACTTAACTTCGGTTTCCTGGCACACATGGTGGAAAGATTTTAGTTCATCAACTCACACCAACAGATTGAAGTGGGGTTGTCTCTATTGCCAAAAAGATAAATGATGAAGAAAGATACATCAAAATAGCAAATGCAAGACAATTATGGTTGAAATAATAGGAAATATAGATCATTGTAAGATCGGATTTTATTTGAATCTTGATGAGACGTTTATTTGGAACTTGACTTCTATTTCTCGCTTTGACAAATTCGGTTATTCATGTTCATTCGAAATTGAAAATTTAGCTTGTCTCATGATTCAAAATTGGTTAGTTCTTGTTTTTACAATGACCTTTATTCGACAGATACTATCAGCATCATCCAACAAGTCCCTACTTTTAAATACATGATGTAAAAGTAGAAAAACAAACCAATAAAAGATATTTGTAGCCAATTGGATTCCGGGCGTCTTAGAACTTATATATACGGATATTTGTGGACCGTTCCATATGGTTGCTTGGAATGGTCAACAATATATAATAACGTTCATAGACGATATTTTAGATATGACTACAAGTTATTATTCATGAAAAGTCACAATCACGAGACGTGTTCAAATCCTATAGGCTGAAGTTGAGAATTAACTCAACAAAAGGATTAAAAACATCACATCTGATCGTGATGGTGTATGCAATGATAGATATGATGGTTCAAGTGAACAACGTCTAGGATCATTTGCTAATTCCTAGAGAAATGCAGTATTGTCCCATAATACACTAAATCGGGTTTGCCATTATGAATAGTGTTGCTAAAGGACGAAATGAATGCTTAAGGATATGGTGAGGAGTATGATTAGTCATTCTACCTTACCGTAATCACTCTGGAAAAAGCACTTAAGTGCATAAGATATATCCTTAGTAAGGTTTCCAATTAAAGCGACTAACAAAATCCCTTATGAACTTTAGGCACGAGCAAGAAACCTGTAATCAAGCACTCGCACGTTTGGGAATGTCTAGTTTGGTGCGAGGCTTTACAATGCCCTAATGAGAATAAATCGACTTCAGGAGAGTTAGTTGTTATTTTGTTGATACTATGAAAAGTCCAAAGGGTATAAGTTTTATGATCCCACAACTAAGACTATTTTTGAGTCGGTAAATGCCTGGTTCTTTGAGGATGTTGAGTTTGTGGGGGGACATAAAGTTAAGGACTTTGTCTTTGTCACGCCCCAAACGTGACGCGACAACGATCAATCACTTAAACAGAGGTAAATCAACAAATAAACCAAAGATACAAAACACCAAGTGAAATAGAGTCTAATGCAAATGAATTATAACAACCACAAGTACAAATTATATCTTAAGGTCTGGTAGTATCCGAATACAACCCAAAAGATTATCTTAATTAACTTACAGTCCAAACAGAAATAAAATGAAGGAGTCCAACAACAACAAAAAAAGTAAAAAGAAATATCGCTCCACATCGCCGATAGAGATTCAATCATGCGGTAGTTCGATGTCTTGGCAACTCTTCATCTAAAGGTTAGGAAACAGGAGGAATGAGACAAAATCTCAGTGGATGGGGTGATCGTGTGTAAGTGTGGCGATATAAATAGTTAATGCGAGAAATTTAGTTGTATGAAAACGCATGAGAGATGATGCATGATTTCACACATCCACAAGCGTCGTGATAAATATATTTAATTAATATACTTATACGATTAAGAAAACGATTCGTATGGTCAAGCGGCACTATGGTCCAAGCAAACAGGAGATTGCGTGGTTTGTAACGCCAATCCTATGCAAGACAAGTAATGCGGTTCGCGTCGGATTTGTAACGCCAACCTATGCAATACAAGTAGCGGTTGCGTGCGGATTTGTAGCGCCAACCTATGCAATACAAGTAGCGGTTGCGTGCGGATTTGTAGCGCCAACCTATGCAATACAAGTAAGCGGTTGCATGCGGTTTGTAGCGCCAACCAAACGGGTCCGATTAACTCCGGAATCGTGTGGATCGATCGATAATGATTCCTTCGTTCTTCCTTGTAACTCCCGAGCAAGATGGTCCAAGACTGTCCACCTTATCGCTCCGTGCAAAGACAAAATCCACAGCCGAGCTAGCAAGTGCTCGGATTTGTCATAATCATGATTATACCTCAAGTACTACGACCCGCTTCCTCGACAAACTCCGTCCCTCGCCATGGGGATTAGGGCGATGGGGCCGGAAGAGTGGAATAGCGGTGAGCCGCCTTCCCATCCCCGACGTATCCATTCCGATCGTGAGCTCGACACACCAAGTTGACTCAAGCAGAAAGTAAACACAAGTTCATGTAGTCAACCAGCAATGAGTATTATTAATTCAGGGAAGCAATTCAGAAAATTTTGAAAATTTGCGAGTAGCAATTATGGCGTTGTGGAGTTATTTGGATGAAGATGATTATCGGGAGGATAAGAAATCTTCGATATCTTGAAAGATTAGGTGGAACATAAGTCCCATTATAGATTCAAATCGCAAGACGAGGAAGTCGCCCGCGATCGGGTATTAATCCACAAGGCGGGTCCGATAAGTCAAGGGGTTTTTGAGAAAATAAAATATTTTAATTAAGAATTGAAGTCGAGGGTCCAGGGCTGTTTTAGTAAAAGTAAAATAATTTGAGTTAGGTCCTTGATAAAAAGAAAAATTTACAATTAGCCCCGTTTTGTAAAAACCAATACTTTTGGGGTTAAAAGTTAAATAAATAAATGTCCCGACCTTGAAAAATTATGAGGTCAGTTCCTAAATTCTCTAAATTGTTCAGAGATTCAGGTTTTTAAAGTTTTGAGGTCGAGTTTTTATAAAATTCTCACATTGGCCCCAAAATTATTAAAATTGTCATTTCGGCCCCTAAGTTTAAAATAATCGGAGCTCACAAACCGGAAGGGCTTCTAATGTGATTCCAATTGGAAAATGTCACTAAGGTTGGTGGAATATTGGGACAAAAGCAGTTTTAAAACGTTATAAGTATAGGTCCCTCAACTTTTGAAAATCTCATTTTTGTCCTATTTTGAAATAATTGCCTTTAAGGCTTTTAGGGTCCAATTGTTATGAAATTTGAACCTTGGGTCCAAAATATAATTATGTTATAGGTAAATTAGCATTTCCGGTACATGGGTCAGTATAAGTCCTGAAATTTCATTTGGGTCCTCAAGTTTAATCTTTTACAATTTGGTCCCTCAAGTTTTATAAAATTACTTTCCAAGCTCTAAACACTTGGATTTTTGGAATACACATAAAATATGTTATTTCCAAATCCCTTAAGAGTTAAAATTTCAAATTTTAAATTTAGGGTCTGCAATACAGTTCGAAATTTGCAAAATAGCCCTTAAACTTCTCAAAATTTTCAATCTAGTCCTTGGGCTTTTAAGGGTTGATTTTATTTATCTAAAAACTCTTAAAACTTTATTAAAATGTCAAAACATCATTTTTGGACCTGAGTACAGTCCCCAAAATCGAAATTTGCAGAGAGGTCCCTTAAGTTTTATTTTCTTGCACTTAAGTCCACCAACTTTCCATTTTTGCATTTTAAGTCCAAAAATCGAAATTTAATCAATTATGCTCGACTTGTCCAGGTTATAGGCCATACAAAACATAGATTTCAAGAGTCATCAACATACATATCCATCTCATACAAGAATTTATCAAATATGACAATAAAGTGTACATGTATGTCCTAATTTTCGTAAATCGCATTTTGAGCAACACTTGAGAAATTTTTCAACTTGATACAAGAAATAACATGCAATACATAATATATATCTCAAATGCTCAATAACAAAATACTACATGCATTTTTTCAATTTAAAACACCTAGAAGTTGAAAAGATTTTTCCACCCACCTTAAAGATCGGTTTGTTGGTGAAAATGGGATAAATCTCTCTCGGTGAAGGAATGACTTAGGTCAGCCCCTAAGTCAAGGAATATCAAAAAAATATAGGAGTTATAAGAATGTGGTTAAAAATTTAGGGAAAAGAAAAAGATAGTGAGAAAATTGGAAATACTACACTTACCTTGTGTAGTGAGTAAAATGTGACTAGTAATGGCTTCCAAGTATAAGGTTTTGGTCACCCTTAATGTCAACCACCAAGGTCAGCCCCTAAAACTCCAAAAATGAAAATGGAGTGTAAAAAATTTGGAAAATAGAAAGAGAAGAAGAAAGTGTACTAAAATTCCATTTCTTACCTTATAGTCCAACTTCTTCACAATTTTTCTTCAAGATGACTAGTCTCTTAACTTCTTCAAAGGTCTTCTAGGTATACCTCAAATTCAAAAATCAAACTTAAATTAGAAGGTGAAAGAGGTGAGCTAGAAGGTATAAGAATAGATTGAAGAAGAAAATTTCTTACCTTGTGTAGTGTATATGGTTCTAATTTTTGAAGAAAATGGGAGATGAATTCTTGAAGTTTTGGTTAAGTGTTAGTGAAGAAGATGAAGAATAGGTAGAGAGATGTAGGAGGATTTTTAGAGAGAGGTAAGAGGAATTTCAAGACTTAGAAGAAATTTGGTGTTGGTGAAATGAAATGGGAAGAATAAAAATTTTGTTTTGTTTTGATTAAATGATAAGTTAGAGTAATAATTGAGGGAATCAAAGAAAGTAATATTTAGGTATCTTTATTAGGACAATGGGCCAAAATGCTAAGCTTAGGGAAATTTTTAATTTGGTCTTGTTTGACCAATCGGATGATTGAAATGGTGGGATTAATTTAAGATGTAGGTTTGAATTAATGGTGTATAAATACACAAGAGAATACACAAGTGTACATGTACAAGAGTTGAGAGATATTTCTACACCAAAAATTACACCAATGCCGTCCCCCCAAGGGTATTTTGGTAATTCCATATTTTTTTTTTTTCCAAAATTGATGATAATAGATGAATAAATATCAATCTCCAAAATAATTAGTGATGTCCTTGATCACTTATAAGTCTCATGATCACTTAATCTAAATTGAATTCTTAATTCTATAAATTATAATCCCTAAAATAAATAGTCTCTTAAAATTCTAAGGTGACTAATAATACACCAATAATAATAATGATGATCAAAAGTGATCATAAATGCGAATTAAAATTAATAAATGATTATGATCACAAATAGAAATTAAAAGAATTAAATGCAAAATATATTTATCATTAATATTTACTCGTCAAAGCGACGCCAGAATTGTCAAATAGTACAAAGACGATACGTGATACAAGTACATGTTCGAATAAAAATCGAGGGCTTCACATTCTCCCTTCCTTAAAAGAATTTGGTCCCCAAATTCTCTTGAAATAGTTAAGGGTATTGATTCCTCATGCCTTCTTCCTTCTCCCATGCAAAAATGCGTCTTCGTCTCGGTTGTGGTTCCGCCATACAACTTTAACCATCGAATCTCTCTCTCACGCAACCGACGATCTGGCCGGTCAATGATTCGATTGGTTCCTGTAAGATAAATTCTCCATTAGAGGAGGAGCATCACGAGTGATAATATGCTCGGATCCGGTTGGTACTTTTTCAATCTCGATACATGGAATACATCGTGGATTCCCGCGTCTTCGTCTTAACTCGAGTCGGTAGAGCAACTTCCCGATCCTCTACAAAATCTTGTAAGGTCCAATATATCTCGACTTAGTTTGCCTCCCTTTTGGATTGATCAATCCTTTCCGTGGCAAGAGTCCGAGAAATACTTCATCCCCGCTTCAAATTCCAAGTCCTTTCTCCTCTTGTCCGCGTAACTCTTTTGGCGGCTCCGAGTCCGTGCGGATTCGTTCCTTGATCAACTTGACCTTCTCCATGGCCTCCCGAACTAAGTCGACCTTTGGAATCGATGGTGACTTTCGTTTCTCTTTTGGAGTTCATTGGTCATCAATCTCCCAAAGTGTAGTGGGATCTACACTTTCGTCCATACAAGGCTTCGTAGGTGCCATCCCAATCGTGGCCGATAATCATTATTATAAAGTAACTCGCCAATGGTAAGTGCGAATCCCAACTTCCTTGAAATCTAATGTGCAGGCTCGCAACATGTCTTCCAGGGTCCGAATTGTTCGCTCCGACCGCCATCGGTTTGGGATGTCTTCTTTGTCTTTGAAACTTAGCGAGGTACCCACCCTCATGTAAGCATTTCCCAGACCGGAGACAAACCTCGTCTCAGCTGACACAATGTCGATTGGCACTCCATGCACCGGATGATCTCTGGATGTAAATTTGCGCAAGTTTCGCAAGTCTTCGGTTTTCTTCATGGGTAGGAAGTGTGCGATTTTGTGAGTCGGTCTCGACTACCCATATAAAGATCATCGCCTCGTCGGTCCTTGGTAGATCCATCACGAAGTCCATCGTTACGTGTTCCCATCTCCACTCAGAATTCTCAACGGTTGTAATAAACCGGATGGTCGTTGGTGTTCGACTTTTACTCGTTGGCAAGTCAAACATCTCGCAACGAACTCGCTACCTGGTTCTTCATGTTTACCCACCAAGAATGTCTTTGTTTCAAGTCCTTATACATCTTGTTTCCTCCAGGATGTATAGTGTATTTCGAACGGTGTGCTTCAAAGGATTCTGTTCTAAGTTGCTCATCACTCGGTACACAAATTCTATTCCAAAATCTGATGATCCCATCTTCCCGTATCGAGGATTCGATCTTTCTCCTTTGAGTATCTTCTCTTTTAGTTTTTGA
The DNA here is from genome assembly GCA_016081115.2 of Rehmannia glutinosa. Taxonomy (NCBI): domain Eukaryota; kingdom Viridiplantae; phylum Streptophyta; class Magnoliopsida; order Lamiales; family Orobanchaceae; genus Rehmannia; species Rehmannia glutinosa. The sequence continues at coordinate 1,022,399 of JABTTQ020002722.1, read as the reverse complement.
AGTTGCACGTCAATCCCCTCGTGTTACTTTGATCTCGTTCGGGACGGGTTTAACCGAAATATTAGCACATGAAATCTGAAAATCACTGGTTCTCATCGGATTCCAATTGCTCGGCTCTTCTAATGATTCCCTCTCAAATCATAAGTGCTGCGAAGCTCGCTTTTCGCTTTCAAAGCATCGGCTACTACGTTAGCCTTCCCGGGATGGTATTGAATATCAAAGTGATAGTCCTCAATCAACTACATCCACCTCCGTTGCCTCGTTGAGATCTTTCTCGGGAGAATAGATACTTCAAGCTCTTATGATCCGTGAAAACCGTGAATGTTGATCCGTAGAGATAGTGTCTCCATTTCTTTAACGCGAACACTATCGCCGCCAATTCCAAGTCATGCGTTGGATAATCGCTTCATACGGCTTGAGCTTTCGTGATGCATAAGCGATGACCTTTCCTTCCCGCATGAGCACCGCTCCTAGTCCTTCCTTTGATGCATCACCAGACACAAAGTTTTCTTTCCTTTTGGAAGAGCTAAGACGAGAGTCGTAGTAAGTCGTTTCTTTAGCTCTTGAAACTAGCCTCGCACTTGTCATTCCACTCAAACTTGACTTGCTTCCTCGGTTATTCGAGTGAGTGGTCCGACTATGTTGGAGAAGTCCTGGATAAATCTTCGATAATATCCAAAGAAGTCCTAAGAAACTCCCGATCTCTATTACAAACTCGGGTTGTTTCCATTCAACCACCGTTTGTACCTTCAAGGATCTACGGCGATCCCGGTGTCGGATACTAAGTGTCCCAAGAATGCGACTTCACTAAGCGAAAATTCGCACTTTGCTGAATTTGGCATACGACTTGTGCTCTCATAGTATCTCCAAAACAATTTTCGATGACGTTCATGCTCCTCTTTTGACTTAGAGTATACGAGTATGTCATCAATGAATATCACTACGAATTGATCCAAATAAGGTTGAAAGACTCGATCATTAGATCCATAAACGCCGCCGGTGCATTTGTCGACCGAAAGGCATCACTACCAACTCGTAGTGTCCATATCTTGTTTGAAATGTCGTTTTGGAAACGTTTTCTTCACGGGATCTTCGATTGATAATATCCTTGTTGCAAATCAAACTTAGAGTACACCGTCGCTCCTGAAGTTGATCAAATAGTTCTTCTATCCTCAGGAGGGGATATTTAATGGTAACATCTAGTCGAGATCGTATAATAGTCACATCCTCAATGTATCTTATCCGTGATACCTAATCCACAAGTCAAATTCTCTTACTTAAGCTTGTGCAAGTACTTGAGAATGAATAACACAAGGGTACTATCATCGATCATTATACTTAGTGACTCCCCTACTATCATTTTTCCCAAATTAATATCATTAGGTGTCTAGGTTCTATAATAGATCACATCCAAATCATATACTTATCAAGAGATAACCTCATATTCTTCAAGTCTCACCATATCGTACATTATAATCTCCAAATCACGTTTTCTAAATTACCTAACGTCGAAATAGAGGAATATTCGAATATCTTAACACTATAACAACTCAAAAGAGTTCAAATATTCATCCAAAATTTAACTTAGGTCATCTAGTAGGGTACCCAATCCAAGGTCGAGGAACCTATCCTGGTCACTCGGTGTAAGTTTCCTCCTTACAAACCGAGCTCGATACCATAAATCGCCACGCCTAAACGTGACGCGACAACGATCAATCACTTAAACAGAGGTAAATCAACAAATAAACCAAAGATACAAAACACCAAGTGAAATAGAGTCTAATGCAAAATGGAATTATAACAACCACAAGTACAAATTATATCTTAAGGTCCGGTAGTATCCGAATACAACCCAAAAGATTATCTTAATTAACTTACGGTCAAACAGAGAAATAAAATGAAGAGTCCAACAACAACAAAAAAGTAAAAAGAAATATCGCTCCACATCGCCGATAGAGATTCAATCAGTAGGTTCGATGTCTTCAGCCGAACTCTTCATCTAAAGGTTAGGAAACGAGGAGGAATGAGACAGAAATCTCGGTGGATGGGGTGATCGTGTGTAAGTGTGGCGATATAAATAGTTAATGCGAGAAATTTAGTTGTATGAAAACGCATGAGAGATGATGCATGATTTCACACATACCACAAGCGTCGTGATAAATATATTTAATTAATATACTTATACGATTAAGAAAACGATGGTCAAGGCATACTATGGTCCAAGCAAACGAGGAGGATTGCGTGCGGTTTGTAACGCCAATCCTATGCAAGACAAGTAGCGGTTGCGTCTGGATTTGTAACGCCAACCTATGCAATACAAGTAAGCGGTTTGCGTCACGGTTTGTAGCGCCAACCTATGCAATACAAGTAGCGGTTGCGTGCGGATTTGTAGCGCCAACCTATGCAATACAAGTAGCGGTTGCGTCGATTTGTAAGCGCCAACCAAACGGGTCCGATTAACTCCTAATCGTGTGGATCGAGGCAAACGATTCCTTCGTTCTTCCTTGTAACTCCCCGAGCAAGATGGTCAAGACTACCCTTATCGCTCGTAGCAAAGACAAAATTCACAGTGGAGCTAGCAAGGCTCGGATTTGTCATAATCATGATTATACCTCAAGTACTACGACCCGCTTCCCTCGGACAAACTCCGTCCCTCGATTGCGGGATTAGGGCGATGGGGCCGGAAGAGTGGAATAGCGGCCGAGCCGCCTTCCCATCCCCGACGTATCCATTCCGATCGTGAGCTCGACACACCAAGTTGACTCAAGCAGAAAGTAAACACAAGTTCATGTAGTCAACCAGCAATGAGTATTATTAATTCAGGGAAGCAATTCAGAAAATTTTGAAAATTTGCGAGTAGCAATTATGGCGTTGGTGGAGTTATTTGGATGAAGATGATTATCGGGAGGATAAGAAATCTTCGATATCTTGAAAGATTAGGTGGAACATAAGTCCCATTATAGATTCAAATCGCAAGACGAGGAAGTAAGCCCCGCGACGGTATTAATCGGTCCAAGGCGGTCCGATAAGTCAAGGGTTTTTGAGAAAATAAAATATTTTAATTAAGAATTGAAGTCGAGAGGTCCAGGGCTGTTTTAGTAAAAGTAAAATAATTTGAGTTAGGTCCTTGATAAAAAGAAAAATTTACAATTAGCCCCGCTTTGTAAAAACCAATACTTTTGGGGTTAAAAGTTAAATAAATAAATGTCCCGACCTTGAAAAATTATGAGGTCAGTTCCTAAATTCTCTAAATTGTTCGAGAGATTCAGGTTTTAAAGTTTTGAGGTCGAGTTTTTATAAAATTCTCACATTGGCCCCAAAATTATTAAAATTGTCATTTCGCCCCTAAGTTTAAAATAATCGGAGCTCACAAACCGGAAGGGCTTCTAATGTGATTCCAATTGGAAAATGTCACTAAGGTTGGTGGAATATTGGGACAAAAGCAGTTTTAAAACGTCATAAGTATAGGTCCCTCAACTTTTGAAAATCTCATTTTTGTCCTATTTTGAAATAATTGCCTTTAAGGCTTTTAGGGTCCAATTGTTATGAAATTTGAACCTTGGGTCCAAAATATAATTATGTTATAGGTAAATTAGCATTTCCAGGTACATGGGCTGTATAAGTCCTGGAAATTTCATTTGGGTCCTCAAGTTTAATCTTTTACAATTTGGTCCTCAAGTTTTATAAAATTACTTTCCAAGCTCTAAACACTGGATTTTGGAATACACATAAAATATGTTATTTCCAGTCCCTTAAGAGTTAAAATTTCAAATTTTAAATTTAGGGTCCGCACATTTAAATTTGCAAAATAGCCCTTAAACTTCTCAAAATTTTCAATCTAGTCCTTGGGCTTTTAAGGGTTGATTTTATTTATCTAAAAACTCTTAAAACTTTATTAAAATGTCAAAACATCATTTTTGGACCCGAGTACATCCCAAAAATCGAAATTTGCAGAGAGGTCCCTTAAGTTTTATTTTCTTGCACTTAAGTCCACCAACTTTCCATTTTTGCATTTTAAGTCCAAAAATCGAAATTTAATCAATTATGCTCGACTTGTCCAGGTTATAGGCCATACAAAACATAGATTTCAAGAGTCATCAACATACATATCCATCTCATACAAGAATTTATCAAATATGACAATAAAGTGTACATGTATGTCCTAATTTTCGGTAAATCGCATTTTGAGCAACACTTGAGAAATTTTTCAACTTGATACAAGAAATAACATGCAATACATAATATATATCTCAAATGCTCAATAACAAAATACTACATGCATTTTTTCAATTTAAAACACCTAGAAGTTGAAAAGATTTTTCCACCCACCTTAAAGATCGGTTTGTTGGTGAAAATGGGATAAATCTCTCTCGGTGAAGGAATGACTTAGGTCAGCCCCTAAGTCAAGGAATATCAAAAAATATAGGAGTTATAAGAATGTGGTTAAAAATTTAGGGAAAAGAAAAAGATAGTGAGAAAATTGGAAATACTACACTTACCTTGTGTAGTGAGTAAAATGTGACTAGTAATGGCTTCCAAGTATAAGGTTTTGGTCACCCTTAATGTCAACCACCAAGGTCAGCCCCTAAAACTCCAAAAATGAAAATGGAGTGTAAAAATTTGGAAAATAGAAAGAGAAGAAGAAAGTGTACTAAAAATTCCATTTCTTACCTTATAGTCAACTTCTTCACAATTTTTCTCCAAGATGACTAGTCTCTTAACTTCTTCAAAGGTCTTCTAGGTATACCTCAAATTCAAAAATCAAACTTAAATTAGAAGGTGAAAGAGGTGAGCTAGAAGGTATAAGAATAGATTGAAGAAGAAAATTTCTTACCTTGTGTAGTGTATATGGTTCTAATTTTTGAAGAAAATGGGAGATGAATTCTTGAAGTTTTGGTTAAGTGTTAGTGAAGAAGATGAAGAATAGGTAGAGAGATGTAGGAGGATTTTTAGAGAGAGGTAAGAGGAATTTCAAGACTTAGAAGAAATTTGGTGTTGGTGAAATGAAATGGGAAGAATAAAAATTTTGTTTTGTTTTGATTAAATGATAAGTTAGAGTAATAATTGAGGGAATCAAAAGAAAGTAATATTTAGGTATCTTTATTAGGGACAATGGGCCAAAATGCTAAGCTTAGGAAATTTTTAATTTGGTCTTGTTTGACCAATTGGATGATTGAAATGGTGGGATTAATTTAAGATGTAGGTTTGAATTAATGGTGTATAAATACACAAGAGGAATACACAAGTGTACATGTACAAGAGTTGAGAGATATTTCTACACCAAAAATTACACCAATGCCGTCCCCACAAGGGTATTTTGGTAATTCCATATTTTTTTTTCTTTCCAAAATTGATGATAATAGATGAATAAATATCAATCTCCAAAATAATTAGTGATGTCCTTGATCACTTATAAGTCTCATGATCACTTAATCTAAATTGAATTCTTAATTCTATAAATTATAATCCCTAAAATAAATAGTCTCTTAAAATTCTAAGGTGACTAATAATACACCAATAATAATAATGATGATCAACCAAGTGATCATAAATGCGAATTAAAATTAATAAATGATTATGATCACAAATAGAAATTAAAAGAATTAAATGCAAAATATATTTATCATTAATATTTACCCGTCAAAGCGACGCGGTAGAATTGTCAAATAGTACAAAGACGATACGTGATACAAGTACATGTTCGAATAAAAATCGAGGGCTTCACAGTCTTTGAAAAGGAATACGTTGATGTTTTCACAGGTGTTGTTGGCATTGATCGGAATTTTTCCCGACCTTGTTCAAGACACAAATCAAGACAATGTCGAAGAACCTCCTGTTTCAGAAATTATTCCAGATGAACAAACTCTACAACCTCAAGAACTCATGCCATTAAGGAGATCCACTACGGAAAGAAGAAGTGCAATGCCAGATGATTACATTGTATTTCTCCAAGAAAATGAGGTTGACATTTGAATGATGGAAGATGATTTAATCAACTTCTATCAAGCCATTGAAAGTCCCAACTCTCATTAAGTGGATGAATGCCCATGAATGAATAGATTAAGTCCATGAGGGACAATGACGAGAACTTTTCATATTGCCTTAAGGTGTGAAACTCATTGGTTGCAAATGGATATTTAATACCAAGAAAGATTGAAGAGGTAATGTGGAAAGACACAAAGCTCGTCTTGTCGCAAAGGGCTTTACACAGAAAGAAGGCACCGATTATAAAGAGACTTTCTCTCTGGTTTCTTCGAAAGACTCTTTTCGGATTATAATGGTACTGGTGGCACACTTTGATCTTGAGTTACATCATATGGATGTAAAGATAGTGTTTCTCAATGGTGACATTGATGAGAGAATTTATATGGTGCAACCAGAAAACTTTGTGTCGGAAGACTCAAAGGATATGGTTTGCAAACTAAAAAAATCCATCTATGGGCTCAAGCAAGCATCGAGACAATGGTATTTCAAATTTCATCAAGTGATCATCTCGTTTGGTTTTGAGATGAATTTGGTCGATGATTTCATGTACCATAGTTTCTGTGGGAGCAAGTATGTGTCTCTGGTTTTGTATGTCGATGACATTTTGCTTGCCATCAACGACCTAGGCTTATTGCACAACACCAAGAGATTTCTGATTAAGAATCATGAAATAAAAGATTTTGGTGAAGTCTCTTTTTTGTTAGGATATAAATACAATGAGATTATTCTCAGAGTACTCTGGATTATCACAAAAGAGCTATATCGAAAAGGTTCTTCAAATGGCATGCATGATTGTAAACCAAATCAGGACCCTATGGCTAAGGGAGACAAGTTTAGTCTTAATTGGTGCCCGTAAAATGATTTTGAGGAAAATAAAATGCAGAAGATTCCTTACGCTTCGGCAGTAAGGAGTCTGATTTATGCTCAGGTATGTACACAGTTGGATATTGCGTACATTGTAGGGATGTTTGGCAGATATATGAGTAAATCAGGAATATACAATATTTGAAAAACATCCAAACAAGTCTAAGGTACTTATGAATAAAGATAGATTACATGCTCACATATCAGAGGTCGGATCAGTTTGAGATCATTCGATATACCGACTCTGATTTTATTGGATGTCAAGATAACATGGTATTTAAGTTGGTCTATGTATTTCTGCTAGTTGTGGAAGAGTTCTAAACATTCTACAATATAGATTCTTTTACCATGGTAGGAAAATTCATAGCGTGTTATGGGACATCAAAATCATGGATTATAGTTGCGAAAGTTTGTCACAGGGCTGCGTATATAGATGGTATTAAAATACCACTAAGTTTGTGACATTGAGTCATCAACACTATATTCCAAACAACAGGAACTCGGCCAAGACCAAACATAAGGATATCAAGTTCTTGATTGTTAAAGAAATAAGTCAAAGTGGATAGGTGTCTATAGAACATACAAGTACAAACTCCATAATTACGGATCCGTTTACTAAGGGATTGCCACCCAAAGGGTTTCATGAACTTGTCGTTCATATGGGTGTCAAATCAGTTCAAGATATACAGTTTTTTAAAGGATATTCAGTTCTATCGGGAGTTTGTAAATATAATGTTCTTTAATTAGACATATTTCCAGTTACTTCAGTTTAAGGATGCTTAAAGGTTTTACTGTGCAGAGATAAAGTTCCAGGTTATTTACACTTTGATTCTGGCATATGGTTTGATCTCACTGAGGTAAGGTGGACCAGTTGGAAATAGGCATGTTAAGATCACATTGCATGAAATTTCCATGCTACACATCCACATCATGATCCATGTCTTTAATTGCATTGGCATATGTGACCATTGATGGGTCGAGTTACGACAAATGTAACGAAGGCCGCTTTGATCCTATATTGGTACGATTAATGGACCGGATTGGTTACAGATACATTTGGTTATGACAACAAAGTTGAACTCATATGGTTATTTTTACACTACATAATTATAAGGTTACGCATATAGCCCAAGTGGGAGATTGTTGGATCATAATCCAACATTGGGCTTATATGTGAAATAATTATGCATTGTGGACTATCAATTAAGGTTAAGCCCATTTTATAAATGATCAAATAAGGTTTAAGGAATTGGGCTTTAATGTATCTAATAGGGTGTGGGCCTTTAATGTGTAGATACTTAATTGATTATTCCTATTTTAATGATGGGCTAAAATAGGATACCCAATCTAACACAGTTATATAAGGGCTATGGTCCCTAGGTCACAACGAAATTCTATTCTGCTATCCCATCATCAGAAAGAAACCTACGGAGAAAACTAAAGGGTTCTCTGAAAAGCTTCGAGACGTGTAGATCTAGAAGGCCAAATCCCAAGAAGGCTAAATCCTAGGATTCAACTGCTATGGAATCAGGTACGCTTCTGCAATCTAGTATTTGATTCTTGATAATTCGACATGAACGCTCCTGGATTAAAGTGATGTTATTCACTAAAGTTTATTCTAACATTTGTTTCTTATGTATGTCCTTTGTTTTTGTTTTTTCTTTTTAAAAAGAGGAATTAAATCAGCATTTTCAAATAAAATTTGGAACCAATTCTCGCACGGGGTATAATGTTTAGAACAACTTCTTTATACTGGGAAATGTGAAAACAATGAGGACTAATATAAATATGGCCTCAAGCTTTCTATGTTCAGTTGTTTTTCACTTGAATTTGCAGAATTCCTTTTTTTTTCCAAAGTAAACCTTTTGCTTCTCTCAAGAAACGATCACCTTGTAATAATTCTTTAGAGATGATACATTCAGACTTATTATCCTCGTAAAGTGATTTTTGTACTGTAACTAAGCACACAAGAATGAGGATTGGAAACAAAAAAGATATTCTAACTTTTGCGTCGCTGTAATTGTGTATAATTTTGTTTTCGAGAATGGGCTTGCCAGCTCCATCAGTTTTAATCATTTAGTGCTCTGTGGAGATTATCCATCCTCCTCCATCTCATTCAGGACAATCATTTCCTCGTCTTCTTTCACATGTTTGTTCGTTTTTCCTCATTTGACTGTATTAACTGTTGAAAGGACACATTTACAACATGGTCCTATGGAAACACATCTTTGTGTTGATATTTATGATGAAGTTGGCATAGGTGGAGGTGCTTCTGGAGTTGCTGGTGGGCTTCTGCATCCATACTCCCCCAAAGGTCCATATCTCGATTGCGTTTTTTTTTCCTTCCCTTCAGCTCTGCTGCTGTTGTGGGCATTAAAGTATTTTTCCAAAGTACCTTGTAGATAAGTTCAAATGTGAAAAAAAGAGATTACATACTGGTACGGCTTTTGGCTGAGGTAGTTCACTATACTTTGGCAGTCAAGCTTCTTTGGCGGGGTGCAGAGTGCTGGAAAGAGAGTTTGAATCTCTTAAGTATTGCTGAAAGAGCACTAGTAAACGAGGGAAAAGGTGAAACTCTGGAAAATGGTGAATCTCCTGTAATCAGGAGAAGGTAATTCATGCTTCAGTTACCTATATGGAGAATAACTGATAAGTTTATGTAAATTCAGTTAATGTCTATAAGTTATCACTAGAAATTATCACTACTGGTATATTACGAGAAAGTAATCTTTTATTTTCTTTCTTTAAATGAACATAATCTTATTAAACCTCAAATTGCCAGTCTTAGATCTGACTAGCGTGCATATGGGGTTGTACATTATGCTTTCTTCATTTTCAAAATAGGAATAGCCAAGTTTGCCCCTGAGGTTTAGCCTAATTTTAAAAAATCTAGTTACCTTTCAAAATTACAATTCCCCCTTACAATGTTACAAACAGCCCCTTGAGATTTGTGTTATTTACCTAACAAATAAACAAATGCTAAGGGGGTATTTGTAATTTTGAAAGATAACTGAGTCTTTTTGTAATTATCCCTTAAATTTATAGTAAGAGTTGGTTGTTGTACCTGGAACTGAGACTACCTTGTTTATTTCAGAGGGATCTTAAGACCAGCCGTCAATTTGAAGAACATGAATATAATGACAGAAGTAAGACCTTCCGAGCTGCCAAATTAAATATGAGATGTTAATTTGACTTCTCAGTGATTGAGATTCATCTTGTTTTCATGAGTAGATTGCTCAGAACTGTCTTGCCAATTGCAGAATAGAGCTCATTCATGAGGATGCTGCTCAAAAGCTTATCCCTAATTTATCAGTACCTTTAAACTTGGCATTTTATCTGCCTCAAGCTTTGAATATTAATGCTCAAAGCTACCTTAAGGTTAGAGAAGCCTCAAGTCTCTGAATTGACATATCTTTTCTAGTGTTTCTTTTTTTTACCATATCTTTTCTAGTGTTTCTTTTTTTTACCATTTCCCAATTTTTTTCCTTTTAGGGTCTATACTTAGCATGTGAAAACCTTGCAAATGAAATGTCTACTTTGGGCCATGGGCATAGAGAATTGAGTTTTCGCCAGAAATCTGTCCAGAGTCTGCCAGAAATAGCAGGTATATCTCTTTATTACTGTTTTTTCCCACAAGGGTTGGTCACTTCTCATCCACTTATGATTCTGAAAATAATTTTTTGGCAAGTTTGTAAATTGGCTATCATGACGTGACCCCTTTAATTTAGAAGAATTGTGTTTTGGAAAAGGGAGTTGATTCCCTTGATGGTGTTCTACGCTATAATTCTCGTCAATTCTCAAGAATAAGAAAAGCTGGTGGCACAATGTTTGCAGGAGACTACGATGCAGTGATTATCTGCTTCGGAGCGTGGGCGGCCTTTCTGCCAGAGCTATCTGGAAAGCTGCCTCTGAGGACGTGTAGAGGCGTCATTGCTCAGCTCCAACTTGGTGATGATATGAGGTCAATTTAATGCTAATTGTTCTTGAGTAGTTAGCTAGGATGGAAAGTTTATGTTGCATCAAAGAAAGACAGTTGGGACAAGTTAGTGAGATTTTAGCTGCACTTAATTTTGAGATCCCGTCCTACATCCGCATGCGCATTTAAGGAGTGTTTGCAAAAACTTATGTTTTTACAGAAGTAGAAGTCAAAAGCAGCTGAGAGTCACAAGTTGCTAGTGTTTGCAAATAGAATCTAAGAGATACAACACGTGTTGGTATGTTCGCAAACACAACCTCAGAACTACAATAAGCTAAAAGAGAGTGTTTGGTAAATAAATTGTAAAAATACTTTTATTTGTGTGCAAAGGTCCAGATTGCCCTTCAATTTCGAGATAGGAGTTCGTGTACATATAAATATATATTGAGGCGCAAAATTTCCTAAAGAAACTACTTTTGTAGAATTAGAGGTAGAAGTTGTCGTTTGAAAACACTAGGGACTACCTTTTTAACCCGAAAACTTAGAATCACTTATTTTAACTTCTAAGTGTTTGCAAACACTCCCTTGATCTCATTTTATTTAATTCTATATCGAACAGCTTTAAGATCCATAACTTGTTAAATTCATATCTTTTTATCCCCACTTATTAAAATTGTCTTGTTCTGTTCATTTGCAGAGAAGAATACCCAAAGCATATCCCCTCAGTTTTGTCAGATGCCTGGCTTGCTGTACACGGAGCTCGCAATATAGATCTTGGATCAACATGGGATTGGAAATCAAAGAATTACTCAAGAGACGTCACAACCGATGAAGCATCCAAGGCAACCGAAGTTCTTCTCCCAAAAGCTTCTTCAGTATATCCAGCCATAAAAAATTGGATGGTAACCGGAGCAGTTGCAGAACTAAGAGCAATGCCACCACTCACTGCAGATGGATCACTTCCACTTCTCGGTCGTGTAAATGAATGTGTTGATGGGGACCATACTTGCAAATACTGGTTATTTATGGGCCTCGGTGCAAGAGGTCTGTTGTTCCATGGTTGGCTTGGCAAACTTTTGGCACTGGCCGTGCTCTCCTGTGACGAAGATTTGATCCCTTGTGAATTAACTTCGTGGAAGCATAAAATGGATTGATAAGGAAATATCAATGGCATGGAGCTTATGAATATTCATTCCATGTTATAAACTTTTGTGATACAAATTAACAATTAAATTTCTCTGATTAATTGAATGTTGGCTTGGAATGACTCTGAGATACCTTGCACAACGAGATATAACATTTCCTCATGAAACAATAATTATAAAGACCAGTATATATTCTACTCTGATAATTGGTGCACTAATGCGAAATTTTATTATAATGGAGTTTGAAATTATAAATTCATTTTTTCTCCTTACCGACGATGCTGCAGACATGAACTATCCAAATCATTTGCACTTTGTCTATATGAATCCAAAAAACTCTATCCAAAATTCAAACTCGAATCATGAAGACTCGATTAGCCTAGAATTTCAAAGTGCACCAGCTCCATTTAAATGTACTCATACTTAGGGGTCACTATGACACGACGCATGGATCTAGGATGACACGATTATTAACACGAAGTACATAGAGAAATGATATGAAATGGAACAATACGTCATGAAAGCACACGACACGAAAATACGAAACTATAAGTTTAGTTAAATTATTACACTAGCTTTTATGATCAAATCTATATCTATATCTATATTATTATTATTATTATTATTATTATTATTATTATTATTTTATTATTATTATCTTAAAAGTGTGAATGTTTTTTGCAATTTTTGATTGGACAAAAATATCCTTTAGACATAGCAAAATTTTAGGATAACTAAGTAATTTGATAATTAATTATTTTCTATTTGTTCAATTATAAGACAATGTGACCTTTTATATTCTACATTTTAAAAGTATTTATTCTTCCATCTATAACTCTTAAAATATTTTGAATTTTCAAATAATATTAGCTTCATATGAAACTAGATTTCGAGAGCTTTCTAACCATATGTCATAAGCATATATATAAGGACTTCACATGAGAAAATTTTAACATTATAAAGTTCAACATTATGTAAAAATTAAGAATTTGTGTTTTTCTATTGTTTTGTTATTTATTTAATTTTTTTATTTAATTATATGAGAGATGTTCATTATAGCCAAAAAAGATTTCAGAATCTGAAATATATTTTTTTAATCATAACACTAAGAATACTTTAAATTTCTTATAAAATTAATTTTAAATTTAAACTAGGTTTCAAAATCTTCAACTATATTTTCTAAACATATACACAAATCGTTATAGAAGAAAATTTTAACTATCTAACTTTTAGTATGATGCAAAATTTTATATTTCTTATATTCTTTTAAATTTTCTCAGTAATTAAATATTTCTATCATAATTTATAAGAAAAAGATCAAATTACAATATACACGATAAGAAAAAATAAAATAAAAAATATTTTAGGTGGTTTTAATGCTAAATAAAAAGTAGAGAAAATACATAATTCTTTTATGGTCGAAAAATCCTTCCTCAATTAGTAATATGCAATTTATTTTATTGATGTTTGTTAAAGAATAATATTGAAAACAAGAGAGTTTCATATTTTATTTTTATTGCAATTTCATGTATATTTTATTTTAATAAGCCATATCAGTAAAATAAAAAGTACAAAATAAAAGGAATAAGATTAACATGAAAAAGAAAGCGAACAAGAACCAAAACAAGTTTGTCGCGACAAAAACGTTACCTTTTAAATTTTAACTATATGTGTTAATATGACTTTTACTTAATTTTCTATATATAACATTATAAGTTTTAGTTTCTATATATATTATGATTTCAATCTTTCGATTATTTTATATCCTATAAATTTTAAGAACAAGGGCAAAAAAAAGTGTTAAAGTTGTATATATAAATTTATATAAAACAAATAGAAGACAAACTTAATTGAAAAAATCCATATGTATTAAAAATGAGATTTGTGATAAAACTTGAATGTCGTTTGAAAGTTACACCCTTAAAAATTATATCAATATGTTACTTATTTATAATAAAAACGTATACTAAAATAATTAAATTTTAATAAAATGGTGTTAAAGAGTGAAGCATGAACTAAAATTGGATTAGTCTAAAAGATCATATCTGCTATGCAAAATAATAAAATAAATAAACTCATTTAATATGTAACAATTTGACTACTGAGAAAGTAATTATATATTAGTTCAAATACTAACATAACATTCATAAAAACTAAGTAAAATTAAATAATTACAATAAATAAGAGTGAAAATTAAGAATAAAAAATATTGAAAAATAAATGGTTATACTTGGCATTAATGAGATGAGATTGATCTAAATAATTTTGGGGGTTAATCTCATATATATAGATAGTTTAGGATTAAACCAAATGAAACATATTATAAATATTTGAAAGAATAAAAGTAAATAGTTAAAAAAATATGTGGGTCATAGCTGTGAATTCTAAAAAAAATTAAATGGCTTTCATATAATATGTATAATTTGATATTTTCCATAAAATCTTAGTTCATTTTAAAAGCACACTTTTATGACTTATAAATATTCAAGCACAAAGACAATTATTATAAAATTGGGTACAAATTATTCTAATTTTTATAAAATCAAATATTAGGAAAAACTTGAAAACAAGAATCAGAAATGGAAACTCACTGTATGTATATGAAATTGTAAAAAAATAAATAAATAAACTAAACTTATTTAATATGAAATTATAAAAAAATAATGAATAAACTAAACTTATTTAATATGAAATAGTTTGATATTTATGTCAAAGATTAAAATTTCTTAGATTACATGTTAATTTAGGTACCAATATAATAATCAAAATAATATTTATGTATCAAATTTATTGTGTTAAACTATATATAATAATAAATTTGAGTGAAGTGACCATGTTTAGTGCCAAGTAATATGAATTATCCCCAGGCATAAGGAGGCGAAAAGAGAATAGTTAAGGTGATTTTTTAACACTTGATATCTAAATTTTTGGCAACTATCTTTTTTTATTTGAAAAAAAATTCAATCAAATTTTAAATAAAGATTAAAGTACTATATACCATTTTCTCAATAAAGGCACTAAAATGGATTGATATTATATTTTACAACAAATAATATAATTTTGTAAATGAGATTAAATGAGAACAATTTTAAATTTGCAGTCTCTTGAAACAAATATAAATTAGTTTCAGTATATTAAAAATAATTGCAATTTTCATAACTATACGACTCACAAAATTTACAACTATGTAAATATTAATATAACCAAAATAAGCAAATTCAATTGCAAGTACAAGCTCTAATAGTATATCGTATCTTTCTAAAACTTTATGAAATTTAAAAAACTATATTAGTTTTTAGTTTATTATGTATAACTTTTAAAAACATAAGTGAATGCAAAGAAATTCAAACATAAAAGATAATTAGTACTATATTTAATTATTGAAAATTGACACGTGAAAATTGTTAACTTATTTTTTCTTTCATAAGACTGTCTTTGGTTTTATTATTTATCAAATAAAGATATTTTGTTTGCAATTGATTAGAGTTTCAAAACTCAGATTTCGACTTATAATTTTTTCATAGTTTTATTTAATATCTGATTCTCGATGAAAATAATGGATTAATTTTTTTATATATTAGATTAATGTTTATTATTTTTAAGACACTGGAAATAGGACTACAAACTTTAAGTTTAAGTGCTAATGATAAAATATTGACTTTGTTACTAGAATTAAAATAATATATGATTTTTTTTACATATATATTATATTGTAATTTTTTTTCATTTCTTTAATCAAAGAACTGAGACAAAATAAAAGAAGTAAGCACAAGAAGTATAAGAATTTGACTAGCCTTTATTTTATTTTATTTTAATTGATTAACAATAACGAATAAAATGATGATATTATGATGGATTTTGGTATAATATTTAATTAATTATTTTTTTTATTAATGCGATAACTTGCATGTGATTTACTAATCATTAGTTTATGATTTATAATCTAAGTTATTTGTCTGATTATGTAAAATGCATCTAATGCTAAAAGAATTCAAAAATCATGTAAGAGAAAAGATTTTTGTAGCCATAACAATGAAATAAAAGACTGATGAATGTGATTGTACGCTAATATAAAATTTATTTCGTTCTTATACTTATTATAAATTTTTTGTGGGATTGAGTTCTTTAAAATGATGATTTAACAATTCATATCGATCTATAATTAAAGTAAAGCAAAATATATATTAAATACTGTGTAATATTTAAATTTAATTAATATTTATTTCACTTTTTAATATTTTAATATTAATTTAGTAAAGTCATGTGGATCACGTGCGACTCGCGTATTTTTTACTAGTAAAATAAATAACACGAAAACACAATAATACGACACGAACACGACATGCTAACGCAAATTGCTACCCTTATTCATACTTGGATGTTCACTTGCAATGATTCATGTTTTGATTAATCCAATTATTCTACACAGATAAAATTTAAAATTAGGAACAAACCCACCAAAAAAAAATGGATTTAGATGTACGATTTCAATTGTTAATTGGTTTTGATATATTAAATATGATATAATCTAATCTATCGGGACTTGACTATGTTTAAGTTATTTAATTTGTTCTAATTTTATAAAATGGAACTGTCAAAACCCAATTTTTTCTAAACCAAATTAATTAGAGAGAAAAATAAATAAAGAACATTCTTTTCCTCACAATTTTCTTCAATGATTAGGAATATATAAAATTAGTGCGGAATATGGGTAAACTAAAATATCTGTCTCACTAAATTCCCGTCATGATATTTTCAACAAAATCTGCTAATCTTTTGGGTGATGTGCCAAAAACTAATAGTCTTCATTTATTTTTATTTAATCCAACATTTATATGGATAAAAATATGATATTTATATATGGAGACAAAATCAACAATTGTACGTCCTATTGGTTAGCATAAAACACTATTTGCATACTAATTAACACTCCTGCGAAACCTATATATATATATCATGTAAACGTAAATTCATATCCAAACCCTACAATACAAACCCTACATTCTCTCTCTCTCTCTCTCTCTCTCTCTCTCTCTCTCTCTCTCTCTCTCTCTCTCTCCGTTTAATACAAACCCCACATTCTCTCTGTCTGAAACATTAGTCATGTTTTTTCTTTCTTTAATCGTTCTTTTTTTAGAGGTTTTACATAATTTGAATCAATGGGGAAGTTGATGATGCAAACTCCTCATAATTACCACATGATTAATCCGTTTCAAAACCACAACTCCGTGAATGAGCCCATAAATCTCGTACCACTTTCACGTATTATTGTCAACAATGAAAAGATCACTAATATCAATAGTGATGATGATCAATACTTGATAAACATTGGCGGCGGCCAAGAAGAGATGATCGGAAATCATGTCAACAATGATATTCAATACTTGATGGACGGCGGCTAGGAACATGATGAGTTGATCACGAACAACTGCCTAGATGATGATCATGAGATGGTTAATTTCAATGCTGATGAGTTCTTGATTGATGGCAACATATAAGATCATATCGGCAATGACGTTGCAGAAGAGACCGCAGCAATCTGCGTTGATGTTTACTTGATCAACGGTGGCCTAGCTGAGATGATATTCATCAATAATAATAATATTGATGAATGCTCGAATAATGGTTGTGGGGCTCAAGAGATTATTATCAACTGCGGCCAAGATGATGATAATGAGATGATCATGATATGCGATGATATTTTTCTGCCCATCTGTTATCGTTTTCAACCGCCTGACGAGGAACTTATAATTCATTATTTGAAGAAGAAGGTGGAAAATGAGGCGCTGCCCCCCAACAACATTCATAACCTTAACGTATATGACTTCAGTCCACAAAATCTTGCCGGTAAGTTTCATTTAAATATCGATCAATTTTAATTGTTGTCTATATTCTGCTGTTTTTTTATAAGGATGAGATGTTAATTTTTCTATCAAGAAAATGAATTTCGTAATAATCTGTTGCATTCTTGATTTATCAAGATTATATATGCATGCCTGCTTTCTTGAAAAATTTATAAATCATCGGTTTCGGAGGATCGAAAGGCTCCACCTCTTTTTTCCGATCTCTCTTTTGAAATAGTTTTGCCATATTCTATATTCCATATCTAAATATTGATTCTGATTTCGATGTATATATATGTGTTGGGTATCTATCTGCCTCTAGAGATTGATACACGAAGTACCAAAACAAATACAGACTCAATAAGAAGCCTATTATACAAGTTTATACTCTAGACTCAAAGTATACAGAAAAATACAACTGAATCAAAGAATACAAAAACAGAAATTAACTCAAGATAATATGAGGGATAAAACCCCCAAGCTCCGAATATTGAAAAATTATTCGGCTCAGGACCAGTTTTCCCCAAACCACGAAGCTGTCACCAGAGATTCAACCAGAGAACCAAGAAACGGAACCCAAGCAGCCAAGCCAACAATAGCCCTCAAGAACCCCAAGTGTTTGAACCCTTGAAACCGGAACAAACCCTAGAAAACCCCTCGAACCACCCAAACCCTAATATCACTCAGAAATAGGGAAATCGTCCACAGAGGAAGTGAACAAGTTAGATTACACTCAGATCTAACACTATCACCTCAGAATCACACAGAAATCCAACAAGGTGGTGAGATTTCTAGAGAGAGAGAGATATCGGAGAAACTCAGAGAAGAATCGAGAGAAAATCACCGAGAGTAATAAATTAGGGTTCGGGGTTGGGGACTTTAAATAGGGTTAATGAACGAACCAGATCACAAGGTAGGAATGGACGGACAGGATGAGAAGCAAAGGATCCGCGGACCAAGCTTCCGGATCCCGCATGATCCAAACCGCGACCGGCTCACAGACGGGTTAAACCCTAATGGGCTTGTTGCATATTGGGTCAAAGCGACTTGGGCCAAGGATTGCTAATAAATGGATCATACAAAATGGGCCAATCATTACAACAATCTCCACCTTTGGCTCATTATGAATCATTAGACAAACTTAGGGAAAATAACTGGTCATCATCATTGCCGATTGCCTCCCCAAAGACTTAAGCTAAGAAGGACTTAAGTTACAAAGAACACTAAAGCTAATCGCAACTAAGAAAGGATCTCAACAAGCACACATCAAGTCAAGTTCCCCCATTGAACTAATATAAGCACACAACAAACATTAATTCAACAGTTTTGGATTCAACAGAAACACATAGTAACTGTCAAACCCAACATAAGGGCAACTAACCGGGTAATCAATCACCAGTGTCAAAATTCAGAATTTTCAAACAAGTTTTGAACTTTGATAAGGGTAGACACTTAGTACCCATATCAGCAGGTTGTATTCGATGCCACTTTTTCAAGACAGATAAGCCCTTTAGAAACAATATCCCTTATAAAATGAAATCTAACATCAATATGTTTTGTTTTGTCATGAAAAACTGGATTCCTACAAAGCTGAATACCAAATTGGGAGTCAGAAAATACAACATTTTGTTTTAGAAAACCAATTTCAGAAACAAGAACTTTAAGCCACAAAGCTTCTTTTAAAGCCTCAGTAACAACAACATATTCTGACTCTGTAGTAGAAAGGGCCACAATATGTTGCAGTTGGGATTTCCAACTTATACAAGAGCCACAAAGTGTAAAAACATAAAAAATTGTTGATTTTCTGTTATCTTTATCATTTGCATAGTTGGAATCCACATATCCTTTTAAAACAACACCATTTTCACACTTAGAAAATTTAAGGCAATAATCAGTTGAATGTCTAAGATATCTCAATAACCACTTCAAAGCATTCCAATGCACCAAACCAGGATTAGACATAAATCTACTAAGGCAAGAAACAACATAGGCAATGTCAGGTCTAGTACTAACCATTAAGTTCATAACAGATCCAATGGCATTAGCATAGGGAATGTTTTGCATAGAAGAGATTTCAAGATCAGTTTTAGGGGACTGATCCCTACTTAACACAAAGTGAGCAGCTAGAGGGACATTCACAGATTTTGCATTACACATAGAGAATTTTTGTAAAATTTTCTCAACATATGAAGATTGATGAAGATAGAGCACAAAGTTATTTCTATCCCTATCAATATTCATACCAAGTATTTTCTTAGCATCACCTAAGAATTTCATGTCAAATTTAGCACTTGCGATTTTTAACATGATCAATAGCCTTAATGCATGGTCCAAACAAAAGCATATCACCCACATAGATCGGCAAGAAAACAGAGATATAACATCAAGTTTGAAATACAGGCAATGGTCAAATTTGCTTCTACAGAATTTCAAATCAAGCATGCACTGATCAAATTTTTTATTCCACTGTCTAGGTGATTGCTTTAAACCATACAAAGACTTTTTCAACAAACATACATGATTAGGTTTGGATTTGTCTTCAAACCCTCGTGGTTGTTTCATAAAAATTTGCTCTTCCAAATCACCATGTAAAAAAGCGTTTTAACATCAAGTTGCTTTAGTTCCCAGTCAAATCGAGCCACTAAAGCTAGCATAATTCTCACAGATTACAAACTTCACAACAGTGCAAAAATCTCGATTAATGTAATCAATGCCTTCTTTTTGAGTAAAACCTTTTGCAACTAATCTAGCTTTGTATCTAACACCTTCATTTTCTTGTTTGATTTTAAACAACCATTTACAATCAACAATGGAACAATTAATAGGTTTTGGAACAAGTTCCCAGGTGTTATTCACATACAAAGAAGTCATTTCATCTTGCATAGACTCATCCATTTCACGAAATTCACAAAGATCAATATAGGTTTTAGGCTCGGAATTTTCAATTGATTCAAACACTCGAGAACACATAAGAAGTTAAGTGAAAATCAAAGAAACTTATTAGGGATTCTAATGTTCCTTCTTGTTCTATCTCTGGTTAACACATAATCATTCAAGTTATCATTTTTAGCATGCTCATGATTCAATTTAGTGTCAACAAGGGGAAATTCATCATGCTCATTATCATTCAATTCAGCATTATCATTCTCAATATCATTGTGCACATCATTAGCATTCACAGGATCATGCTCGATCAATCATATCGAGTTATCATCCACAGAGATAGAAGGCATATTAGAAAGCTCCACCTTATTAGGAGTAGTGGAGTTTTGAGTTTCAGACACATTTTTAGAAACATCAAGGCAGGGGAACTCATTTTCATGAAAAACCACATCCCTGCTAATCAACACTTTAAAACCATTTTCGATTTAGACCACAATCTGCCCTTTTTAACCCCATCAGGGGTATCCCAAAAAAAACACATTTTAAAGATCTTGGATCAAGTTTGTCAACCTTTTGGTGGACAAAGGCTGAACAGCCAAAAATTTTTAAATTTGAAAAGTCCATAGGTTTACCAGACCAAACTTGTTCAGGGTATTTACCTTTCAAAGGTACATATGGTGATCTATTAATCACATAAGCAGCTGTATGAACAGCTTCACCCCATAACTTTTTGGAAAGTCCAGATGTACTTAACATACTTCTCACCCTTTCCAAAAGAGTTCTATTCATCCTCTCAGCAACACCATTTTGCTGAGGAGTGTAAGGCACAGACTTGTGTCTTACAATGCCTGAATCAACACAAAGTTGATCAATGAGTTGGTTGCAAAATTCCAACCCATTGTCAGTTCTCAAATACTCGATTTTCTTTCCAGTCTGATTTTCTATCAAGATTTTCCAATTTTGAAGTTTTTCAAAAACATCAGACTTGTTTTTCATAAGAAATACAAACACTTTTCTTGAAAAGTCATCAATCACAGATAGAAAATACCTATTCCCACCATGTGTAGGAACACTAGCAGGGCCCCAAACATCAGCATGTAAGTATTCAAGAATGTCAGTGCATGAAGATTGTTTAGGATAAGTTGAAGTAGGGAAACTAACTCTTTGTTGTTTACCATAAATGCATGAGTCACAGAAGGGAACACAAGTAAGTTTATCATTTCCAAAACATCCTTCTTTATGCAACAATTCAAGACCTTTAGAACTTATATGACCAAGCCTTTTATGCCGAGTTCGATTTTATCAATCACGAGTTCACATTGGTCATAGAGTTCACATTGTTCACACTTTAGCATGCAAGAGATGAGACTAAGATTACAAACATACAGTTCCTTTTCTTTTCGACTTTAGCAATAATAAGGAACCTTTCATGATTTTCATCAAACCCTTACCCCATCTTCCCTCATAACCATCATGTTCAAGCATATCACAGGAGATCAAGTTGTTAGACAGATCAGGAACATGCCTTACATCATTTAGAGTCAAAACAAAACCAGAATCAAGTTTCAAACACACAGTACCAACACCAATCACTTGACATTTCTTATCATTTGCCATAGAAACAGATCCATTTTGCACAGAAGCATATGAGGCAAATAAGTGTTTAAAAGGTGTCATGTGAAATGTGCAAGCAGAGTCAATAAGCCAATCATTTTCACTGAAAGAATTTGAAGGCACAACATTCACAGAATCATGCACTTCATGCACCATAAACACATCACCCATGTGATCATTACCAGTTGTCAAGTTCACAGAATCATTGGTTTGGTTCTTGTTATTCTGATTATTGTTTTGATTATTGTTCTGGTTATTCCTGGGTTTAGTACACTCTTTTATGTAATGGCCATGTTCACCACAGTTATAACACTTTCTATTGTTTTTAGGTCTAGAACTGGACCTCCCTCTGCTTTTACTCCTCTTTCTACTAGAGTTTCTGTTGTTGTTATTCCCATTCCTCCTATTCTGAGGTCTACCCCTGACATGCATAACCTTCCCTGACCCCTGTTCATTCCCCTTGGATATTTTCAGATCTAATTCCTTACTCTTAAGGCCATTAATCACAGTATCAAGGGTAATAGAGTCTCTACCATACTTAATGGCAGATTTCACATCAGCATAAGAATCAGGGATGGCATTTAGCAACACAATAGGAGTATAATCATCAATGTTTTTATCACCAAGAAGTTTGATATCTTGTATCAATTTTGTAAAAACATCCAAGTTCTCATCCATATCCTTAGTCAAATCAAGTTTAAATCTAAAAAACTTTTCAAGTAGAAAGAGTTTTGAGGGTAGGGAAGTTTCAGTGTAAAGTTCTTGTAATTTTTCCCAAAGGGCTTTGGCAGAAGTTAACTTGCCCACTTTTCTCAAAATAGCATCATCAGATTAAGGATAATGGATGAGTAAGCAAATTCATCAAGTTGATTTTTATTTCAAAGAAGATCTTTATCGTGAGTATTTTTGATCAATTGCTTTAAAACAATTCTCACAATTAAAATCCCCTTCATTTTTGTTGCCAAATAGAAAAATCACTTTTCCCATTAAAGGGTTCCAAATGATAACCAGATGCACCCCATATTCACAGATAAAGCCACGGAGAGGATATCACAAGAATATAGCACAAGCAAGGTATCACAAATATCAAATATCACAAAGAAGCAAAGATAAGTGGACCACACAGAGTCCAATGACAAAAAAAATAAGAGGCAAATAATGGACCACACAGAGTCCAACACCGATCAAGATAAGCTAGAAAAAGGCACACAGACCACCACGAGTCCAAGAGAACCAAAAGAACAATAGAAAGTAAAGCTAGGTGGATTCCCTTCGCACCTCGGATTCCACCGCACTCGGCACACAGGTCAAGAGGCTAATGCTCGGGGTTTCCCTAAACTAAGTATCTTGACTCGAAAGTAAATAAGATAGAAGAAGGTAAAGAGAATCTTACAACCAGGAGCACATCACGGGTTCTCACCACAACCAAGATTCACCAGGGAGCCACAAGATCACCAAGAAGCTCAAGAACCAGGAAAGACCCACCCACCACGAGGCGGATAGGTGCTCGATACCACCGCTGTTGGGTATCTATCTCGCCTCTGTAGAGATTGATACACGAAGTACCAAAACAAATACGGACTAATAAAGAAGCCTATTATACAAGTTTATACTCTGGACTCAAAGTATACGAGAAAAATACAATCAATCAAAGAATACAAAAACAGAAATTAACTCAAGATAATATGAGGGATAAAACCCCCAAGCTCCGAATATTGAAAAATTATTCGGCTCAGGACCAGTTTCCCCCAAACCACAAAGCTGTCACCAGAGATTCAACCAGAGAACCAAGAAACGGAACCCAAATAGCCAAGCCAACAATAGCCCTCAAGAACCCCAAGTGTTTGAACCCTTGAAACCGGAACAAACCCTAGAAAACCCCTCGAACCACCCAAACCCTAATATCACTCAGAAATAGGGAAATCGTCCATAGAGGAAGTGAACAAGTTAGATTACACTCAGATCTAACACTATCACCTCAGAATCACACATAAATCCAACAAGGTGGTGAGATTTCTAGAGAGAGAGAGATATCGGAGAAACTCAGAGAAGAATCGAGAGAGAAGAGAGAGAAAATCACCGAGAGTAATAAATTAGGGTTCGGGGTTGGGGACTTTAAATAGGGTTAATGAACGAACCAGATCACAAGGCAGGAATGGACGGACAGGATGAGAAGCAAAGGATCTGCGAACCAAGCTTCCGGATCCCGCAGTCCGAAACCGCGACCCGGGCTCACAGACGGGTTAAACCCAATGGGCTTGTTGCATATTGGGCTGCTGACTTGAGCCAAGGATTGCTAATAAATGGATCATACAAAATGGGCCAATCATTACAACAATATGCGCATGTGTGTTTTGGTTTTTTTTGGCAAAACGATTTGTTAAGTTGTGAATTTAATCCACTACTTGGGTTCAGATTTTTTTTTAAAAAAGAAAATTTTGTTAAGTTGTTTGAGTCGTAGATTCATTTCATGACCCAGTTTATAATTTTAACCAACTCCCAAAGTACCACATTTGTGTAATATGTTTTCACATTTACAATATTCAGTTAAAAGCCCTGTATATACTATGTTTAATTATGATAGATTTGGTTTTAATTCCTTCGTCTCATTTTATTTCTTCACGTTGACAATCCCTCTCACCTTTTTGAATATTGCGAACATCTCCTTCTCTCTTCGATGCCATCTTCGTATATTTGACTATTGATCGGACTCTAGAGCATCGGAGTCATTCTGCCGTCCTAGGAGATTGAGATCTAAACTATTTATTTTTACAATTAACAATCTAAACTTTATAAGTTTTTCATTTTGCAACCTTTGACCAACCGGAATTGGAATATACCAGCAATATTCGTCCATGTAATCCGGAATACTATAAGAATATTCCTAAAATATTCCAGCTTCGGCTGACTGGAGGTTGCAAAATAAAAATTTGTAAAATTTAGGTTGCTAATTATAAAAATAAATAGTTTAAGTGTAAAAACAGTCAAAATTTAGGTTGCAAAAAATATTTTCCCATATATATATATTATGATAGGTTTGGCATTGAATGAACTAAAACCTATCGATCCCAAAAAATTCGGAGATGTTTTAAAATTACAAAAAGCCCCTTCATGTTTGATTTTGTCTTAAATTTAATGAGACAACTGTAATATTTCTACAAATATCAGAAGAGTTTTTGAAATATATTTTGCTTATGAAGGGGGTAGATGTAAGACGAATCAAACTTTGAGGTTTTTTTTGTAATTTGTAAAACTCTTTGTTTTTTTTTTTGTAATTAGCCCAAACCTCAGGAAGTTTTTTGTAATTATCCCAAAGTTTAAATAGAAGTAGAAAAGCTAGTTGAAAATGAAATACAGAAAGGGTTAATTCTTAATGATGGATTACTCAGTCAAGAATTTTTTGATATGCGCGCATTATGTATATAGGTTGTACAATGTGTATTATTTTGTGGTGCATTTGAGTCTTTGGATTCAAAAATATAAAGTTTATTATTTTATCCATACAGATAAGTTTGGAAGAAATGAAGAGAAGTAATTGTACTTCTTTACTCAACTGAATGTGAGAAATAAGCAAGCTACGTATGTTAAGCGAACAACTCCGAAAGGACACTGGAAGGCCACATCCGGTGACAAGCCTATCGTATACAATGGCGAAGAAGTTGGATGTTGTAAGACGTGTTGGGAAAGAGTGCCAAAATAAATGACACCGGCACAACGAAAATAGTAAAATCTTTTCTCACCTAGCTGGATTAAAAATGGGAACCAAATCAAGAATACTAAAATATAGTGCAAGACGATAAAAATAGCACACATGAATTTTTACGTGGAAAACCCAAATTGGGAAAAACCACGAGACCGTAGTCCAGATAAAATCCTCCACTAAATGTAAAGTATGCTTACAAAATTTCTCCCTAAAATAGGGATACACAAATTATCTCAAGTCACTCAACTTGGAATACTCGAGAAAATAGGAATACTATTTTGGATGAGAATGAAAAATTACAACTAATTTTTGTCTCTTTTTCTTCACTCAAAACACACACTTATAGGAATCACTCTACTCTCTATTTTCTCTCTTCTCTAAGCAATTGGTAATTGCTTGAATGTTTGGTGTGATTTCTTCTTTGCCTGAGCATGCCTATTTATAGGCAAAGGATGAAGAATGCTACCAAATACAAGCATTCTTGTTTCAAATAATTTGGCACTGAAAATGTTAACAAGAATTGAATGATAATTTTGTCAAAAATTCACATCACATTTGTCAAAAGAAATTTGCTGCTTTCCTTAGTCAAAAATTGTAGGTGAGTCACATGTGTTGAAACTTGAAAGCAACACTAACAATTCTCCCCCTTCAACTCATGTAGGACTCAATCAAGCCCGCTTTGTATCTACAAGTTTCAAATTTATCTCTTGGTAAAGACTTTGTCAGCATATCTGCGCCATTTTCATCAGTGTGGACCTTATCAAGTTGCATCAACTTTTCATCAAGCACACCCCGAATCCACTGTTATCTCACATCAATGTGTTTTGACCTTGAGTGGAATGGAGAGTTCTTACTCAAGTGGATTGCGCTCTGACTGTCACAATAGAGCGTTACTTTTCCTGCTTCAAGTCTAATTCCTGCAGAAACTTCTTCAACCACAACATCTCCTTGCAAGCTTCCGTCACAACAATATACTTTGCTTCAGTTGTTGATAATGCCACGCATTTTTGAAATTTTGATTGCCAAGAGATAGCTCCCCCTGCAAATCTCATCAGGTATCCGGATGTGGACTTCCTGGAATCAACATCACCAGCCATATCTGCATCTGTGAATCCGTCTAGCACAGTTGGTCATCACCAAATCTTAGACATAATTTAGAAGTACCTCTCAAGTACCGAAATATCCATTTCACTGCAGACCAGTGATCTTTCCCTGGATTAGAGAGAAAACGGCTAACATCACCAACTGCATGAGCAATTTCAGGTCTAGTACATACCATAGCATACATCAAACTGCCAACTGCAGAAGCATATGATACCTTTTGCATTTCTGGTTTATCTTTCTCACTTGTGGGACATTGCGTTGCACTGAGCTTGAAGTGGCCCGCAAGTGGAGTATTGACTGGTTTTGACTTGCTCATATTGAATCTCTCAAGAACTTTCTCGACGTACTTTTCTTGAGATAACCAGAGCTTCCTGTTTGCCATGTCTCTTGAGATTTTCATCCCGAGAATTTGTTTAGCCGGTCCTAAGTCTTTCATCGTAAAAGACTTGCCAAGTTCTTTCTTCAGCTTCTCAATCTTGCTGGCATCATGACCTACAATCAGCATATCATCCACATACAATAATAGTATGATAAAATCATTATCACTGAATTTCTTAAAGAATACACAGTGATTAGAGTTGGTCCTGTTGTAGTCATGGTCGGTCATGAAGGAGTCAAACTTCTTGTACCATTGTCTTGGAGCTTATTTTAAGCCGTACAAGCTCTTCTTCAACCTGCATACCAAGTTCTCCTTACCTTTGACTTTGAAACCCTTCCGGTTGCTCCATATAGATTTCTTCATTCAAATCTCCATGAAGAAATACAGTCTTCACATCAAGTTGTTCGATCTCCAGGTCCAAACTGGCAGCTATACCAAGAACAACTCTGATTGAGGACATCTTTACCACTGGTGAGAAAATTTCTTCAAAATCAACACCCTTCTTCTGACTGAAATTCTTCACAACCAACCTAGCTTTATACCTTGGTTGTAAGCTTTGCTCTTCAGTCTTCAACCTGTACACCCATTTATTTTTCAGAGTACGCTTACCTTTTGGTAGCTTCACCAGGTCATAGGTGTGATTTTCTTACAAAGAGTTCATATCTTCTTTCATGGCCTCCATCCACATATCCTTCTGATCATGTGATATGGCCTCTGCGAAACTCTATGGTTCTCCCCTGTCAGTGAGCATTACATACTCATGTGGGCTATATCTGGTAGAAGGTTGTCTTTGTCTGGTGGACCTTCTAGCCGCATCTTCTGGTGGTGGAACTGGATGGACATCACCGGTTGCATCATGGTGTTGCTCTTGCACACCTCTCCCGTGATTCTGATTTCTAGGAGAAGAAACTGAATCTATGTCATCAGGAACATATTGGTTTGAATCAGATTTCTCAATCTGTTTGGCATCTTCAATTGTCTGATCCTCAAGGAATACAACATCCCTGCTTCTGATAACTTTCTTCTTGACTGGGTCCCATAACCTGTAGCCAAATTCTTCATGGCCATAGCCTAAGAAGATTCATGACTTGGTCTTGTCATCAAGCTTGGATCGTTCTTCTTTTGGAATATGCACGAATGCCCTGCAGCCAAACACTCTCAAGTGTTTGTAGGAAACATCTTTTCCATTCCAAACTCTATCAGGAATGTCGCCACCCAGAGGAGCTGATTGAGAAAGGTTGATTAGATCAACTGCAGTCCTCATTGCTTCACCCCAAAAGGATTTTGGCAGATTGGAATGTGACAACATACATTTGACTCGTTCACAAATTGTCATGTTCATCATTTCTGCTACACCATTATATTGAGGAGTTTTTGGAACACTCTTCTCAAGCTTGATTCCATGATCTCTGCAATGTTGCTCAAATGGACCCTGGTAATCACCACCATTATCAGCACGAATTCGCTTAAGCTTCTTTCCTGTTTCTCTTTCAACACTTGCTTGAAAATTCTTAAAGATACCCAGAACTTGATCTTTAGATTTCAAAGCAAAACACCAGACTTTTCTAGAGAAATCGTTAATAAATGTGACAAAATATATTGCGCCACCAAGACTTCTATCTTTCATGTAGAACAAATCAGTATGCACCAAATCTATAGGATGAGATTTTCTTGAAGGTGAAAAACTCTTAAAAGCAACTATGTGTTTTTTTTCCAATTAAACAATCAACACAAGTTTGTAGGGGCATACTGGTTACCTCTGGGAGAAGTTTCTTTCTAGTCAGAACTTCCAAGCCCTTCTGACTTAGATGTCCGAGCCTTTTATGCCATAGCTCAATGGAGGAACTTTTATCAATGGCATTCACCTCTCCATTGGATAATTTGGCCTGCATCAGGTATAGAGAATTCTGCTTCTGTCCCATAGCGACAATGATAGAGCGTTTGGTGAGCTTCCATTTTCCTTCACCAAAGTGATTGCCATAGCCATCATCATCAAGCTTGCCAGTGGAAATAATATTGAGCTGAATATCAGGAATATATCTGACATTCTTGAGCACGAGACTGCTTCCTATATCAGTATTCAATATGATGTTACCTATGCCAACGACCTTCATTACACCATGGTTGGCCATTTTGACCTTGCCAAAGCTACCACCTGTGTATGATGTGAGCATATCACGATGAGGTGTGATATGATATGAAGCTCCTGAATCAATAATCCGGTTAAATCTGTTTGGCGTGCGGAATCGATACAAGCATTGTGTCTTTGTCATCGATCCGGTTTTCATTATTTCCATTATTTTGATCTCTTTTCTTCTTTCTGCAATCTCTCTCATAGTGATTTGGACCACCACAGTAATTACATTTGAAGTCCTTCTTGAATTTGCACCTTCCCCTGGATTTATCTCTTTTATTTTGAGAACCTCTAAACTTGCTCCTTCCCCGCTTGTCATTTTCAGCTACTAAAGCCTTTGAGTCAGAAGAATGTTCTAACTCCTTTCTTCTGGACTCTTCATTAAGAAGAAAATCTTTGACCATTTGCATAGTCAGTTCACCATTCGGGGCTGAGTTACTGACCGACACCACAAGCGTGTCCCAAATGTCACGTAACGAGCTGAGCAGCAATGAAGCAATCACTTCATCATCAAGGGATATTTTGATTGTGGTTGATTGATTTATCAAACCTTGATACGCATTTAGGTGCTCCGTCATGTCTATACCTTCTGTGTATCGGAGTCGAACAATTTTTCTGATAATAGAAGCTTCATTCAAGGCATTTTTCCTCTCAAACATGTCTTCTATATTCTTCCACAGGACATCAACCTTTTCCTCATTAGCAAAATGATGGAAAATGCTATGCTCAAGGAAACGTCGGATATATCCTACAGTTTTTCTGTGTAGAATTTTCCACTCGTCATCACTTGTATATTCTGGTTTGGCAGTATCACCTTTCAAGGGCAAATAAAGATCCTTGCAGTAAAGAAGAACCAACATACTTGGTTCCAAATATTGTAGTTGGATCCGTTGAGTTTGAACATCCAACCAACAGATGTCGATTCTTCCATTTTTTAATCCGCAACAACCTGGCTCTGATACCACTTGTTGGGAAAGAGTGCCAAAATAAATGACACCGGCACAACGAAAATAGTAAAATCTTTTCCTACCTAGCTAGATTAAAAATGGGAACCAAATCAAGAATACCAAAATAAAGTGCATCACGATAAAAAAAGCACACAAGAATTTTTACGTGGAAAATCCAAATTGGGAAAAACCACGAGACCGTAGTCCAGATAAAATCCTCCACTAAATGTATAGTATGCTTACAAAATTTCTCCCTAAAATAGGGGATACACAAATTATCTCAAGTCACTCAACTTGAAATACCCGAGAAAATAGGAATGCTATTTTGGGTGAGAATGAAAAATTACTACTAATTTTTCTCTCTTTTTCTTCACTCAATACACACACTTATAGGAATCACTCTACTCTCCATTTTCTCTCTTCTCTAAGTAATTGCTAATTGCTTGAATGCTTGGTGTGATTTCTTCTTTTCCTGAGCATGCCTATTTATAGGCAAATGATGAAGAATGTTGCCAAATACAAACATTCTTGTTTCAAACAATTCGGTGCTGGAAATGTTGACAAGAATTGAATGATAATTTTGTCATAAATTCACACCACATTTGTCAAAAGAAATTTGTTGCTTTCCTTAGTAAAAA
Organism: Rehmannia glutinosa; assembly: GCA_016081115.2. Classification (NCBI taxonomy): domain Eukaryota; kingdom Viridiplantae; phylum Streptophyta; class Magnoliopsida; order Lamiales; family Orobanchaceae; genus Rehmannia; species Rehmannia glutinosa. The sequence continues at coordinate 991,244 of JABTTQ020002722.1, read as the reverse complement.
ATTGTAGGTGAGTCACATGTGTTGAAACTTGAAAGCAACACCAACAATTCTCCCCCTTCAACTCATGTAGGACTCAATCAAGCTCGCTTTGTATCTACAAGCTTCAAATTTATCTCTTGGTAAAGATTTTGTCAGCATATCTGCACCATTTTCATCAGTGTGGACCTTATTAAGTTGCATCAACTTTTCATCAAGCACATCCCGAATCCAATGGTATCTCACATCAATGTGTTTTGACCTTGAGTGGAATGAAGAGTTCTTACTCAAGTGGATTGCAATCTAACTGTCACAGTAGAGCGTGTACTTTTCCTGCTTCAAGTCTAATTCTTGCAGAAACTTCTTCAACCACAACATCTCCTTGCAAGCTTCCGTCACATTAATATACTCTGCTTCAGTTGTGGATAATGCCACGCATTTTTGAAGTTTCGATTATGCGACACAAACACGACATGTTGACGCAAATTGCTACCCTTATTCATACTTGGATGTTCACTTGCAATGATTCATGTTTTGATTAATCCAATTATTCTACGCGGATAAAATTTAAAATTAGGAAGAAACCCACCAAAAAACATGGATTTAGATGTACGATTTCAATTGTTAATTGGTTTTGATATATTAAATATGATATAATCTAATCTACTCGGGACTTGACTATGTTTAAGTTATCGGCAATGACGTTGCAGAAGAGACCGCAGCAATCTGCGTTGATGTTTACTTGATCAACGGTGGCCTAGCTGAGATGATATTCATCAATAATAATAATATTGATGAATGCTCGAATAATGGTTGTGGGGCTCAAGAGATTATTATCAACTGTGGCCAAGATGATAATGAGATGATCATGATATGCGATGATATTTTTTTGCCCATCGGTTATAATTTTCAACCGACTGACGATGGCACCAATATTGAGTCTCATAAAGGACTTGAACATCACCAAGACAAGTTGGGCTATGAACCTACGTATTGTGAGAATTTATCAGAAACCAGCTTTCAACGATAAGACTCAGATTCAGAGCATGGAATGTGTATTCCATGATGCTGAGGTATAAATATATATCCTTAGTTGAATTTTATTTAAAATCTCAATTGTTATTATGTAATTTTTTTTTTACTAATGCAGGGAGATAGGATACATGGGACAATAAAGAAATCGCATATCGAGCAGTTTAAAAAGCTGTTCCACGAAGGAAGAGTTTATGCCACAAGAGATTTCATTGTTGCAAATTTTACAGACAAATACAAAACGACTGCTGGGAAGTATAAAATATTATTTCATGGTAAAACAAATGTGTTTGAGATATTTGATAAAGCTTTTCCCAAGTTCATGTATGTGTTCAAATATTACAAAGAACTATCCAAGGTGGAAAACATTGATGAGACTAGGCTTTTCGGTATGTATTGTGTTCCAATTTAATATCAAAATATACAATTTTAACTACATGCTGATTCTAATATTATATTTTCTTGAACACAATACAACAGATATCATTGGAAAGGTGGTTTCAATGCAGTCTGCGCAAACAGAGTTTGGAGGGAGAACAACCCGTTTTATTGACATTACTTTAGAGGACTTGGAGTAATATATACGTCCTTATATTGTTATATAATTTTTATTTATTCTGTTACGTTTTATATATGACAATTTTATGACAGAAACAATCGTGTAACATGCACTTTGTGGGAGGATTATGTGGACACAATTCTGCCTCATCTTGAAGATCACGGTTTTCAGCCAATTATAGTTATTCTTCAGATGTGCATGGCAAAGGTGTTTAGAGGTAAATAATATTATTACAGTTTTAATCAATATGTTTCATTGAAATGTGATGTTGGATTTCTGTAAATTTTAGATGAAGTGAAAGTGACAAATAGTTTTCATGTGACCAAAATGATTGTAAACGGAGATCTTGAGGAAATTCAGGAGTTTACAAAGAGGTAAATTATTAAATTCATCATATTTGAATTTTTTTTTACTTTGGTATTATAATTTCTTTATGTTTCGCATAGGCTACGCAAAACCAGTAATACGACACATTCTATTAGCCAAATTACTATGCCCTCATCGAGAATCGTTGCTGATGATTTAGCTTTGGGGAAATTGTCTATTAGAACTGTAGAACAACTTTATTCAAGTAAAGAGGTAACTTAATCTAATAGTTAACTTCTGTACATTGTAATTGCATTTTGTATTATGAAAATTTAAATTTTAATCTTTAATCATATTATTTTTATTTAGGTTGGAAGCTTTTGGGTTTGTGTCACTATTATATCCTTTATTGGGGAATGGTGGTATCTTTCATGTAAAAAGTGTCCTAAAAAATTAACAAAAGCAGGAGAAAAGTTTTATTGCGAACGCTGTGACGCTTTCTACCAGTCTGGGAATTTTAGGTGTTCAATCATAAATTATTTTGGACTCAATGGTATTTTGAACAAATGTTTATTTGATTCTGTTTATTAAATATGTTTTATTCTGTTGCAACGCCCAGGTATAGGATGCAACTACAGGTTGTCGACCCAACAGGGAATGCATCGCTGCTCTGTTGGGATAGGGATTGTGAGAAGTTGATAGGCATACCATGTTCTGAACTGAGGAAAAGCTTAACTGAGGTATTTTTTCGTTGTTTAGCTACAAAACTGAACCTTGAGGCAAACAGTTAGGTTTAATACTTATATTTTTTACTTTTTACTTTTAGATAAATGATGGTGATATACCAGATGAGCTTGCGAATGTGCTTGAAAAACAAGTTTTCTTCAAAGTTCAAGTAAGATCAGACCAGGTTAATGACTTTGAAGGAGCTTTTTCTGTTGTCAAATTGACAACAAATTCAGACTTGATTAAGGAGTTTGGGAATCCAGCTTTTGATAGGGATATATATTACAAGATTTACCCTTAATTTTATATTTTTCTTGATTTGTATTATTTGTTAATCTTTTACAAATAATAGTAAAAATTTTCAATGCAGGAATCTGATTTCTTTTCTAAACTTCAGGCAGAGGATCAGGATTCTGAAAAGGTAAAAATAATGTGAAAGTTTTATGTTTGAGTTTGGTTCTTTGTATTATTTGGGAACCATAATACCTCTTTATTTTTTTTTTGCAGGAGTCTTCATCAGATAATGAAGTGACCACGCCGCAGAAGTTGACATCGCAAAGAGAAGTTATTGTTGATAGTCCTTCTAAAGAGGTCATTGTTCGATGACAAAGCTTCATGTTCAAATGCGAAGAAGCTAAAGGTTGTCATCAAGCAAGAAGATGATGGGCAGAAGAAGTGATTTTTTACATGAGGCTGAAGATATTTTGGAATGATTTTTGTAGTTTGGTTTCTTTGTTTCTGGAACAATTTATTGGCATTAATATTTTTGTTATGAATTATTAGTTCTTTTAATTTCAGTTTTAGTTTGGATAGATAGGTATTTGGATTTATATGTTTTTTGGAACATTTGCTCTATCGATTTCAGTTATTTATTTGGAATAAATACATCAGTTTTTAGAATTTCATATTTTTGCTTTAATATTTTAATTATATTTAATTTATAATTTGTTTTATTTAAAAGTTTCACTTGAGAAAATTTCTTAGATGTAATTTCATAAAAAAACATTATGTTGAAAACTCGGTTTAGTAGTTAACAATAAATTGTTTAATTAAGTAATTTTTGTAAAACAAACCAATTGTTATGGTCATTATATAGATACAATTCATTAGGATAAAATAAATAAATGCTATTAATTAACTTACAAATTGTGACATACAAAAAAAAAATATCATTCAAGAGTAACTGGAAAAAAACTTCTCTATATTCTTATAAAACCCCACCACCAATAGGATTCCACTACACTCAAGGTGCAGGGTCAAGTGGTTTTTCAGTGAAGAGTTTTTTAATTTAGATATAGAAAAACCATGGCAAACAAGCAGAATTAATATCATCCAATTCAGCAGTAAAAAAAACATAGGATGAAATATCAGAATGAATACAATACAAGCATAAAATGATTCATATAAAATATAAAAATGGGCATATAATAAAAACACATTACATATTCAGTTTATATGAACAACAACGAGATAATATACAAAGAAATTCATTTCATAAAAAAAATTATAGACAAAAAGTTATATCATTTTTTTGTTTTGTAATTTAGTAAACATATACCATAGTATTGTAGTGAAGCATTTATATCTACTGCAGTTGGTCAACTGTAATAAAAAACTAATTACACCTTTTTTTTATCGAATCTATACCATATATTCATTCAATGCATAAAACAACATATAAAATTTACTCAATTTCCTTCCAAATAAGTTATAATTAATATTCAATGTAATTGATTCTATATAGTTTTTTGAACATGAAGAGAATATTGCATCATATACTTTCCATCATATAATATTTCTATAATTAAGATTATTACCATGTAGCTCATGCTCAAGAAAACGTATAAATCACTCATTAAGCATTCAAATTCATTGTTATTAGACAACAACGAGAAGAAAAATACCCAATAATCTAATAACAGAGCAGAACACCGAATATACATCAATCGGTAGGAGTAACACATAAGATCAACAAAGTGAACATTCAATCATGCGGCAATTGGTAGGTTATACTATTTTGGGCAACAAACGCACAAGAGATGGAATTTCTGAAGATGGTATTACAGTTTGTTTTTGTTTAGATTATATCTCATTGTTTTAATTATTTAGATTAATGAAGATATAATCTGTTTAACTCACCTGTGCCCCCAACTATTCTATCGTGTATTATGTATTAATCTGCCCAACACCTGCGAAATATAAAACAATAATTCAGTCTCAGAATGCTATTATATGTGTTGATTATCTTTATTTAAATCTAATGATTAATGTATTGTTATACAATTAGTCTTATTAAGTGTCCTAGATTTTACATGCGATGACTGTTAAAAAAATTCATAATATATGCAACTAGAACAAATTTTGAATTTGAAAAAAAAACTGTTATCACATTAATCTCTGATATTAAAAAATTACACATCTATCATTGTAATCAAACTATTTTAAAACGCAGTTTAAAAATAATTCAATAATACTACATGAATGAAATGTCATGAATACATGTTTTCAAAACATAGGATAATAAATTCCAATGCAGCTTAACACATTAAAAAATAAAAATAGAACACACTATGTTTAGTCGTTTAAAATGCCAAAAAAAATATTATGAGAACTACAAAATGATTACACGAAATAAAAAAAATAAGCACTTACTTAAACCAATCAGGTATTCAAACACTAAAATTATTTTTTGTTTAAAAAACTGAAACAGAATAAAGTATCAGTTTTTCAAATAATTTTTTTAAAAAATAGTAAATTAAGAAAAAACGAAGAGAGGTCTTATCTTATGTTTTTGCTTTAAATCCTTTTCGATCTCGAAATATACGGTGTACGAACTTCCTGGCTTGAAATTCTCATTTTCTTACCTGCAATATAAAAAAAAAATTAGAAAGCACAATAGTAATATGAAAAACAAATACAGATATAAAAATAAAAACTTATCTTTTTTTTGGCATTTTTCTAAGATTTGAACCTTGAATCCTTCGAATCTGAGTTAATGCCACAATTTCTTGAAAATTAATATTCACTAAAATACCAAAAATATTTCCGGACCAACATACAAAAATCGGACAGTAAAAATGAAAAGAATATTTAGATCCGAACATTTTTCCGGATCAACATACAAAAATCGATAATCATAAATGCCGACAAATGATGAACTCCAAATAAATTTTTAAAAAATTTATATTTTCGGAAATTTTTTCCGATTTACATTATAACTAGAAAACCCTAAATCGGACAGTAAAAATAAAAACAAAAATAGCAAATATTATTGAAACAGAACTCTACTAATGAAAATGAGATTTGCGAGAAAATTTTCCGATTAAAAGTGTTTTGCTAGAAAACCCTAAATCGTACATCAGAAATGAAAAAAAATATTTCTCGAAAAGCGATGGAATTGAAATTTTTAGAAGAAATAAAATTATTTGACAAAACTAAATGAGATATTAGGGTTTTTTGTAGAGAAGATTTCTCTACAAATTACATAAGTATTTTGATCAGAAGAACTGAACCGAGAAATCCAAGATTTCTGAGAGAAAAATGAAAAAGAGAGAGAGAGAGAGTGATAAAGAGAGACAGATGTTTCTGGGAATGAGAAATGAGATGGACCGAATTCTCACTCCATTGATTAGGGCTCCCCTCAATTGTTTTTCTTTGTGTTTTCTACTTTTCTTTAGTCAATCTGGTCCGTTTATTATGACACATGTCACGATCAGAATATGCAGCAGTATAAATTGTGTTTGTTCACACAGATCGATAACGTGGCTAGATCAGGAACGTTCGCCGCGACACGCGTACGAACGAGATTAATGTACTATATTTTTTTAATCTAAATCAGATATATATATATATATATATATATATTAACGGGCTTCAATTTGGGTCTGTTTTAACAATTAAAAGTTATATTTGGGCTTGGAATTTGGTTATGGGCTTTTATTTATTTTCAAATATTTATTTTTTTAGAGTCAATCTCGTTAAATAATTTTTTTTAAACTATTAAATAGATATTTTGCAGAAAAATATAACTTGAAAAATTAATTAAATAAAAATAATTATAGATAAAAAATGTAATTATTAATAGTATAAATATTATGATGTAATTCACATTTTAGATGTTAAAAAGTTATTGTATACAATTTTAAATATAAAAAAAACATTTTGTACAGATATTTTTAATATAAATTGAATTTTACACTATTAAATATATTTGTTTACAATGATCAATTTGTAATTTTTGCAGAAAAATATAAATTTAAAAATTAATTAAATAAACGTAATAATAAATAATACACGTAATTATATTAAATGTATAAATATTCTAATATAATTAACATTATAGATGTTAAAAAGTTATTGTATATATTCAAATATAAAAAAACATTTTTTGCAGCTATTTTAAATGTAAATTGATTTTTACACTATTAAATGGATTTATTAAGAGTAAAAATATTCTTATATAATGAACATTTTAAATGTTACAAAGTTATTGTATATATTTAAATATAAAAACATATTTTTTTATATAAATGTTGAATATAAATAAATTTATTTTTACAATATTAAATAGTTATTTTGCAGAAAAATATAAATTTAAAATGACTAATTGTTTTGCTACCTAACAATAATAATGTACATAATAAAACATAAAGTGTTAAAAAAATTATTAATTGTACTACACTTTAAATGATTTATTATTGATGTTATTTTGTAATTAATTTAGTAATTTTCTTTGGGTTATTGTTTTATTATATTTTTATCTTTAGTTTAGTTTAACCTATTTTTATTTATATGCCTTTTGAATTTTTTAATTCTTTTTATTTGTTTTGCAGAAAATGGGAAAAAATCCGTGAATACATCGTCAACACCATCGATAAAGATGGTCAATCATATTTCGTCGAGCAATATTTTTTATCCTTTTTCAAACTCCCCTTTCACTGACATCACAAATGGTATATATTTTTTATGTTTATAATTTATAGATAGATGTGATGTTGAGTTTAATTGTAATTTAATTGTAATTTGAATAAAGTGAATAATTAATGTTATTCACATTTTCGACGATATTAATTAATTGTATTTTTACAGACCAGAGAAGAGTATTTGGTATCGGAAATCAGATGCCATCTACGAATAAATTTTCCACGAGCTCTTCGAGAATTCATGTTACGCCTATTTCGAATATTCCGTTCATTGACATTACAAACGGTATATTTAGTTTTAGAATGTATTGGAATTGGAATAAAGTAAATAATTAATATTAGTCACACTTTCAACGATATTATTTTATTATTTTTTTACAGACCAAAGAAGGACATTTGGTATCGGAGCTAAGACACCATCTACGAATAAATTTCCCACGACTTCATCGAGCGTCCATGTTACTCCTATTTCGAACTTTCCGCTTAGTGACATTACAAACGGTATATTTAGTTTTATTATGTATTTGAAACAGTGTTGTTATGAATATTCTAATAATTCATGATAATTAACACATTAAATTGTTAGTTTACTTCAGAAAATGGTAGAATGTCTGCGAGCAGAAGTCCGACGCTATCTACGAAAATGAATTCAGTGAATCCATTGAGCATGAGCGTTACTCCTCTTTCCAACATCTCCCTTACTGACATACCAAATAGTAATTTATTTTAACTTTAATAAGTTAAAAGAGTGTTGTTAAAAAAATGAATATTTACTGATATTTAATACATTAAATTGTACTAAAGTATTGTAGTACATAATTGATACCTTATGCGATTACTTTTACGCAGGAATGGTATCTGACATAAACATGGATGAATCAGTTGATGGAAATATTAGTAGGAGTAACATTGAAAGGAGTGATGATATATTGATTTAAATCACAAATCCAATCATCCCAATGATACATCTACAAAATAATAAACAATGGTGCGTTTTTAGTAATTTTGTGTAATTTTATTTAAACTAAGATTTTTATTTAATGTATTTTACGTGACATATAATTGGCAAAATGGAAATTAATCTATTGTTTTGTTTGTTTATAGAGTATTGGGATATTGGTGATGCAACTTACAGATGTCGATTTTGCGCTGCCATATTTTGGTACGAGGAAAGGATACGGTCCCATGTGAAATCCAACAATCCTCAGATTCATTATGTTGTAGTCATGGGATTATAAAACTTCCTCAACTAAGACAAATCCACTGTTTTCCTTCGTGATTTAGTGTTTGGAACAACCGATAAAAGCAAACACTTTCAAGAGAATATAAGGTCATATAATAATATGTTCTGCTTTTTTACATCGATGGGAGGCAAAATCGACACTTTGATATAAACAGAGTGGTGGACCTCCGTCTTTAGGATGTACGGGCAAAACTATCACCTAATCGGAAGTTTAATGCCGATGATGGTTCAACACCTAAATTTGCACGTACTCTTACATATACGATACGGAAAATGAAGTATCTCACGGAATAAATCTTTTGTCCAGGTTTGTTGTTTTTCCAATTAATTTTGATTAAATAAATACATATTTTATTATTTTGTATGTATGTCATGCTATAATTTGAATTTTTGATTTGTTTTGCAATATAGGCAGGGAAGTGAAAATAATAATCTACACAGAGATATTGTGGATGGTGAAAAAAATGCTTGACGAACATAATGTATTGGTAAAAACCTTCAGAATAGCGAGAGAGAAGATCCAAGAATGTCGACATTCAGATGTTAGAATGCGTTTGATTGGTAAAAGGAATAGTGATGCCAGAAGATACAATCTTCCATTGAGTTCTGAGATAGCGGCTTTGATTGTTGGTGATTTCAATCAGGCTTTAGGAGACCGAGATATTTTGATCGAAACAAGAACGGGCAATGATTTGCAATGGATAAATGAATTAAATGCTTTGTACTTGGCCTTACAATATCCTTTGTTGTTGCCTTATGGGAAGATGGTTTCGAGAAGATATCCCATTTTCGGACCTAAAGAAGAAAAACGAAGTGGAAGGAAAACAATTAGCGTTCGATAATTTTTTGCTTATCGGATGCACGAAAGGAGCATGAATCTTCAACTATTCTTTCATCAAGAAGATTGTTCCAACAATTTGTTGTCGATGCTTATACGATGGTTGAATTGGCGAGATTAAAGTATGTTCGCTTACATCAAAAACAATTCGTTGTGATATATATAAGGGTCTTGCAGATGCTGTGTTGAATGGAGACACTGATCCCAACACTCGAGGAAAATGAATTATACTGTCTTCGAGTTTCACTGGAGGTGCTCGGTTCATGATACAAAACTATCAAGATGCGATGGCTATATGGCGATGGGCGGGCTATCCTGATTTATTTATAACATTCACCTCAAATCCAAAGTGGCCAGAAATCGTTCGTTTCCTTGAGAGTAGGAACTTGAATGCCAAGGACCGTCCTGATATTATTTGCAGGATTTTCAAGGTGAAGCTAGATGCGCTTATCAAGGATCTTCGTCAGAATGAAATGCTTGGTAAAGTTGTAGCAGGTTGTATAGATTTTTAAATAGATTGTTTAATTTATTTGTATATTTCATCATGCATTTTTTTCTAATTTTATTTTTCTTTGTTTATCACTCGTACAATAATATACACTATAGAATTCCGAGAAAAGAAGATTGCCCCACGCTCACATTTTGTTATTTCTCGCGAAAGAAGATAAATTCCCTAATGCGATTTACATAGATAAAATTATATCACCAAATACCCGAAGAATCGGAGGATCCATGTTATTATCTTTGCGGTAAGGGACTTCATGATTCATGATCCCCGTGGTGATGTGAGAAAAATTCTCCGTGCATGGTCGATGGTCGCCGCACAAAGCATTTTCCTAAAAGTTTGTTGACGCAACCCGTGTTGATGAAGAAGGTTACCCACGATATAGACGTAGAAATAATGGAAGAGTTGTTATGAAGAATGGTGTCCCTCTTGACAATCGGTTTGTTGTGCCGCACAATCGTCTTTTGTTGCTTAAATATGGTGCACACATCAACGTAGAATGGTGTAATCAGTCGAGATCGATTAAATATTTGTTTAAATACGTCAATAAAGGACATGATCGTGTGACCGCATCATTCTATCAAAGCAGTGGCGATGATGAATTAGGAAAACCTGTTGATGAAGTGAGCATGTATTATGATTGTAGATATGTTTCGTCATGTGAGGCAGCATGGAGGTTATTAGGATATGAAATACAATATAAGTATCCTCCTGTGGAACGTCTTAGTTTCCATCTTGAGAACGAGCAGCCGGTGATTTTTAATGATTCTGAAAGACTTGATGATGTTCTCCGGAGAAACACTATTAAAGAGAGCATGTTTCTTGCTTGGATGGAAGCCAATAAGGTATATCCTGAAGCTCAAGAGCTGATTTATGCCGAAGCTCCTACAAAATTCACATGGAAAGCAAAAATTAAGAAGTGGGTTCCAAGAAAGTGTGGAAATACCATAGGGCGTGTTTACTACGTCCCTCCGGGTTCTGGTGATATGTACTATCTGAGGTGTCTTATCAATGTAGTCTGTGGTGCTACCTGTTATGATGATTACAAGAATACGCAAGGTGTCCAACACTCATCACATCGTGAAGCTTGCTTCGCTTTGGGTTTGTTAGAAAATGATAGAGAGTATATTGATGGAATCACTGAAGTGAGTCATTGGGCATCTGCAGAGCATCTTATGAGTTTGTTTGCATCGTTATTGTCATCGAATTCTTTGAGCAGCCTGAAGTGGTATGGGAGAAATGTTGGGAATATCTTACGGATGATATTTTATATAAAAGACGACTACTTATGCAACATCAAGGTAAAAAAACTACCACTATATATACACTTCTTCGTTAATTATTAAATTTATATAGATATAGATTAGTTATTCTTAATTTTTAATTATAGTTGTTTTGTTTGTTAACATTTTTTTAAAATGTTTTGTTATTTTCTTATAGAATTGGTATTGAGTGAGGACCAGATCAAGAATCTTGCCCTATCGAAGATTGAAAAATTACTGCGCAGTCGTGGTAGGAGCCTATGTGAGTTTGATACTATGCCTTTTCCAGATGTTGATAGTACAGACACATGTCGGAATAGATTGGTATACGATGAGTTAAGATACGATCGTAAGGCTTTGGCCGTGGAGCATAGTAATCTTATTTCGAACCTGACTGATGAACATCGTCACGTGTATACTGAAATTATGCGTGCAGTTGACTCAAATCAAGCTCGTAGGTTCTTTGTATATGGCTATGGAGGGACATGCAAAACATATTTGTGGAGAGCTTTATCTTCGGGATTGAGGTCAAAAGGACGAATTGTCTTGAACGTTGCATCCAGCGGGATAGCGTCTCTTCTCTTGCTGGTGAAAGGACTGCACATTCTCGATTTGTCATCCCATTAAACCCAAAAGAGGGTTCGACTTGCGAAGTAAAACTAGGGAGTCCGCTTGCTGAATTGCTTTTTCGTTGCAAACTCATAATATGGGATGAAGCTCCAATGATGCACAAACATTGTTTTGAGGTGGTGGACCAAACTTTGAAAGATATTATGAAAGTCCCTGACGCCCGTAATGGTCAGATCCCATTTGGAGGTAAAACAATTGTGTTCGGTGGAGACTTTAGACAGATACTGCCTGTTGTGCCTAAGGGAAGCAGACAGGACATCGTGAATGACACGATAAATTCTTCCTATTTATGGAAAGATTGTACTGCTCTGAGACTTACTAAAAACATGCGTCTTCAGAGACTAGGTGAAACTGATGATATTGCGGATTTGGTTGGGTTTTCGGAATGGATAGCAAGCATTGGAGATGGAACGCTCGGAGGAGCTAATGATGGTTGTGCAACCATTGATATTCCTGAAGATATTTTTCTTGAAGCATCGGGTGATCCTATCTCGACTATTGTCGAAAACACCTATCCAATGTTCAAAGATGCCACCGATGATCCGACATACTTGAAGGATAGAGCTATCTTAGCGCCAACACTCGATGTCGTTGAGTCCATAAATCAATATATGACTTCATTGAACTCATCCAGGTTCACACTTATTTGAGTTCTGATAGCACTTGCAAATCGGACGCCAATGTTGACTTCTTGCATGATTTGCACACGCCCAAGTTCCTAAACAGCATAAGATGTTCCGGTGTTCCTAATCACGAATTACATTTGAAAGTTGGGACTCCTGTTATGCTTCTGAGGAACATAGATCATTCAATTGGATTGTGTAACGGTACGAGGTTGGTGATCACGAGACTTGGTGCACACGTGCTCGAATCTAAAATTCTCACAGGTGCCAATGCAGGCCAAAAAGTGTTGATCCCGCGAATGTCACTGACCCCTTCTGACCTCAGGATACCTTTCAAGTTTCAGCGGAGACAGTTTTCTTTGATCGTTTCATATGCTATGACGATAAATAAGAGTCAAGGACAGTCTCTTTCTCACGTAGGGTTGTACCTAAAGAATCCCGTTTTTAGTCATGGCCAGTTATATGTTGCAGTTTCACGAGTTACCAATAGAAAGGGTTTGAAAATATTGGTTTACGGTGATGATGCATCTAAAAACAAGCAGTCAGTTAACGTTGTGTACAAAGAAGTATTTCAAAATGTGTAATTCAAGGAATTTTATTGTCGTTTGATTGTTTTACGCTTTATCCTGTATATCTTTTTATATAGATTATTTTTTTATATGGATTCATTTTAACGAGCAACACCACACTACTGTTACATATCCCGTGCATCGCACGGGTGAAACACTAATTTGAAATAATATAGCAGACCAACCATAAATGAATTCAAGATGAGATGGTAGTTAATTAATTTTGATTGCCTAAAAAACGAGCATATGGTAAAGTTAGAAACTCAAAATTGAATGACAACTCAAATCAAATGGTCCCATATATTTAAATAAAGGGATTATTAAACCCCGTTCATTCTAATTACAACAAAATTGAGAGATTTTTGAAAATTACAAAAATCTCCTTTAAGTTTATTCTATCTTACATTTTTCTTCATCATATGCAAAATATATTTCAAAACCCCCTTATTCTTATCAAATACAGTTACCAACGTAACAGCGGGTCCAGGAGGGGCTGGCCCCCAATTTTTTTTACTATGTATAATTTTAAATATTAAATTATTTATAAGGAAAATTTAGTATTCAACCCCTGAAAAATTATTAATAAATGTGTTGTATTTCCCCAATCAAACCTCAATATTTTTTCTGTGATTTTTAGAAACTTTGGTCATTTTACAATTACTCAAACCTAAGGTTTTTTTTTTTTTAATTATCCCTTAAATAAATGCCAATTGCCAAATGACCAGATCAAAAGGTACAAATCCAAATCACAGTGTGAACACATCATAATGTGACTTTTGCTTTATCATCAAGTATGAAAAACAGTCTTATACGTGGGGTCTATTTATCATTCTATTTAAATTTATGTAACTACTAGAAGAGTAGAAATATCACTTGTGAGATAATAAAAAAAAAAAAAAAAAAAAAAGGCACCGACCTTAATTAACACTATGACCAAGATTGAATCGACAAACACTTGAAAATTTTATCTAAAACTTTAGAATTTAAGAAATTTGATTTTGAAATTTACCTGCAGAAGATGCTAGAGAATGGAAAAAGGCGAAGGGAAACCAAGAAAAGGAGGAAAAAAAGATAAGATAAAGCTAAAATTTGCCCATAAGTGGGGAGCCACAAATTTCCTAATTTGATTCAAAAGAGATTTGAGTACACGTACACCTAATCATCAAATTTTTTTAATTTATTAATTAAACTTTTTAAAGTGCATGAATTATAGCTGTTATTAACCAAAAAAAAAAAAATAAAAGAAAAAGAAAAAGAGTAGACAATGTTAGTGCATACGAGTAGACGATTCAATGTTGATACACTTTCACTTTATACTTTTATTTTATATTTTTAATTGTATTTTTATTAATTTTTCTGCCCTTTTCTTTTTGGGAAAATGGATCATTTCTTAGCCCCATTTAACCTTATAAATATAGGGCTCAATACCAAGTGTTTATTGCACAAATAACACACACACACACACACACTATTTTCTGGGAGGAAAAAATGGGCAGTTTTTTGAGGTTGTTTGCAACTGCGTTCCTCATGGTGATGCTTATCTTTTCAAATGGTAAATTCTTCATCATTAATTAAACTTTATTTTTATCAAATTTATTGTACAATTTTTTTTTACATGAAGTTTTTATTCGGAAATAATTCTTTGTATAATATTTTTATAAGTAGATTTTAGGATCATTGTCGAAACCTATTGAACAAAAATAATATTATTAGATTAGATTGATAGAACCGAGAACACTGATGGCTGCATGACACAGGCATGCATATTCAATTTCTCATTCATGAATTGATTAATTAATCTAATCGAACCCAAGTATGTATATTTACCATACTATTATTCTTTGAGAGAGACATGAAAAACTATTTATGGTCATGTTAATAAATATATTTAAAATAATTAATCTCATGATTAATTCTCTTGAATAGGTTTTCACATCCTCTATTTCAAGAGAATGTCAAATGTATAAGTAGTACTAACTACATATTCGTTAGCATGCATTTTATCTTTTGTTAATTAAATATTATATTTGACGTATATCAAAATGCTAATCATTATTTCACGTGAACATAAATCTAAACAACAAAATATTAGACGAAATACAATTTTTTTTAAATGAAGTATTATTTTCATAAATCCCCAAGGGCGGAGATAGGGAATCACCCCTTCTTTTATTTTATTTACCCGATTTCATTAAGAAATTAAAAAAATTATAATAAAATTTAAGTTATAATTTACTATATATTTTGAGCTGGCTAGCCCAATTTTCGTGTGCCGACTCATCCCACTTTCGTGAACTTACCACGCGATTCCGCAACCTACAACTATTGTATATATATTAGGAGCTAATTAATTGTTTCTCAAAATTATATTTGTAAAATTGCAATTAATAATAGAATCACAATCTTCTCAATTTATCAGGAATAGTGGCAGAGGCAAGCAGGGACGGACCCAAGGGGGGGCTGGTGGCGGCAACCGCCCCCCCTCGTCTTGCGATTGAACCCCTATAATATATTATTTAATAAATTAATATAGTATATAAAAATATAAGCCAACATATTTTGCCCCCCTCCCCCAAATTTTCATGTAATTTTGTTATAAAAGCTTGTATGTTTTATTTTTATTTATATTAGATTTGATTTTGTCAGAGCCGGTCCAAGGTTTCGAGGGACCTAGAGCAATAAATAATATATATACAATCGTGGAGATAAGAGGAGGCCAATCCGGACTCTGGCACCCTTTTTTTTAAAAAAATAAGGTATTTTTTTAAAAAAATTAGTTAATATTTATGTATATTTTTTAGTTTTTTTTTATATGGCCCACTCCAATTTCGTGTATCGGCCTACCCGTAATAATTCCTAGATACGCCATTATATAATGGCATATCTAGGGATTATTACGGGGTGGGCTGATATAAGAAATTGGGGTGGGCCAGATAAAAAATACAAATAAATATTAACTAAAAAGAAGTTTGAAAAATTTTACCTAGTAATTTTTTTAAAAAAAAGAAAAAGAGGGGGCCCGAGTTGGCCCCTATCTCCGCCATTGATTCTATATATACATATATATAAAAAAACTTCGGGGTCCTCGCCGGAGGGCCTCCTGGCGGCGGCACCATCTGCGCCGCCTCAAGACCGCCCCTGGATTTCGCCCCCCCAAGAACGAATTTCTGCGTCCGTCCCTGGAGGCAAGGACATGCGAGTCAAAAAGCCACCGGTTCAAGGGTATTTGCGTCAGAAAATCCAATTGTGCGGCGGTGTGCCAGACTGAGGGCTTTCACAGCGGCCACTGCCGAGGCTTCCGCCGCCGTTGTTATTGCACTAAGCACTGTTAAAATCTTTTTTTACCGCAGAGTTAAATCAATAACAAATTAATTACTACTCCATGTGGGTAGTAATTAATCTTGGGTTTGGTGTGTGCTTTAGAATATATAATTGTTGTGCGTGGTCTTTCCGTTTGTTCCCTTTTGATTGATGTAATTTTGCAATTTATTCTTGTCTACTAAATTGTCTTTTTTTTATATACTAAAAATTAATAAAGAGTTTATGGACTTTATTTGCACCGTTTATTTATGTGTATACTCATATATATGCGACATAGGGCCGCACCTAATGTTAGTCCAATGAGTTGGTCGACTCGTATCCGGAAAAAAATATAAAATTTAGGGGCACAATTTAGTACACATCTAAAATAAATAAAATTATGAATAATTTGTGTCCAACATAGTGGTTGATGCATTCCATCTTAAACTCACCAACTACAAGCACTCAGGTTCAAATTCTACTAGAGTGTTTGTGATTTAGAATGAAGGGCTCCGATTCTATTGGGCCCTGTTAGTTGCTAACAATATCGCATTTAATTTTCTTTAAATACTCTAAATTTAAATTCTTAAACTAAAGAGGCAAAAATTGAAAAAAAATGGTGGCCCAATTTTAAAGTTCGACTCAGGCCAAAAATTGGTAGAATCGGCTCTGATGCGACAGGTAGTGATTTGTTACCGCAACCAAAATTCTTTGACAAAAATGTCAATTTCTAGTATTTTGTAAAATTTTAATTATGTTGCTTATTGTGATCAACATTGTGCTCCAGTAATACAAATTTATGTTGTCAGGATAATTGACTCGGGATCGATCCATATAAGTGCATGTGTTCCCACTTCTATTAGCCCACATTGTACTAAAAAATAATTAAGTTGGTTAACCCTTTGTTTGCTTGATGCCTAATTGCTTTCAACATTTGAAATTGATATAGTTAATTATTAGTTATACAAAATACAAAATATCTATCTCAACAAAATGATGATTGTTTCCTGCCATACTCTGCAATTTTTCCACGTATTGGAGCCAATTGACGCGTATAACAAAGTTACGGCCTACGGGTATTGAGATTTTTTTACGATGAAAACTTTTCTATTACGTTAGAAATCGTGTTGTCTTATAACTTATCTGCTGGAGAAAAGAAACAAGAACCTACCTTAAATTAAAATTAGGTTTTGATTTTGTTTTTATACCTAAAATATTTAATTTTCTTTTCCAACCGTACCTAGTTTGAATGTTTGATGTTAATGGCATGGATTAATAAAAACCCAAATAATAAGGTACAATAATGTTAATCAATAAGATATTGGTTTAATCTTTAGTTAATAACATCACTTTAATCCAAAACTTTCATATTGAATTATCAAGAATCAAAACTAGATTAAAGAACTATAAATTTAACCTTCTAGATCTACATGTCTCAAACCTTTCAACCACGAGCCTGTAGCTCAAGTGGTATCGCTCACTCTTTGTAATTAGGGTGTTGATTAAAGTTTGAACCATGTATCTTTCAGTTTCTTTGAAATTTATACCCACCCTCCAACCACTACTCCCAACTTATTAAGAAAAATGTCTCAAACCTTTCAGAGAACCCTTTAGATTTTCTCATATGTTCCTAGTTGATGATGGGATAACAGAAAAGAATGTTGTAGACTTGTGACCTAGGGACCATAACCCTTATATAACTTGTTATATTGAGCATTCTATTTTAGTCCGTCATTAAAATGGAAATAACCCATTAAATTTCTACACATCAAAAACTCACACCCTATTAGATACATTAAAGACCAATTTCTTAAATCTTGTTTGATCATAAAATGATTTAACCCTATTTGACGATCCACAATACATAGTTATTTCATATATAAGCCAATGTTGGATTAATGATCACATTAATTTTTATTAGGTATGATGGGTCTTAACTCGTCGCTAGTCGATACACCGAAAAACACTACCTATTAATATCTTGCACAATCTTTCTACCAAAATATACATATCTTACATTCATTATAGTGTTGTACGTTCGAGTCCTCACTGTCTTTCTAAATTTGATTTGAGTATACCACATCATATTTCCAAAATTAGGTCTAACTTTACTTGAAGAACTCTCTAGCAACTTTATGTCTTCCATCCAAGTGATCAGCAATGTTGGACTTGGACCTCTTTTGTTAATTCTACAACAGTGTAGCTAGTCATGGCCAACAAAATACTAATTGTATTGGTGAAAAAAAAAATTAAGGTTATACATGTTTTTAGTTTTTTTTTATTTACGGAAAAATAAATTATGGAAAGTTAGTCACTCATATTAAACACGATGTACAACTCATAAAAATAGTCAATCAAATCAAAGAAGATATGATGCGCCAAAGGGTATAAAGTACAAATCTAAATCACAGTACGCGTATGAACATATAATACACCTTAATTTGCTTTACGATCGAATACAAATTAAATACAAACTTATACATGAAATCAATCTGTCTAAAGTTTAAATTGTGATACAAAAAGTTAACAGTTTATTCCATGCTAAACATGGAGGAGTACTCTTTGTACATAATAACAATAAATTTATTATGGATGTGTCAATTCACACACAATCACACGGGCTGGCATATATGTTGTACAAATATATGTACGGTAAATACTACACCTAGTGTATTACTTTAACACGAAGCCAAAAATTTTGGATAGGAGGGCCCAACTAATATTAATATAAAAAGAATCCGTTGGATTTTTAGCCACTTTTCCATAATATAAATACTTTTAACCATGTTTTTTAGTTATTTTTGAGCTCAAATTTTGACTTTTTTTTCCATTTATATGGTACGGTCCATGACTCGGTACCGAAAATATACCGCTTCAACATTTTGAAATATAATGAAGTAGCTCATCAGGGAGCATAAGAAGAGTATGACCATATAAGAATGGCTAAAAAACTTGTTTCCGAAATTATGACTATTTTTCAATTTTACAAAACATAAATATTTTGATAAAGTCATTCTATTAATTCAACCACATCTTAATATTAAAAAATAAATAACAAAATATAATTACATCAATATACGAAAAAGAACAACTAGAGACACAAGTGAATAATGCAAAAGTACAAGTTAAAGTTTATGGTGGAGCTTAAAAAATGTACAAAATTTCTCTGTTAGTTAAATATGGGCCATGAAAAGTTCGTCATTTAGTAGTACGAGTATATTATGATTATTTTCTGAAAGTTACGGCGAAAAAATGGTCAAAAAATATGGAAATATATATACGGATCCATAGAAGTACGGATTTAATACGAATATAATATAATTATTTGGGAGTAATAACACGGCTTATTTTAACATTTTATTTACATAGATTGTAATTCATACTTATGTTTGGATTATATTAAAATTAATTTTATAATTTACTTTGAATTATAACACTAATTGAAAATAATTTTTTAATAATAGTTAGTGATGAATTGTATTTATACTTAGATTATATAAAACTTAATATATAGTTTTCTATTATATTAAATAATAACTTAACATAAATTCAAGATGATTATTTAATAATAATTACTATATTTATGTATTAGTAATATTCTTATTTATTATTTATTAATATTGTAATAATACTTATAAATGATTTTTTGATTTATTTAAATATTATAAAAATATTAAAAGGAAGTTTTATTCGCCAAGTATTATATGGATATAACTATAATACGGGTATCAAACGTTTTATTTAAAAAGTATGGAATATTTAACACCACTTCAGAATGTGTAAAGGAAACAAAAATATTTTCCAATTATTCATACGCACAGATACTATACGGGTATAATACACGTATTAACTAACATAACAAAATTTTAAGAAAAAGGAAAAAAACGACCAAGATTCATATTTTTCAAGATTCACAAATCAAAATAGGAAAGAGAGATTCAATATAATTGAACTCTTTTTTTTTCTTCCCATTTTCCTATTTTTTATTTATTTTAAGATTAAAACATAAATTACCAAAATACACGTATTGTTTTCCAAAATTTGAGGAGGCCAATGCCCCCCTTGGCCCGTACATGGCTTCGTCTATGACTTCAGGAATAGCATCTACAAGACTAAAATTCACCAATTATCGATAACGAGACACGCCCCCAAATTTATTTTTTACTAACTAATTTCATTAAGAAATTAACAAATAAATAAAGTTACCTCACTTCACCGTCGTATGCCGGCTCAAATCACCCCAATACTCTCGTGTGCTCAGTGGCGGAGGTGGGGGGGCCACCCTGGGCCCTGGCCCACCCCATTTAAAAATTACCAACATCATACTATATTAGAAAAAAAATTGTAATTGTCCTTGTAAAAATTACAAACCGACCCAGAGTAATAAAAAAGAGGCCCACCCCAAGGAAATTATGGAAAATAAAACACGCACACACTCTGCTCTATACTTTATAGGTAGCCTATTACCTTTACTTTTGGAATGACTAATTAAAAAATAAAAGTAAAGTAAAGTGATTAATTAAAAAAACAAAAGTAAAAACAATAAGGGAAAGACAAAATACACAAGTTGAAACCCTTATTCTGTAAGACTGTAACTAAACTGAGAAACGAGGAGAGGAGAGACTGGAGAGGCGCAGGCTGCGCAGCTGTCGAGTGTCGGACAATCGCACAAGGCCGCGAGAAGCCGAGAATCCTTTTTCGACTATCCTTTTTCGACTGGACCGACTGGTATGTTTCTTTAGTTTTTTATTTTTGTTTTTTATTTTTATTTTTTTATTTCAGTTAGATTTATATATTTTTTTATCAGTTTGTGTGTTTATAATGGTGTGTTCAATTTTTAAAATTTTGGAAGATATGAGTTTTTTTTTTTGAAGTTCACAATTCACAAAACAACTCAACAGTTTTCCTTTTTTCCTAAAAATAAATGAATTTCATTTGGATATCAAAATAAAAAAATAAAGAAACAGAAAATAGGTGATGCGAATTATTGACAAAATGAAGGCAAATTCTAGATCGGTGCCCAATGGTTATATAATTTGCTAGATCATTAGTGTTAAAAGATCTAGCAATAGATATGTGTATATATTAAACTTTAATTTTTTCATATTCTAAAAAAACACTTAAATTTTCTCAGCTTCAATTTATGAATTAATTCAAATAAAAAACAGGAACAAATAAATGAAATAACACTTACAAACCCAGAACATAATAAAAATACACCATATATACTATAATATGCAAATGAATGTCCAATAAGTACAAAACAGAAAACTCCAACACAAATCCCCTAAAAATTTTAAGTAGACAATGAATTAAAAAAACTGGACAGTTTAGAATTGAACATATGATTTTAGGTATGAATTGAAAATTGTGATATTAGCCTTTTGACAATTAGATATTGAAAATAAATTCTTAATATTTGATATTTTCTTGAAATAAATTTTCTAATGAATTTTATTAAATACATTACTTTCACAGAAGAAACTATGGCTACACAACAACCTCCTTGCAAGAAAGGCAAAACGACATTGCACTCTTTCTTTCGTAGATAAGAAATACACAAAATGAGGCATCGAATAACCACCAAGATACTCTCCCAACCGAAAATCAACAATCTTCTCTTCAAATTAAAATCAACAATCTACTCCAAATTTATCTTCCAAATTGAGCGGGATCCAGGAAAAAGGAGAAGAATATCTGATTGGCCTCTTAACAAAAGAGATGAAATTAGACGATCATATTTGATGGCTGGGCCTTTTCAACCGAAGCTTCAACAAAAGAGATGAAGCAAAAGATGAATCAGATCGCGAACAAATGGCCATCATCTTGAGGTTTGTGAACGTTATGGGTATCTTGACAGAGCGTTTCTTTGCTATTAGGGTGTTTTAAATACTTCTTCAATAACACTTAAGCACGAGATATCAAATGTTCTTTCTCGACAATCTTCAAGTTCATAAATTACAAGGCCAGGGATATGATGGTGCTAGTAACATGCGTGAACAATGGAATGGATTGCGGCGTTGTTTCTTAATGATTGTCCATACGCATATTATGTTCATTGTTTTGCTCACAAAAGTCAGTTGCGATTGACATTAGTTGCTTGACAAAGAAAGCAATGTGATCCAATTTGGAAGTTTTTCTCTATATTGATAATGTCATTAACATTGTCAAATCTTCCGCTAAGCGCAATACTGAGTTGCAGGTTGCTCATAGAGTAGAAATTGAGAATATGTTGGCAAGTGGAGAGCGTGAATCTGGTAGGGGAGCTAATCAAATGTCATATTTACACCGTTTAGGTACTACTCGTTGGAGTTCTCATTATGACTCTGTTATGAGTATGATAGAAATGTACGCTTCAACTTGCAAGGTACTTGAGTGCATCACTACAAACGGTCCACATTCAAAGGCTCGAAATGAAGCTGAGGGTGCATTCATAAGTATTAAGAGTTTTAATTTTGTGTTTGGTTTGCACTTAATGAGAGCAAATTATGCAGACACTAATTTTCTTTGTCAAGCATTTCGAAGAATCTGTTGACATATTATCCGCACTGGATATGTGTCAACTACAAAACCCTTCTTCGTGTTGAGGGATGATGGGTGGGGAAATTGTTTCGGAAGTAGAAGATTTTTGTTTGAAACATGAAATCAAGATATACGACATGAACAACAACATGGGTCGTGGGTGAAGCCAAATGAGTGTTGAGCACTATTACCACTTTGAATTTTTCAACCAATCCATAGATTTTCAATTGCGAGTTGAACTCGAGATTTAATGAGACATCGATCGGACTACTTGAGTTGAGTGTCGCATCGGATCCAAAAAATTCCTTTGAATCGCTCAATGCATATAATATTTATAAGTTGGCCGTGGAATTTTATCCCCGACAATTTTGAGCAAACAGAATTGAATGTTTTGATGAGTGAATTGCAATTTTATCATGCTCATATAGTTCATAATCCTCGATTTCAAGTGTCTACTTGCAAATTTGTGTAAAAAGTTGGTGGACACAAGAAAAGCGGAGACTACAAAATGATAACAAGATTGATTCGCCTTGTGTTGACATTACCCGCTTCTCAACCCACGATCGAGAGCCTTCTGGCAATGAAACATGTTAAGACTGCGATCCGCAACAAAATGGATGATGAATTTCTTGGCGATAGCTTGACAATTTTTATTGAAAGGAACTTGTTAGCACAATAGATATAGACTCATTATTGATGAATTTGCTAAAGTAAAAAATCGCCGTCCAACTAACCTTTTAGCCTAATGTACTAGATTGAGTAGTTGTAAACTTTATAATGCACTTGAGTTACTTTTCTTACTATTTTGAAAACTGAGCTTATATGATTTTTTTGAGTTTTCATTCCTACCACCCCCACATTTGCGTCCTGCTACGCCATTGCGTGCCAAGGCTATGGCTCAACCAAGACTTGTTTTAATTACCTCTGAATTAAAATGCTATACAATGGGAAAAAGCAAAACGGAACCATGTGGCTTAGCCCACCTCGGCCACCACAAGCAATTGTGGGGTGGAGGTCGTGGGGTTCTAATCCCCGCTCCATCAAATTGTTTGTGGGGTGGAGGTCGGGGTTCTTATCCCCGCTCCATCAAATTGCTCCCCGGGGCATATGCGAGCTTGTGAAGATTTGGTGGGATTTGGTGGGAACTCATACTGAATAGCATCCGTGTGGGTTCGATTCGGGAGAGATCGTTATTAGTAGATTGGGGGTCGAATATAATCGTTTCTTTACCTGGGAGGAGGATCTCTATTTGTCGTCCGTCACAGACCCGCCGAACACTTGCCCAGTAGGTCATGACATCCATGATTTACCTTGGCAATAAAAGAATGAGAAAAAAACGAATCGTTGTCCTCATAAGATAAATCGCGTAGTTCTCTGTTCGAGCTTATCAAAAAAATAAAAAAAATAAGAAGGAAAAAGCAAAACGGGAACTAAGAAAAACAGGGAAAGGGAAAAAGAAAGCTAAAATGCGTGTGGTTATAAGTGGGAAGCCACAAAATTCCACACTCTTATGCAAAAAGAATATTAAGTACATATACACGTAATTTCCAGATATATAGAAACTTGTAAAGTATACAATATAGTTTTTGTTGAGAAAAAAGAGTAGAAAAGGTTGGTGTGTCTAGTAGTCATGACTCATTGTTGACACTTTAAATTTTATTTTTTGTTTCTATTTTTCTTTCCCTTTTGCATTAATTTTTGAAAATAGGGTGGGTGCTTGAACGTTATAAATATAGGTCTCAATTGCTAGTCTTTATTGCACAAATAAACACACATATACATAGTTTCCTCTGCGAGAAAAAATGGGCAGTTTTCTGAGGTTGTTTGCAACTGCTTTCCTCATGCTGATGCTTATTTTTTCCACTGGTAAATTCTTCACAATTTAAACTCTATTTTGATCACATTTTTATTGTACAATTCTGCCACATTTTATTATTTATTGTTTATTTTTACCGGTGATATATTAATTAGGTTAAAAAATACAGCACATTCCATAATTTCCATTGTAAAATTTGTGGATCCATCCCTAATAGCTAATACATACACATATTTAACTTTTCATTTACCGGTAATAACTAATAAGTACCTATTGGTTGTTGAATTGGTAATACTAATAGACTAAAACACGTGACATAAACATGAATTTAAATGATGGAGTATCAATCACACGCAATTAAAATTCTTTTTCTCTTTTAAAAACAGTTGTATTGCCCTACAAGTTGGGGTGATAATGAGTGACACAATACGATAACACGATACAATTACTACAAGATAAATAAGAAAAATGACACAATAAAACATGAGACGACATGATACACGACACGAAAACGAAATTATAAATTAAGTTAAAATTACATTTATCATTATATTTAAGATCAATAAGATAGATAACGCGAAAACACGATAGTGTGACACGATGACACGATTTGCCACCCCTACCTACATGCTACAACAATTATATATTAACAACTCAATCTTAACCACCCCGAGAAAAATGACACGATAAAATATGAGACGACATGATACATGACACAAATACGAAATTATAAATTAAGTTAAAATTATATTTATCATAAATTCATTATATTTAAAATCAAATAAAATAGGTAACGCAAAAACACGAACACGACACGATGACACAATTTGCCAACCCTACCTACAACAATTATATATTAACAGCTCAGCCACCCCCAAAAAAAAAACCTAAATTAGTCGTACTCTTAAAGTTTCAGCTAATAAAAAAATGATATTTCCATGATAGGAATGGTGGCAGAGGGCAGGACATGCCAATCACAGAGCCACCGCTTCAGGGGACTTTGTTTGAGAAAAGCCAACTGTGCGGCGGTTTGCCAGACTGAGGGCTTTCACAGCGGTCGCTGCCGGGGCTTCCGCGGCCGTTGTTTTTGCACCAAACGCTGTTAAAAAAATCTGTTTTAGTTTCTACGGAAACAAATTACTATTTACTACTCCATGAGTGTAGTAAAATTAATCAAGGATTTGTTTTTTTGATGTTGATGTTGTTTTGTTTCAGAATAAGAAAGACTTCCAATGTCTGTCGTGCGGAGTCTTTCAGTTCCTCGATTTAATTTTCGGTTTATGTAATTTCTGCAATTTTTTTGTGGCATGTCCTAAATTTGTTTTGTACTTCATTCATTCTATGTAGGGGTGTCAAATCGTTTGTGCTGGACCCTTATTGGGCCAGCCCAATAGCATTCCGGTACGATAAGCACAGGCACAAAAGGGGTTTTGTAGATGTTACACTTGATGTAACAACATTCACATGTCATACTTAGTGTGTGGATGTGTTACAAGTGTCCCATTTTCTAAAATAAATGTAGATGTTACACCAAGCGTAGTGCTAAAACCATCCGAAAGATATTAAACTATGACGTATATAGGCAGGAAGTTTCTGGTGAGTATAATATCTAGAAGATATTTATTTGGATAAGTTATAAAAAGTATCTTTAAAGTTCATTCATATTATATTACAAAGAAAAAAAATTATTTTTGAAAATTATAAAAACACCTTTGGTATTTGTTTGTATTTCTGATAGCAAGTTGCACATCTTGACGGTATTTATAAAACAAATACAACCTCAGTGAGTATTTGTAGTATATAGATCGAACAAATGTAATTTTAAAAGGTAACTGATTTTTTTTAAAATAGATTATATCACACGAGTAACTTTAATTTGTATGTCCCCTTCCCTTGTATATTTTTATATTTAAGTTGTGCTTCGTAGTGCAAGGATCATATATAAGTCATAACTTTACAAATATAAAAAGCATAAGCGAGTACTACGTCGGTTTATCAATTTTGATCCGTTTTAAATGAGTTTTAGACTTTTAGTAGGTAGAGTTTTCATTTCAGCCGCTTTCTTTGATACAAAGAGGATTTTTTTGATTGAAAAAGGGGTAGATAACATACGAGGTGCTATATCAATTTTGATAATTCTGTATATTGTTTTTTCTTTTATCTAAAAATTTCTTGTATTTTCATCTAATAATTTATTTTTATGTTTTGAATCCATTAGAAAATCTGTCTTTTTTGAGATTTGTTAGCTCAACGAAGTCAAATAACATAATTCAAAAAAACTATTAATTAAGTGCCCAACCAAGACTTGTAGTACTATTATTAATAATTTAATACTAGTCCATAGCATTTATGCCCAAATATCCATTTATCCAATATAAATATACAAAAATGACTATCATATATATGCAAGATAGTCTACACTTCCTTTTACATTAGATATGGGATGAGAATTAATGTGAGCAACTACACAATAATACATACATTTTTAAAGCTTGCAATTTGGGCTCGACCCTACGATAAGGCCAGATTGGGCCATAAATTTGCAGGCCCGAAAAGAATCGAACCTCTTTGGCCAAGCCTAATGGGCCCAATTGACCGGTTAACCCGATTCAATTTTTTTAAAGCAAAATTTTCTTTTGTTTTATTACAAAAATTGAAGGAAAAAGGTATTTGGTAAATTTGCATATATCTTTTCCTTATAATCCATTATATATGTATTTGGATATTATAATTTATTAACTTTTTTTTTATTTTTATTTGTACTTGTTATTTTTTTAAACATTTGTACTTAAATTTATCTTTTCTATGTGTACATATATATATGTATGTATATGGGTCAACCGATTTTTTTAGAACGGGTTAACCAGTTGAACCAGTGACTTAATGACCCAATTATTATTCCGATTCGATGTCCGGTCCGGGTTTAAAAACATTAGAGTCAAGACATTTTTTTCTTTATCAGAATACAATAAACAAAAGAAATCATTACAAGAAAAATTCAGTTTATCTACAGAAAAATCTGTAGGCAAATATTAAGATAACTGAAAGGTATATGTAAAATCGTTGTAGATAAAATCATTGCAGGTAAATTTAAAATTGTTGGTATATACCTACACTATTTTTGTCGGTAGATTTAAAAATTGTCGGTGATCTGTCGGTAATGTGCCTGTATAATTTGGTGAAAACAACATTTTCTATTCTGTAAGTATTCTGTAGAAACCTGTAAAATTTAGTGACAATCATTTTTGTTGGTAATTCTATTTGTAAACTAGAATTTTCTTGTAGTGATAATCAATACAAAACAGATAACTTTAATTTGCAATGAGAAATGGTTAAAATAGCTGAGCTCAATAGTTAACTTATTACAATAACTGCATGAAAGTGCATTTTAAATATTATGTAAGAATCAAAATTATATAACTTATAGCGATGACTGCAAGAAAATACATTTACCCAACAATTTCTTTCCAAACTATAAACAACAACTTCGATCGCATACGATGATATATAAGTATATATTGTTCATTTCGAAAACACTTTAAGGTGGGGAGTAAAAATATTCATAGAATACATGGGATAACAATATTTGACCGGCCTCTCCCTATAAGTATTAATCAATGACTCCATTTTAATCCTCTTCGCAATGGGGCTGATTCTTAACTGAGAAACAGCTGGTATATGGCTTTCAATATTCTTCAACTGTCGATATTTCCTTTCCACTACAACATAAATGACATTAGGTAACACTCAAAAATGTTACCTAATGGCCATAAAATGTTACTATAGACAATAGGTAAAGACTTTTATGGCGGCTGGGCTTGCCGTCTTACCTATAGTCAAAGGTATCACTTTTATTAGCTTTTAGTAACACTTTTTCTAAGTGTTACATTAAGTTTTCTATTGATAATACTTTAAAGCAATATTTCTAAAGTGTTACATTTGAATCTTATGTAACACTTTTTATATTTGTAACACCTTAAAAAAATACTTCTAAAGTGTTACATATGAATCTTATGTAACACTTTTTTTGTAGCACTTCGTAGAAATACTATTTTTTGCCATCAAGTAGATTCGAACCCACGACCTGTTATGTATGGAAGTGGCAATTTGCCACTAAGCTAAGTTGATTCTTATTACAACTTTTGCTTTGTTTTATATATACACACAAACACATATATATATATATTATGTATATATAATATATTTTATATAATAAAGATTATATTTTATAATATATGTATTAAATTATATTATACACTGTATATATCATGTCTTATATTGTATAGTATATAGTTTAAAAATCATATTATATTATACATTAAAGGACACAACAAATTAATAATATCAAAAATAGATAAAATAAATTTATCGACTAATAAATATTAAATTGGTAAAAATAAAAAATATATAAAAATATAAAATTAATTTAATGACAGATAAAAAAGTTCTAACAGTAAAAAAATTAAATAATAAAGAAAATAACGAAAAAATAATTTACCGACGGAAACAATTCCTAAGTAATTACCAACAACATCAATTTTCATTGGTAATTTTTTTTTAAAAAAGTAAAAATAATAGAAAAAAGGTTAACCAAGAAATTTTTCTCCGTTAGTAAAAATTAAAAAAATAAATAAATAAAAATAATAAAATATATACATGCGCATTTTCCGTCGGTATTAAGACAGAATTAATTACCTTCATAAAAAATAAAAAATAAAAGTAAAATAATTTGTAAAAAGTAAACAAAAATTCAATTAAAAAGTTAGAGTACATGACGTCTACAATTTTTAGGTTTGGTGACATCAATTAATTACATAAATCTTTGACATGATTTAATGATAGTTATATAATTTTGTGTTACTAAAATATAGCTTAAAAAGTGTTACAATCAATAAAATATATTGTTGCCAAGAGTGCTTCTTAAATAAAGTGATACCTATTTGCGTTACAAAAGAAATAATAAATAAAGTGATACTTAAAAAGTGTTACTTATATAAAAGTGTTACATATTGATAAAAGTGTTACCTATTTGCGTTATAAAAGAAATAACAAAAAATGTGATACTTAAAAAGTGTTACTTATATAAAAGTGTTACATATAAGTGTTATATATTGATAAAGTGCTACAAAAGTGTTACATAAATATTATAATATAAAAAGTGTTACAAACATGTGTTACATATGTACCTTATGTAAAAAGTGCTACAAAATTTGTGTTACCTAATGTCATTTATGTTGTAGTGTTCAGTTGACAATAAACGTGCAAACCTGTCCAAATATTTCAATAAGTTTGACAAAGTTGATCTCTAGAAATTGATTAATGTAAAAGAACAGATTTTAAAATTTTAAATCTGTTCTTTTACAGTAAATAAATTCTAACATTCAATTTGGTAAAATAAATTTTGCAAAACAAAGATCGACTAAAATTGTTTTGCAGATCAATGTTCAACAATTAAATTTACAGTAATAAACTGCCGAAAAATAAGAGCTAATTACCAAAAAAAAAAAAGAACATTTACCTTTAAAATTAAAAATAATACTCTACTGACATTAATTTATTTTTAGCTTACAAAATTGTGCTTTCAAAATCTAGAGGTGTTTTTTTTTCCTTTTTTTTTGGGTTGGGGGGGATATATATTCGTTAGTAATGTACAAACCTAAAGGGCGTATTTATTAGTTCAAAAACTCACTATAGTTTTCTGTAAATAGGGTAAACTAATCCATGGACAGTGTTTGTAATTCTTGCCAAAAATAATGACATTTGAACAAAATCAACCCCCAATGCCCCTAATTTTAATAAGAAGTTGTGAACACATTCAGGGGCGTAACCAGCTCGACTGGTTACCCCTAATTTTAATAAAAAGTTATGAACACATTGGGCTGTGCCGGGGGCCGGGGTGACACCCCCTAGCTACGCCCCTGAACACATTCTACAATTGCATTTCACATCCTAATTATAGCATTATAAACTTCTTCCATCCTACATAATTTAACGTTAATTGTGACACGATTTTAGGTGAAATTGGAAAAAAGTTCTAAGCTGATTTTTGTTATTAATCTATATGTTATTAATCTTTTCATAGTTTTATCTTTTATTATTTTTAACATATTTGTTTGTGGCTTCTATCGATGTACTGCTAGTTTAAATTAATTAATGATATTATTCTTCTTGTAAAAAAATTATTATTTAAAAAAAGGACATTAATTAGACATCCCAAAATTAAACGAGATCATTACTAAATACATAATTTTTTTCTTAATATATAATGGAAAATGTTCAAATAGCTTTATATTTTTCTTACCAGTTGTGACAATTTTAGTCATTGGATCTTTTTGACTCATGATTTTTAAATACATATTTTTTTAGCTATTTTTTAGTTTATTTATCAATTTTGCCCATATTTTTATTTTTGGGCACCGAGAAATGATTATTGAGCGTTACTCGGTCCAGATAATCATTTCTTGGTGCCGAGAAATGCACCGTATCGATTTTTTAAAAAATGGACAGAAAACACACCAAAGAACCCAATGAGAATATGACTGCCATTTTTTGGTGAAATGGTTAAACAAAACCTATTTGCAATTTTGTTATGGTACATATATTACTAGAGCCGGCAAAATCCAGCCCGACCCGAGGTTTGGGATGGGCTGGCTGCAATATTTTAGACCTGAAAAAGTTCGAACCTTTTTGGCCCGACTCGAATGGCCAGTGGGCCGGGTTTAGCCAGACTTTTGGCCCGTCCCGACGCTTTTAGTGTACAAAATATATACATGGGTTGGGTTGGGCCATGCATTTCCGTGGTCCGACCAAAACTGGCCCGGTTCGGCCCAAAAATTTTCAAA
Source organism: Rehmannia glutinosa (assembly GCA_016081115.2). Lineage (NCBI taxonomy): Eukaryota > Viridiplantae > Streptophyta > Magnoliopsida > Lamiales > Orobanchaceae > Rehmannia > Rehmannia glutinosa. Next base: position 959,573 of record JABTTQ020002722.1, on the reverse strand, counting down.
AACCCACCGGGCTTGGGCCCGGCCTGGCCCATTGCCAACTCTACATATACAGTACTTTGCATAATTACATACCTTTTAATAGCCTCCTCATTTGTGCCCCCATTTTTGACCGGTTCCGTTAAACCGGTCTCCAAATTAACCCTCGAAAGTGGACCTTTCAGCAGCCCTTGGCCTATCGTCACAAGCTTTTCCAAGTTTTCTTTAGTAGCAACATCCACTGAATTTTCAATCCCAGTTAGTGTATCATCCTGTATTTGCACCAAAAATTAAAATAAAATAAAATAAATGTATAAAACTCATAAAACCAATAAATTAAATAAATAAGTCAATTTTGTACCTGAATTCTAATATAATTATCGTCAGAATGAAGAGATTGGAATATCAAAGAAGTGTGAAAATCAACCATATCAGCAGTTGCTTGATTGAATATTTCAAGCAATGGTGTGGTGCCACCATAGAGTAGCCAATCCAAAATACCCCATTTGGCTGCTAATTTACTATTGTATTTTTCATCAATTCTTGCTGCTCCTGTCCCTATTGATATTGTAAGAAGACGAGGATAGTCGATTGGCCTCATTCGAAAGAAGTCTATGTTGCTGTCGAACATTTGTTTGATCACTTCGGTTATAGCAATCAATGTCTGAAAAAGTAACAAGAAAATCATTTCAGCAAATCTCAGGCTTAATTGCGGCTTAATTACAATTTTGGTCTGTCGTGATAGGGCCCAAGCAAAATTGGACTTTTTAGTTGTTGGTCTGGCAAAATTAATACTCGCTCCTATTCAGATGCCTTTTTACACACAAAAAATTATTCAAAAACAATGATATTTTAATGTTTTCAAGACTAATAGGAAAATATTTTTCCCAAATTACTTTTATACTTAGTAACAATAATGCCTAAATTTTGTTTTCTTTCAAAGCAACATTTATGATTAATTAAGGGTATCTTAGGTATTTTAATACATTTCTTAATATGTGTTTTTTCTAAAACACACTTATTTTAAATAGGAGGAGTATGTTTTTAGTTTTGTGTAGAATTGACAATAGATCGGCCAGTCAGACTTGGACCGAGCCCAAATGCAACGAACCAAGTCATAAAATCGGGCTAAGTCGGGCTGACCAAATTTTCATCAAACTGCATTTTTGTGGCCCAACAACACGCGTGTATTTTTGTCGGGCGCTTTGAGCTTGTCGAAGCTTCGGGCCATGCCAAAATAGCCCCAACCTTTTGAGACATCTAAAAATGAAAACTAGCCCAGCCCTATATGTGGGGTGGTCGGACTGGACTGTGGGCATAAGCCAATTTTGTCACGTCTGATACATGGGACAATTTTACCGAACTCACAAATAAAAGGACCAATTTTGTTTGGGAACTATCGTCACATGACCAAAATTGTAATTAAGCCTTAAATCTGTATGAAGTTGTATCATTGATGATTGGAGGTAAATTCCAAAAATAAAATATAAGTTTTTTTTCCCATTCTTATTATATTTGAATATGAAGATGAACAATATATTTAATTTAGTTATACCGGATTATTTGCAGCCACACCACCATCGATGAGATTATACTCTAACATTCCCATTCTCATCTTTTACTACAAACTCGTGCCCCGGAAGAAAAGTAGGAGCTGCCGAAGTACTTATGCAGATGTCCGCAAAGTTAGCATCTAACAATGGAGATCTCTTTGCCTGCACATGAAAGTCAATAACAATTTTGGATTCTACTCAAATTCATTAATCCCTTGCTTCCTTTGAAAATCAATATTTTATATCATCCGGTAATTAAATACAATATCACATGTATGACATTTGAAACACCATATCAAACAATGTCGAAAAACATGTCCAAACATCGTCGAAAAACATGACATTTCATGTGCAATTTGTAAGGTCAATATATATGTGCCACATTTTTGCAATTTCATGATTCTCATTTTTTTTCTCCCTAAACGTCCCAAAATTAAAAATTGCCATCTCAATCAAAGTATAATGACGTGACACTCTAATCCTCAACCACTATTTTTAAGAGATAATTACAAAGACCCCCTAAGGTTTGGTCTGATTACAAAAAAAAAAAAAAAACTCACAGGTTTTTGCCTTGAAGTTTGATTTCATCTTATATTTTCACTTTTATTAGCAGAAAATCTTTTTGAAAAACCCCTGACATTTATAAAAATATTACAATTACCCCTTTCTATTTAAGACAAAATCAAACCAGACGGAGCTTTTTGTAATTAGCCCAAACCTCAGAGGTATTTTTGTAATTATCCTTTTTTTAATTCAATACACAAAATTTATATATTATCAACCTTATCAAATAAATTGTACTTTTTGGACAAAGACTTTTGCATGTATCAAAAACTATCAAGATCATCAGCCCCCAAAAAAAAAAAAAAAAAAAAAACAAACTAATAATGGGCCAAGAGGAAAAAACCAGAAGGGGTAGTACCTCATAAGTTGAGAAAATAACAGGCTGCAAACGCTTTATATCAAAAGCTGGAATAATCACATTGGTAATAGCCTGGCTCAACTTTATGCCTTTCAACTTTTCTTTCAATATGCTATGTAGATGCCTCCCATCATACAACGGTCCCAACAATGACTTTAATAATTTCCCAAAAGGGAACAACTTGCTGCAATTATTATACATTCATCAAATTAATTATCAGTATATTTATGGTCACAATTAGCTTCAAAACTCTATTAATATCAAAGCAAGAAACTAGAAAATTACTGCTTCTGTGGGAAAATCTTGGGGCAATTGTCTAAATAGAAAGGTTTTATGTCCTTGGCGGCATAAAGGGGGCGATTATTTTCGTCGGGAGATGTAAGCATTGCCGTTACAAGACCGCCGGTGCTCGTCCCGGCTATCACGTCGAAGTACTCTGCAAGTCTCACCTCCTCCCCATCTAGTTCCTGTGTCAAGTTAGCAAATAATGTTAAGGGGTAATTGCAAATCTACCCCCGAGGTTTGAGCTAATAACAAAAAAACCCAATCTTTTTGAAAATTACGAAAATCCTCTTTGGGTTAATTTTGTTCTGTATTACACTTAACCCCTTCATAAGCAAAAACATTTCAAACATTCCTTTTAATTTGTAAATTTTTTATAGTTACCCAAATTTCAGGGGTAGTTTTGTAATTAACTTATAATGTAGGGACAATTACAAGAACTACCATGAAGTTTGACCTAATTACAAAAAAACCCAGTTATATTCCAAAATTGTAAATACATTGATGTTTGTAGTTTCTTAACAAATATATCTTATTTAGGGTGTATTTGTAAAATAGAGGGCTTATATCGATAATTACAAAAAATAACCCTGGTGTTTGGGCTAATTACAAAATTAAACACCTGAGATTTTTAAAAATTATAAAAAAAAAACCAGATTTCGTCTTACATTTTTTCCCCTTCGTAAGCAAAAAAATATTTCAAAAACCACCTTCATATTTTTATAAACACTATAGTTACCACCTTAAATTTAAAACAAACTCAAACCTCAATGGCTTTTTTGTAATTTCCAAAAATCTCTGGTGATCTTTTGTAATAAGCCAAAACCTTAGGGGAATTTTTGTAATTATTCCTATTTATAATTTTGAAAGATACTGTTTTTCTTATATTACATTAATCTTGAAGGGTAATTTTTGTAATTAAACTCTATATGGAATATCAACATAAGAATATTGTTAGACTACTTACATCATGAGTACTGATCAACTGATCAAGTTGTTCTTGTTTCTTACCTGAAGTTGAGATTCGAGGAAATCAAGGATAACAGCAGGTAGAATTCCTTTTATGCCCCCACCATCAATGCTCAGAACAGTGACATATCTGTCACAGTCCGGGGGCTGATCGGTCAGACCAAATAAAGAACTTTTCTCATCCTCCATTGAATTTCAGGGTTAAGAGAAACTTGAACAGATTGAGATTTGTGCAAAAATGAAAATTATTGGATTGGAATTAAGTATATATTGAAAAATGAGACTACTACATTGAAATTTGAAAATTCAGCGATATATGGGTGTCATGGATAATTTAGTCAAAAGGCCACATGAGTCTCATGTTAATTAATTAATTTCGCACCTAATTGGATTATTTTGATTGAGAATTAGACTAATTAAGTTGCTTCCAAGAAATCGTCGGGATTATTTTATCACACACTACAAGAGAAAAAACACCAATTTACCTAGAGAAATATATATATATATATATATATAGGTGAATATTAAGGTAACTGTATAATGTGGGTAAAATCGTTGTGGTTGAATATTTATCAGTAAAAATGTAAAATTAATCTCTCTTCATCTGCAAATAATTCTCGATGTTGAACTGTTGGTAAATACTTACAAAATTTCGTATTAGTAAATTATTATTTTTTTGGTAATTCGTCAGTAATTGATCGGTATATTTTGAGAGAAATTAATACTCCTTTCGTCCCAAATATATTGTCCATTAATATTATTCTGTTTTGGAATGTCATGATATATAGTCCACTTTCTATATTTAAATGCAATTTTTCCATTCATTTACTGTTATAACCCTATTTGATATTCATTTTATAATTTACACTATTTATTAAATAGGAGCAAATTAAATAAATACTTTGCATATTTGTAATTTTCAATATTTTTTCTTAATTTGTGCCAAAAGTCAAACTGGATTATATAATTGTGATGGAGGGAGAATTCTTTAGTTTGTCGGAATTTTATAGATAATTACCAAATTTAATGATAAAATCATTTCTGTCGGTGAACAGGACGGTAACTGAACCATTTTACATTTTCTTTGTAGTGTCAGTCTTATGATATTGCCATAACGTATTGTGTCATTGGATTGGTGGGTGGTTGATCGTTAACTTTGCATTTACTAGACCAACACATTTATCCAACGACATAAATACTAGAAATTGATACGGTATTGAATTTGGGTTCAATTAACTAAAATATATATTACTTTAATTTTTAGTGTTAATCACGATGATGACTTTGGCATGTATATTAATCTTTATTAGTTTTTTAGTATCTTACAGCTAGCTAGAAATAAAATATATCACAAATCAAATAAGATTATAAGCAGATTTTTAAACAATACGAAATTAAGATATCGATAGTAACAACTCAGTTGAGTGGTGGTTTGATATCTTATATTTTAAAGCTGTTTAATTGGTGGTATAAGATGATAAAAAATGTTTTGATATTAGATATGCATTACAATTTATAATTAGAGGGTACTGATGATTGATGTTTGGCCAAAGGCCCAACACTTAGACTTTTTAACAAAGAAAAAATTGATGGGTTTGTAAAATCGTTTTAGGTAAATATTTATCAATAAAATTTATAATTATTTGTAAATAATTACAATATTTTCGTTGGTAAATATGTTGTGATTTGTCGATAATTGATAATTACATTTTGGGTAAAACAATATTTTTTTATCATATCAGTATTTTATATATAATTATAATATACAATAACAAAATTATTTCTGACGATAAATTGAAATTTTTATTGGTGTCGGTGCATCCTTGCATCCTGATATTAACATAAGGGAAGTGCTAAATGGCCATATTATGGCTAGCCATAAAGTGGGTGGGTTGTTTTTAATTAATATTTGAAACATTTGTGATACTGAAGTTACATTATAGCCCTTAAAATCATTTTGGCTCCAAAACAGTATGCACAATTGCACATAGTGTATGGCGCCACTTTTTCATGTTCATAAATAATGTTAAAAGCCATAGACAAATTAAATTTTAGTATTTCTAAAACTTACACGGCAATGAACCATTTTATAACTTTAAGCTTTAAATATAAGTAATTTTTTTATTAAGTTTAAAAATTCTATATAATTTCAAAATTTTGATGAAAAAATAAAATTTTAATGAAAATGTAATCTTGATATTGTTGTAATAACTCTAATTTTAGTAATATTATTTTTAATTTCACAATTAAATTAGGAGTTAGTTTAGGAGATAAATTGTGAGTTAGTTTAGACTTTAGAGGATAATTTAGGGGTTTATTATATGAGCTAATTTAGGTTTTATTAATGGAGCCAATTTAGGGGTTTGGTATTATTCATTATTATATATATTCATAATTTTATATAAAAAAATTTACTCCACATTTCCAAGAACTATAAGGTAATAATAGCTTTCTACTTTTATTCAAATTTCCTATATATATAAAATTCTCAATTCACAAGTCTTCTTCAATTTTTTTACAAATTATTTATTAATTAGTTCGATTTATTAAAATCACATATTACTTATAATTTTATTTAATGTAGAAACGAAGGGTCGAAGACTAAGACTTTTATTATTCATTTTTCTACATCGAATATCTGCAATTATCACTACAAGAAAACAATCAAATTCCAACAAAATAATTCCAACGAAATAGAAAACTGTTGGAATTTTTAAAATTCCTACGGAAATTCCAATGCTACATTATACCGTTGGAAAATTCCAATGAAAATTCCAATGGTAAACAAAACCGTTGATATAAAATGTTGAAATTTAAAATTACAACGGAAATTCCAACAACACAACTAACTGTTGGAAAATTCCAACATTGGTTCCAACAGTAATAATAAATCATTGGAAATACTATTGAAATTTTAAATATTCCAACATAAATTCAATCGCTAAAACATACCATTGAAAAAATCCAACAATAATTCCATCAATAAACCAAATATTGGAATTAATCGTTAGAATTTATGTTGGAGTTTTTAAGATTCCAACGGAAATTCCAATGGTACAACATGTTGTTGGAAAATTCCATTGGAAATTCCAATAGCATTGAAAAATTTCAATAGGGGTTAAATGATTTGATAGTATAATTCATATCAATAAAATATATCTTCTCTTTTGGAGTTAATCATATTGAAACTACATAGTTAAATGTGTTTGACTTGGGACAAATTGATGATGGGTGACCTATTGGGAAGTTAAAGATATTAGATAGTGAAATAAATTGATTGAATATTCCCACAGATATATACCATTGGACTAAATTATAATAGTATAATTTCGTTGGAATAATCGTTGGAGTTTTTTGCAACGATTAAATATATTCCAATGGTATAACTATGTTGGAATTAGTGTTGGAAAAAATGTTAGAGTTCTTTCCAAATTTATATATTCCAAAGGATAAATAATGTTGGAAATTCAGTTGGAATATTTTTCCACTGGAATTTCACCATTTCAACGGCCATTTTACCAACAATGCATTTAATGTTGGAATTTCCGTTGGAATCGATAATTCCAACGGCAATTGGCCAAATTCCAATAGATTTTCCCATTGGAATTTTCTTGTGTTTCTTGTAGTGTATTGATGTAGAGATTTTTATATTATTTGTATGTATTTAATGTTTCATAATTGTATTTCATTAGTTGAAATATATATATGTCAAGATGAAATAAGTTCATATAAGTCATGAGCCATAAAAAGGGTTCGGGATCAAAAGTATCCCTGGGTGAACCCAGAAAGACTATATGCATTAATTGACCAGTCAGAGGAAATTAAAAGAAAAAAATAATAAATTAATTATTGCAATTGTGTGAATTCTTAAATATTAACAAATGTGTCCCTACTGAGTGAGTTAAAAGCTCACCCTTATTATTATCATGACTTTCGTGTTGAAGAGTCCTGCAGAGATATGATGCGTGTATGGTTGAATAAATCATGCTATATTTATATTTAAATAATTATGATCAAATTGAATTTTGGATCTAAGATTTTAATTTTTTTCGTTTTATGCTTCAGATAAACGTTGGACATTTAATTTGAAAGGTATATTATTATTATTATTATTATTATTATTATTATTATTATTATTATTATTTCTTTTCTTAAGGATTATTAAAAAATTAAATATTTTTTTGGTAATTATTGGGCTCACTTTGATTTACAAGTTCGTGTTTTCCCTTTTCATCTTCCAATTGAAATTGGTCTAGCTCCGCCCCTGCCCATATACATTTTGAAGGTCCGTTAAATACTCTATACTTTTGAAATAAAATTTTTAGTACATGTATTATAATTATTCGTATAATACTTGGCGAATAATACTTCATTGTAATATTTTTCTATTACTTAAATTAATCTATAAATTGTTTAAGAGTTATTTAGAAATATAATTTGAATATTATATAAATAATAAAATAAGAGTATAATTATATATAAATATACTATTTATTATTAAATAGTATTGTTAATTTATATATGTTAATTTATAAAAAAAATAATATAAAAATACTATATATTATTACATAATCTAAACATAAGTATGCCTGGGGTTCACACAAAAATATACGAATTATTTTTAAATAATTATCTTTACTTAATGTTTTAATTGTAAACTAAATAACACATATCACTTTAAATATTTTTTATATAATCTAAATTAAAGAAAGTACAATTCATATAAACATAATATCAAATTAAGTCGTATTTCTACTTTTGAATAATTATTTTATATTCGTATTTTAGTTGTATGTCTACGAGTCCACGTATTAATTATTTCCATATTTTCCACCAGTTGCATGTTTCGCCGCAATTCTTAATAAATATTTATAATATGTTTGTACGTATAAAATGCTAATTTTTTTCGTCCTGTATTTAACTTAACTACACCAAAAATCTTGGGATCAACCTTGTGCTCTAGTGGTTAAGACATGTGTTGTAAGGGTGAATGACCCGGGTTCGATCCCATACGGGTGCGTGTGTCCCCTCCCCAAGTTCCCCCCATTGTACTCAAAATAAAAAACCAACATATGAAGTTTTTTTTTTAAAAAAAAAAAAAAAACTACACCAAAAATCTTCCGCAGAGAAAATTAAGAAAAGAATTTCATGACTCATTCTTTTGAAATGAAATATCGAATCCATTGTAATTTGTAAAGAACCATTGGATATTTGGAGCTAATTGTGTTTGTGTTTGCCTTCATTAATTTATAAGTACTGGTGCAAACTACTTTCTTGGAATGGTAAATGATTAGTTTAAGGAAGAAAGTGAGATTTGAATTAGTGGTGATAAAAATTAAGGTGGAAAAGGGTAATGTAGTCAAATAAAATACTTAATTACTATAACACCCTTCTCATTAATAAGGGGAATGGCCAAACTACCCTTTATGGCTAGCCATAATATGGCCATTTAGATTTACCCTTAACATAATGTTCTGTCATTGGACTGGCGATGGCCTTGTAAACATTGCATTTACAAGACCAAGACATTTATCCCATTAAGGTGTTTGATCGAATTTGAGTTCCATTAATAAAATGTATATTACTTTAATAGTTTAATTTTTATAATGTTAATAATTACGATTATGACTTAATTTGACATATTATTATGTTTATTAGTATTTGATTAGTATCTTACTGAAATAAAATATATCAAATATTAAATAAGATTAAGCAGATTTTTATCCAAACAACAAGAAAATCAGATGTTGATAGTAACAACTCAGTTGAGCTGTGATTTGATTATCTTGTATTTTAAAGTTGTTTGGTGGTATATAAGCTAATAAAAAAATGAAAAAGTGTTTTGATATTAGATATAAATATTACATTACATTTAAAATTAGAGGGTACTGATGATTGACGTTGGCCAACACGTTAGACTTATTAGTAAAAATTGGCTTTGATTACGCATTGACTTCATCAACAAATACTTTTTGTAAGCATTGTAATTGTTGGTGAATCATATATTTGTTTAAACCAAATGTAAAAATGATAAAATTAATACAGAAATGATGAATAGCTTATTCCAACCATATATGTGATACATGCATAGAATATTGCGTGGTCAACTTCTTGGTATTTGTCCTTTTCTGATTAAAGAATGAATTAAGCTTGTTTTACACATTTAATTTATTCATCTAGTATAAATTTAATTATTAAATCAAGTTGTTCTTCAATGTATAAGAAATACTAAGTATACTTTTTAATTATTCCATTTCAAGAGTTATAATAACTTTTTAAGAGGTAATCTTTTATTTTTTATGATATATATATCTATAGAAATAAATAAAATATCAAAATTAAAATTTAAACTATTTTTATTAAAATAACAAGTTCAATGTTAACTTTTCTATGTTTATTAACTTTTTTATTTTTTAAATGCAGAGTAATTCAAAAACTTTGACGTCATTATCCAAATTATGGTTTCTTGTCAACAGTGTATAACATTAGTTGTGTATGAAAAAGAAAAATCATAATAATTCCAGGCTCATTTTGGAAAAATTATAACACGAATTATATAATTAAAATTGTGTCTGCAATTGATTAAACTCAATTTGTCGTGTGTGTTATAAGATATTTTTTTCGGGAATTAAATTATTGTCAACCGCTTCGCCTTTTTTTTTTTTTGGCTTTGCAATCTATTTTTTTTAAAAAGGAAAATTTGCTACCTACCCGTTTTTTTAGGGCTTTTGCATCTTTTATTCCACTCTTTTGTAGGGCTGGCAATTCGGGTCATCAGATTAGTTCGTCTATGGTTTCAGGTTAATTTCGTGTTATGCTTAAAATACATCAAAAATTAATTAAAGTGTAAAATAGTTGCGTCTTTTAGATAAATTGATAACTGTTAGTCCAAGTGGTTACGATAATCTAGAGGGGGGTGAATAGATTATGCCGATTTTTCGCAAATCGCCCTCTTTTTCGAATGAACAAGTAAATGACAAGAATGTAAATGCGGAAATTAAACAACACTCGTTGATTTATAGAGGTTCAACCCACCTAGGACTTAATCCTCTACCACCCCAGTATCTCCGGGATGAATTTCAAAATGAAAAAAAGATTTTATTAATTTCCAAAATTAATACAACACCTTGAGGATTACCACAATCCTCTTACAATACCTTCAAGAAGATTACCACAATCTTCATTCACCACCTTTGAAGAGTACCACACTCTTCAAACACCTATCACCTAGATCACCCAAGTGTATTCTTACCACAAGAATACTCACAAGGATGTCTTGTGTTGAATGATGGACAAAATTCAAGATTACAACTCTATAAAACCAATACAAAGATTGAGTGCAAGTGTAATCAAGAATCAAAAGCCTGACCTCAAAGATGTGCAAGTGAAAGTGCTTAGGCTATTACAACAAGAATGTAAAAATGAAAGCTTGAAGAATTTGCAGATTTCTTGTTGTGTATTTTGCTTGTATGTATTGTATATTTGATGGCTCGGAAGCTACTCCTAAAAACGGCCTAGGCAAGTGCACCTATCGTTTATAGCAAAGCTAAGCGAGTATCGAGTGTCATTCCCACGAGGACTATGATTACTAGTAATTACCGTCTTTTTATTATCTAGCCTACAAATTCGCAAATAGTTTGTTGCAAAAATAAAAATAAAACAAAAGCAAATAAAAGTGGAAGAGGCAACTAAGAACACGAAAGATATCGATACACTGGATTGGAAGATGTTGGATATAAATATGCTTGAATGTGAATCCTCTAACGCCTTTGTGATTTTACCAAAATAAATACAACCATAACCCTTAAGTTTTAACCATCCCTTAACATATTTTCATGCTTTATGGACCGTAGTATTCCTAAATTAAGTTAATTAAACCCTTTCTCAAGGCGAAAAACTCCTAACCTCAAGTTCATTAATCAAATCTTTTTCTAGTTAAAACCCCCAAGATTGCATTAACGATTTGTGAATTCCCATATTAGGTTTGACCCTAATCCGGAAGATTTATGTCGCCCTATATCTAGGATTGCATTCAACTCCTTTCACTTATGTTGTTCTATTTCACCATGAATCTCTCGATTTCCCTATGAAAAATAAACTTCAAATCAATATTGCGCATATACCAATTCGAATAAACAAGCATAACATAAGTGACTCGTATAAAAACATAAGAAAATATATTAAAACATTCAAACCAATAATCACAAATAAGTTCTGTGGGTTCATCACATTCAAACACTAGCGATTTAACTCATGATGGATTTGAGTATGAAAACAACAATTAAACAAGAAGTTTCTTTCAAATCAACATGAATACTTGGAGTTAAAACTTCCAAAACCAACATAAGACTCCCTCATTGGAAGTATGATGATGAAGTGGTGGAGTTCATCTTCTTCTCCGAGCGATCTTCAATCCTTGTGCCTTAGCGCCTCCATGGTGATCCAAGCCTTCTAACTCTCTTCATCACCACAATGTGTGTTTTTTCTCTCCAAAATATGAACTTTCATGTCTAAAATCTGATTTCTATGTATATCAATGAATGAATGAATCCTTCAACCCACACTCTTGGATTTTATAGACATTATTTTGGAGAAAGTATTCCTTAATAATGTCATCTTTTGATAGTTTAATGCCCAACTTTATGAGTTGGGTTGTTAGAATCATTATTTTCATGTGATCATGTGGGGAAGTAAGGAATTGGTGAAGCATAATGAGGTGTAAATGTGCAAAAAGAGTTGTCAAAAGGATTGGTTGAAGTGCTTTCCCAAAATACCCTTCAGAAATCGTGCAGAAACAGTCCAGAAACACGGCCATGCTCAAAAGCACGGCCGTGCTTTGAAAGCACACCCTGGCCGTGCTTTTCACGCCATGGCCATATTTTTCTCTTTTTTGGCTGATTAAAAGCATGGCCATGTTTGAAAAGCACACCATGGTCGTGTTTGTCTCGAAAGGCCCCGAAATGACACGTTTAGCTTGGGATTTTGAGTGTTTTTGCATCCATAAACCCCGGGATATGTTTTGACATGAATCCATGGTCCGAAATCCACCAAAATTAGCTCCGAATGATCAATCTACACCAATAAAAGCACCTCATAGTAATATGAACTATGCACAATCAAAAACTCATGAAACTAACAACAAAATAACTCAAATTCTACTCAAATACACACATAAAACATGCATAAGAAGACACTTATCAATATTGTGTCTTCAATTCATCCTCTATTTATAGGAGAGTCTTCACCAATATAGGCTCATTCTTCTTCACTTTTGTCTACAAAAAGAGGATCACAAGATGTAGAAATACCGTACAAAAATGAAAACTAAATCTTGCTGATAAGGATTGCAACAATTGGAATTTTTGTCATGTCAAAAATTACATAGGGGCTTACCTGCCCGTATAAGATTTCGAACGCTTGAATGAAAATAATGCGATCCAGGTAGGGGTTGCAGGGGGAGACGGCCGCCCGCCTAGATGCGACTGCTCGCCCCGCCTCTGACCGGTCCCCTTTCGCTTTTTCAAGTCTCAGAATTTTCTGTTTCAATTGCAATGCACTCTTCGTGTAATTTGGCCGACCTTTGGGCGACTCTGCCGACTCTCCAATTTTAAATGTTGTCCGATTTTTATCAAAAATAAACTTCAAGAAATACTCAAAAAAACTTAGTAAAAATATTTTAAATCACTTGGGAGTATTTGGACAACATTTATAAACATTGTTTTGGTGCAAAAAACCTATTTAAACAAAACCATCAAAAGTGTTGTCCATTTTTATCGAAAAATAAATTCTAAGAAATACTCCAAAAATTAGCAAAAATATTTTAAATCATTTAGGAGTATTTGGACAACATTTATTAACATTGTTTTGGTATAAAAACTTATTTAAACAAAATCATCAAAATCTTGATAAAAATATTTATCTAACAAACTCCCCCTTTTTGATGATTACAAACCAAAACAATTTTAGGAAGTTGATTTTAAAACGAAATAAATTTTCCGGTCTAAAACATCAATCCATTTTAAGCAAGATTCATCATAAGTACAAACTCATAAGGATATGAGCAAAGATTTTTCAAAATCATTTTTGCACAAGCTTCCCCTATCAACAAGTATAGCAAGAGTAAGTATAGAAGCAACAACTAAAAGCTTAAAGCTTAGCTTTTACAACTTAAGCTTGAATATCATGAGCTTATAAGCTCCCCCTGTCACAAAACATCATTAGTCCATAATACATCACATGGACTAAGTATTGTTCACAACTTTTGGCTTTTAACAGCCCTAGCTTATAGCTTTTTTTGCGAGCTTATTTTCACTTCTTTAAGTATATGAGCGTTTTTTCTGTTTCTCCCCATTTGGAATCATCAAAAAGAATGTTAGCACGATAAAAACATCATACAATTATATCAAAGCGCGCAATTTAACCGATTTATCGAGCGTTTTGAAAATTGAAGCTTAAATTCCAAATAAAAGGGAAAAATTGATCATTGACTTGGAAAAGCTCATTTGATTGATAAAACATGATTTCTATAAACTTAGAAGACTTTTCAAATCGAGAGAATTATGTAGGTGATGAATTTCTCATTGAAACATTTTGTCGAACATTTGGCGTGCGTCGAATAAAACAAGAGAAATATAACACCTTTGTAATTCGTTTAAGCCAAAATATTTCATCACCAATTGCAATACAACAATATTCATCCAACAACAATCATCATAAACAACATATTAATACAAGAATTTCATCAAAGTAGCAAGATACAAGCGCATTCTCAAGGGTTCAACCCAATTGAGATTAAAAGTAGAAATTCTTACCATTTAATCGGTATAGATGAGCAATGATGATGATAATCGAGCCTCATGAAGTCCAAAATATAAAATGTATACAATAAAACAAATTTTGAGTGAAATTTGTGTGAAAAATGCGTAGGGGACGGAAAATGAACACAAAAGACCAAAAATGATGAAACTAAGAACATAAACGTTTTTATCCAATTTTTGGTTAAGGGCGACCGGTTGGGGGAGTGGGAGACCGGTCGATGTCATGGGCGACCGGTCGGCCTTCCCCCAATCAGCCCAGTGGTTCTTTCTGTTTTTTCAAAATCCGAAGTTTGAACCAAAAATCTGATTTTTCACCCCTAAGTTTTAAAAACATGCAAAATGCAATCATAGACCTCATTCAATATGCATTATGCCTAACCGAGCTCGTATTGACGCAAAAGTTTAGGAAGATAGCGGTTTTGTAAAAATGTCCGCTAATTGATCTTGAGATGGTACAAAAGATATCTCAATTTTTCGTTTTGAAACACAATCCCTTTGAAAATGATGTCGAATCTCAATATGTTTAGTACGGTTATGATGAACCGGGTTTTGAGCAATATTTATAGCGGATATGTTATCACAAAAGATAGGAACATTGTCAAAAGAACATTTATAATCCGCTAAAGTTTGTTTCATCCAAAGCAATTGAGTACAACAAAAGGTCATGGAAATCTATTCGCCGGGCCGTTGAAAGTGAAACACAATTTTCGCTTTTTGAAAACCAAGAACTAGGCAATCGCTTAAAATTTGACATGATCCGGAACTACTTTTCCGATCATCAATATTTCCCGCATAATCCGAATCAAGATAACCTTTAAGAGAAAATTTTTCATTCTTTGGATAGAATAAACCATATTGAATAGTGCATTTCAAATATCGAAAAATCCTTTTAACGACACTCATATGAGATTTTTTGGGATTTCTTTGAAAACGAGCACATAGGCATACGACATGAAGAATATCCGGTCTACTAGCGGTTAAATAAAGTAAACTACCAATCATACCTCGATATTTAGATTCATCAACCGACTTGCCTTTTTCATCTTTGTCAATCTTGACGCTTGTTGCAATCAGCGTAGACGGTTCTTCCTTCTTCAATGCCAAATTTCTTCAAAAGCTCATTTGTATATTTTGATTGAGAAATATAAATTTCTTCTTGGCATTGCTTAATTTGAAGTCCAAGGAAGAAGTTGAGCTCCCCCATCATACTCATTTCAAATTCACCTCGCATTAACTTGGAAAATTTCTTGCACAAGGATTCATTAGTAGCACCAAAAATAATATCATCAACATAAATTTGCACTAATAAGCAATCTTGCCCTTTTTCAAAAACAAAGAGAGTAGTATCAACTTTTCCTCTTGTAAAACCATTTTGCAAAAGAAAAGAGCTAAGTCTATCATACCATGCACGGGGTGCTTGTTTTAAACCATATAAAGCCTTTTTAAGTTTATAAACATCATTAGGCCTAGAAAAATTTTCAAACCCCGGAGGTTGTTTTACATAGACTTCTTCTTGAATAATACCATTTAAAAATACGGATTTTACATGGTAAAGCCTGAAAATTTTAAAACAAGAATAGGCAAGTAAAATACGAATAGCTTCTAAACGTGCTACGGGTGCAAATGTTTCATTATAATCAATACATTCTTCTTGACAATAACCTTGAGCTACTAACCTTGCTTTGTTTCGAACAATATTGCCTTGGTCATCGAGCTTGTTCCGAAATACCCATTTTGTACCAATAATGGTTTGAAATGGAAGACAAGGTACTAATTCTCATACATCATTCCTTTCAAATTGATTCAACTCCTCTTGCATTTCTAAAAACCAATCCTCATCTTCAATGGCTTCCTTAGCATTTTTAGGCTCTTTTTGAGATATAAGAGCTTTCTCGGCAAATTTTCCTCAAGTCATTAATTTATCAAGGAGATCACCAATAATAAGATCTTTTAGGTGATCTCCCTTAAATTTCAATGCTACGGGAAGATTCAAAATACACCTTTATCTTCTTGAGGAACATTTGAGCTTAAAGGTTGATCATTTTCAGTATCATCTTGAACAATGGGTTCAACAATATTCTCTTCATCACTTTCATCATTGGGTATCCTTTCAACACCCGAAGCTTCATTGAATTTGACATGGATGGATTCTTCAACAACCCCACTAGTCTTATTGTAAACCCGATATGCTTTGCTCTTGGTTTATTACCCCATAAATATTCCTTAATCGGCCTTAGGATCAAGTTTGTCTAATTGATCCTTAGTATTCAAAATAAAACATTTACATCCAAATATTTTGAAATAACTAATATTTGGAGTTCTTCCTTTCCAAAGCTCATATGGAGTTTTATTCATTTTAGGACGAATATAAACTCGATTAATGACATAGCAAGCGGTACTTACGCTTCGCCCAAAATATTTTGAAGTGAAAATTCATTTAGCATGGACCGACTCATTTCTTGAAGTGTCCAATTCTTCCTTTCTCGGCTACTCCATTTTGTTGAGGTGTCCTTGGAGCCGAAAAATTATGACTATATCCCTTGGTTTCACAAAAGACTCTAAATTCGCCACAAATTCTCCACCTCGATCACTTCGAATAGACTTAATAGTATCTTCCTTTTCATTTTCAATAAGTTTACACAACTTAACAAACTCATTAACGGCATCGCTTTTATTTGTAAGAAATAGAGCCCAAGTATATCTAGAAAAATCATCAACTATAACAAAAGTGTAATATTTTCCACTTAGACTTGTCGTACCAATATCCCCATACAAATCAAGATGAAGCATTTGTAGGGGTTTTGTAGTGGAAATTTCATTTTTGGGCTTAAAACTACTCTTAACTAATTTGTTCTTTTGACAAGTGTTACATAAGCCAAGATTTTCAAAATTCAATTTGGGTAGTCCTTTTACATGTTGGTTTTTGTAAATAGTTTGCAAATTTTTGTATCCAACATGTCCAAGTCGCCTATGCCATAAACTAGTTAAATTATTATTGGCGACAAGACAAGAAACATTTTGACTAACCAAATCACTTGTACAAATTTTGTAAAGATTGTCTTTTCTAATTGCTTCACAAATAATTTTATCATTTTTGGAAATAAGGCATTTTTCTTTATTAAAAACAACATTATAATTTGAATCACAAAGTTGGCTAACACTTATCAAATTGAACTTAAGCCCTTCTACTAAAAGAACATTACTAAGAGAGAAATAAGAGTTACCAATTTCTCCATTTCCAAAAATTCTTCCTTTGCCATTGCGGAACATGACCATACCCTCTTCTTGGAGCTTGATGTTGGTAAAAAGTTCTCTGTTTCCGGTCATATGGCGTGAACATCCGCTGTCCACGAGCCATTTTGAATCTTCCATTGTTGTTATAGCCCCTATAACCTACAAAAGAATTATTTTTAGGTACCCTATAATTTTGGGCTCCATGGGGGTTAGCCTTGAGACCTTTATGTCTCCAATAATAGCTAAAATTATTCTTCAATTTACAATTGCTAGCATAGTGTCCATTCTTACCACAATAAAAACAAGTAATAATACGAGGACTACTAAAGACGTACAAAGGTTGGACCTTTGGTCTTTTTTTCTTAAAAGCATTTTGAAAAGGTTTGTAACCAAGTCCTAATTTAGAATGCTCACCTCTTTGTGCATCTAAAATTTTTGTGACTTTATCCGTACTTAAATTGAATCGATGCATATCCTTTTCAAATTTTCAATATCATCTCGTGAGCGTTTGTTTTTCGGTTTCAAGAGTACGGATCATAGTAAGAGTAATAAAGCATGAGCCTTATCAAGAGAATCATAGGAAGTAAATAATTTATCTTTTCTAGTTTAAGCTCTTTATGCTCCTTTTTCAAATTCTTGTATTTAACAATCAAATTTTGAAACTCATTTTGCAATTCATCAAAATCACATTGTAATTCATCAACTAGGGAAGAAGATGAAGCATTAGAGCGTACTCGGTATTTTCATCGCTCTATGGCCATAAGACCATGTTCGGATTCTCCTTTCGTCGGTTGTTTCAAGTAATTCATCCCAAGTTTTGACGTCCGCATTTAACGCCTTCTTTTTCGGAAAAGGCTTTTTCTTCTTTTGTTCCTCTTCCGCTAATTTTGGGCAATCGGCTATGTAGTGCCCGATTTTCTACATTTGAAACAAGAATTGTCTCTGGCTTTCTTGCTTTATTTTTGTTTACAAATTTTGCAAAATTTCTAACAAGAGTCATTGCTTTCTTCATCATCCTCATCACTAGCATAATAAACATTATTAGAAGAAGATGCTAAGTTCCTTTAATAATATTTTATGCATCTTGGTTTAGAGGTGGATGATTGAGATTTTTTCTCTCCTCGAGATATACTTCATAAATGAGGAGGTTCCCAATGAGCTCATCAAACTCGAGTGTCTCAAGATTTTGAGCTTCATGATTGCCGTCACCTTTTCAGCACTATGAGCCGGAAGAGCGCTCAATACCTTGGTCACCTTGTCTTATTCGGAGATGACCTTTCCAAGAGCCGAAGAGGATTGACAATGTTGTCAAGCCTTTCCACCATTTTTGATATGCTTTCACCTTCATGCATATTGAAATTTTCAAAGTCTTTCACAAGCATTCTTTTTCTTGCTTGCTTCACTTTCTTTGTGCCCTCATAGATGGTTTCTAATTTTTCTCAAACTTCATGTGCCGACCGTATGCCTCTTATGCGATTATATTCGGTGGCGGTAAGAGATCAATGTAAAATGTTTAAGGCCTTACCGTTTAGAGAGAAAGCCTTTTTGTCATTTTCATCGTACACCTTGAACGGCTTGGGAGTCGTGGTACCATCCTCCAATTTTGTTGTTCGTTGAGCAACTCCTTCAATGACCACATTCTAAATATCAAATCCGCACCCTTGTAGAAAGCACTATATGCGGTCTTTCCAAAATGCGTAGTTGTTGGCGTCGAATAGTGGTGGCTTGTTGGTGGAGGCACCGGTGGTGAGATAAGCTTCATTCATAGCCATGGATCTTTACTCTTTACTCGGAACGAGCTAGCCAAAGAGTTTGGCTCTGATACCACTTGTTAGTCCAAGTGGCTACGATAATCTAGAGGGGGGTGAATAGATTATGCCGATTTTTCGCAAATCGTCCTCTTTTTCGAATGAACAAGTAAATGACAAGAATGTAATTGCGGAAATTAAACAACACTCATTGATTTATAGAGGTTCAACCCACCTAGGGCCTAATCCTCTACCACCCCAAAGATTCCTGGGATGGATTTCAAAAAGAAAAAAGATTTTATTAATTTCCAAAATTAATACAACACCTTGAGGATTACCACAATCCTCTTACAACACCTTCAAGAAGATTACCACAATCTTCCTTCACTACCTTCAAGAGTACCACACTCTTCAAACACCTATCACCTAGATCACCCAAGTGTATTCTTACCACAGTTAATACTCACAAGGATGTCTTGTGTTGAATGGTGGACAAAATTCAAGATTACAACTCTATAAAACCAATACAAAGATTGAGTGCAAGTGTAATCAAGAATCAAAATCCTAGACCTCAAAGATGTGCAAGTGAAAGTGCTTAGGCTATTACAACAAGAATGTAAAAATGAAAGCTTGAAGAATTTGCAGATTTCTTGTTGTGTATTTTGCTTGTATGTATTGTATATTGTGTCTTCAATTCATCCTCTATTTATAGGAGAGTCTTCACCAATATAGGCTCATTCTTCTTCACTTTGTCTACAAAAAGAGGATCACAAGATGTAGAAATATTGTACAAAAATGAAAAGTAAATCTTGCTAATAAGGATTGCAACGGTTGGAATTTTTGTCATTAAAAATTACATAGGGCGACCGATTTGCCTCGTATAAGATTTCGAACGCTTGAATGAAAATAGTGCGATCCGTAGGGGTTCCAGTGGTGTGCGACCGGCGGCCCCCGCCTCGACCGGTCCCCTCTTCAATTTTTCAAGTCTCAGAATCTTTCTGCTTCAATTGCACTCTTCAGTACCGGGTCGACCTTTTGGCAACCTATTTACCTCCAATTTTAAATGTTGTCCGATTTTTATCAAAAATAAACTTCGAGAAATACTCCAAAAAATTAGTAAAAACATTTTAAATCACTTGGGAGTATTTGGACAAGATTTATAAACATTGTTTTGGTGCAAAAAACCAATTTAAACAAAACCATCAAAAGTGTTGTCCATTTTTATCGAAAAATAAATTCTAAGAAATACTCCAAAAATTAGCAAAAATATTTTAAATCATTTAGGAGTATTTGGACAACATTTATTAACATTGTTTTTGTATAAAAACTTATTTAAACAAAATCATAAAAATCTTGATAAAAACATTTATCTAACAATAACATCGTATCAGATTTGTGTTAGTCATTTTTGTGTTCCGGTTTCTCGTGTTCGTGTTCGAGTTTCTCTCAGTAACTTTGAGTCGATTTCATGTCAGATTATCGTGTTGTGTCAGAGATTGTCACCCATACCCTTTTATTATCAAGGCTTAGGCGTTGTTCAATGCTCGGGGTTGGTGGAGCGGTGAGTTCGATGATTGCCACATATGTTTTCTTGGGATTGGAAAAGTGTTTCGTTGAGCTTCTAAGCTCTCAAACATTTTATAACTTATCCAAACGTGTTTGGTTACAATTTTGGAAAAAAAAAAAAACAATAATGGTTACAATTTATTTATTATTTTTGAATGGAACACCCAAATGTGGGGCGGTCTCAACCCGATGATTATGTTGAAAGCGTCATGTACAAGAGAGTCTATATTAATTACAAAAGAAACATATATATTTGTGAAACTATTAGCTCTATAGTTAGCTAAACAGAAAAAACAATGTGTTCACGATTCTTTTTTTAATTTTCCTACAAAAGGATGGTAATTGTAATTGATCTTAGCGAGCTATGTATCTGGGGATACTGTTTCGAATCCAGGAGTTGTAAGCTGAGTGTGACATCCAAGTGATCCAAGTAAAGCAACAACATCAGCCACTTTATTGCCTTCTCGCAAGACATGAGAGAAAGCTAGTGTTTTTTCATGCATCCAATTCCTAAACCAGAAATTGATAGAGTTATATTAAGAGAGAGCGTTATATTAATACGAAGTTGATAATCTAACTCTATGATGGCCTCATAGATGCCATGATTACTCAAGAATTGCTAGAGGTGGCAACAGTGGCGTATGAGCACCTCTAACTTTTTTACTCTAATAAAAATTTTTTTGCCTAGCTAAACTATTTTTTTCCCTTTAATTTAGAAAAATATATATAATTTTTTTTATATTTTATTCCTATAGAAAAGATGGGACCAAAAAAATGGGGTGTGCCGAAAGCCGGGAAGGCCCCCTTTGATCCGCCCTTGGGTCGCAATTCAGGCCCGAATATAGGGCCAGCCTGAGCTAAAAATTTCCATGCCCGAATAGTACATGGCTTATTTGGACCGGACTAATGGCCCAATGACCCGCATTTAGTGTTCGTTTGATGTTCATTTAAAATACACTATATATTTATTTCTTAATATTCATTACTTTATTAAAAAATCAACTTTTGGTTTTACTTTCAATCACCCAACGGTTCGACATGGTTTGTTCATATAGTTGTTCCGGCCTAATTGCCACCTCTTAGAATTGCAATCATTTTTAAGTGCAATTCACATAATGGATTCGTAGTATACAATATGAATAAGCTTCTAGAGAGGGTCCCTCCTCAAAATTTCAATACTTAATAAGGATTTGAAGAGAAATGAATCCAACTAGAGACTAGAGTTGGACTATCTATGAATGCATCTTTAGGCCTGACTTGGGACCTCAACCGTATTGCCTTGGTTTGATTTGGGCCTGTCATACTTATTAACGAGATTCATAATAAACGTGTTGGGCCATCTGAGCCTTTTTGTGTACTTGTTGCTTTGAGTTAACATTGTTTATTGGACTTGAATAAAAATATTGAGCTTTTCTTTTTTTTTTAACGCCAAAAAATTTAGTTGAGTTAACGAAAAAATACCCAACATATTGGAAGAAAATACATTAAATACGCTCTCCACTCTTTTTTGGACATTTATACACTTCTATATTTTTTTTGGACATTTATACGTTTGTTTTTTATTTTATTTTCCTGGATTGTTTTCAATGTTATTTCTATTGTTTCATATTTGTTTCTATGTTGTTTATTTTGTTTCTTGGTTGTTTCTATATTGTTTATGTGTTGTTTCGAAGTTTCGATGCAACTTTTACTTATTTTTTACGCTTTTTTTATTCATATGTTTTATATATTGTTTCTATTGTTTATGAGTTGTTTCTATACTATTTTTGATGTTGTTCCGATGTTTCTCTGTCGTTTCAATGTTTTATTGATGTTTCAATGCAACTTTTTACCTATTTTTAAGCTATTTTTCTTCTTGTGCTTTTTTTATATTGTTTATGGTTTTTATATAGTTTTTAATGTTGTTATGTTGTTTCTTAGTCGTTTCCATTTGTTTTCGACATTTTCAATGTATTAGATTAAAAGAATTGTGTTTTTCTATTTATCTGTTTTTCTATATTATTTTTAATGTGTTTATTTTCAAAGTGTTATGTGTATATTTTTTGATTGTTTATAAGATTTTGAGTACAATTTATTATTTAATTGGGACATAAATTATTATGTCACCGAAAATTTATTAGATGAAACATGTTCGAAATAACCTTGAAACAACAACGTCAAAAAATCTGGAAAAATTGACGGAAGCGTAAAAACATCCAGAAAATAAGGAGAGCATACAAATGTCCAGACAAAAGATCGGGAGCGTAAAGATATTCTTTTTTCAGGGATGTAGTGTATGTTTTGTCGTCGTTTACAGAATGCATCTACATTAGAATCCAAACTTGGTACAAAAAAAAATATTATTGTGGATATATACTACAAAATGGTTTAGAAAATAACCCAAATTTTATGATCATTTAGCTGTCCTTATAAATAAATTGTTAACAATTTTAATGGTTATAATCTAGTCTAGTAGATGCTACTCCTGAAGGAATACATCAGGTGTTGTATTTATCGTAGATTTGCATATATCACATATTTACTGTGTGTGAATTTGTGTATATTCACATGGAATCTACGATAGTTATCACATGGAGTGTTCCTCGAAGATTAGCATGGACTCTACAAGGAAATTCCAACGGAAAAAATTCATTGAAATTTGGTCAGTTTCCGTTGGAATTATCTATTCTAATGGAAATTCCAACAGAAAATGCACAATTGGTAAATTAGCCGTTAGAATAGAAAAATCTCAATGAAAAATCCAACAGAAAAATATTCCAACGGTACTTCCAACTGTATTTTTCAATTGAAATATTCAACAGTTGGAAAAACTACAATGGTTTTTTCAACAGTAATTCCAACGAAGTTATACCATTTGAATCTAGTTTAACGACATATCCATTAAAATATATAATTGTTGGAAAAAACTCCAACGGTTATTCCAACGAAGAGTTATAATATTGGAATTTAGTCAAATGGTAATCCATTAGAATATTCAATCATTTCATTTCATTATCTAATCTTTTAATTTCCCAGGGGGGGTCATCCATCCTCAATTTGTCTCAAGTCAAGCACGCTTAGATATGTAGTTTTAATATGATTGACTTCAGAAAAGAAGATATATTTTACCGATATGGATAATACTATCAAATCTTTTAACATCTATTGAAATTTTCCAACGGTATTAGAATTTCCAATAGAATTTTCCAACAATATGTTGTAGCGTTGGAATATCTGTTGAAATTTTAAAAACTACAACTTAAATTTCAATGTTTTGTTTACCATTAGAATTTTCTAATGGTATGCTTTAGCGATGGAATTTCTATTGGAATTTTTAAAATTCTATCAGTATTTCCAATGGATTATTCCATCAGTTTTATTATTGTTGGAATTACTATAGGAGTTTTCCAACAGTTTGTTGTGGTGTTGGAATTTTAAATTCCAATGGTTTATACCAATAGTTTTGTTTATATTTCGAATTTTCATTGGAATTTTCCAATGGTATAATGTTGCATTGGAATTTTAAAGATTCCAACGATTTTCTATTTTGTTGTAATTTAATTGTTTTCTTGTAATGGGATAAAACCTTATACGTCGTGTCTTATTTAAGTCAAATAAATATTTTGAAAACGAAAATTCTTATGATACATTCTGAGAACATTGATCAGTTAAAGGTTTTTTTTTTTTTTTTATTTGAGAAGAACATTGATCACTTAATTCAACATTACCATTCCAGACCCAAAAAAAAATTGTTCTTGAGATTATCTTTTTTTTTTAACCAAACGATAGCAATTCGTATAATCCAGAAAGATTAATGTTAATTACATCAAATTTCATTTGGACCCCTTATGGTCCCAAAAGAGAAAATCGTCACAATCAAGAACAATCAAAAAATGATCAAGTAAGCTGAACAGACTCAACGCCAAAATAAATAAAAGAAAGAGAAAATTATAGTAAAACACTTATATTATTTGTGTTTTTATACTTTACCATATAAACTATTTTTTGTTACATTTTACCATATAAACTATGTAAATTTTTGCACTTTGCCCTATGTGGATAATTTTGCCCCTAATTTGTTTTCTTAGAATAATGAAAATAGTTCATTATGATTATCAAGCCTATCATATTATCGTATATAAATTTAATATTTTCTTAAATTTATACTTTGTATTTCAACGAAATTTAGCTAGGTATTTCTTAGTCGATCTTTGGGATGCTCTTCACACATATAGTTTTACGATTGCTCTTTACACTAAACCATAATAGGCAACACAATGGTTCGTACAAACACGACCAAAAAAAAATACGGCAAAAAAATCGCCGATAACTTTAAACATTAGCGACCAATCTATATTATTTGTCACTAACCAATTAAAAATGAAATACCCAATATAATTTAGTCAGTTAGTGATGAAAATATTCGTCATTAACCAGGAGCACCCAACTATATTACAGTAAAACAATTTATGAACTTAAGATATTATTAATTTGTTATACGAAAGCATGATGGGTTGGATATGTTCATAGTGAAAACATTTTTATTATTTAAGAAAAATAGAATTTTAGGTATAAAAGTGTCCATATAAGGTAAAGTGCAAAATTTTATATACTTCATATGGCAAAGTGTAACAAAAAATATTTTATATGGTAAAGCGTAAACACACGAATAATACAGAGGGTTTAGTGTAATTTCCTCTAAAAGAAAAGAGAAACTGTCCAGAGAAAAAATAATGATGCTAACAATTATAATAGAGCCGCTTCATTTGCTTCGGTGCCATGAAGTCATGAACATTAATATAACGGTGGATAAGCCTCAAACTCAGACTCAGATTTACATATTTTCATGTCGGCAGTAAATATGCTAAATATAGAGATAACGATAGGTATTTTGTCGCGAAGTTTGTCGACTGATATTTCTCTGATGACACATTTTTGATTTTATATATGTGGGGTACAACTGGTAATTTTGTTTTCTATTTAGGGAGCACAAATTAAGACATGAGAGATCGAGGGTGAATATCTTATAACACTAGCTTACGATTTACTCTAACGTGAAACCGTCTCAAAGATTTAAATTTATGAAACGAATTTAATCTATTTTATAAATCAAAACAAGTTAGATCCACATTCAAATAAGTTAGCTAATATTGGTCATTTTAGGACCCGTATCTTGAAATTAATCCGTGAAACCGTCTTATATGAGTTTTTGTCCTAGTTTATTAGGACTTTCGAAACAGGTAATTTTCTATTTTTGAGTATTAATGTATTTCTCATACTTAATCGGGACTAAATTAAAGGACTAAATATACAATATTTCTTAACACACAAATTTTCGTATATTATACAGTATATTATCTTTTTTTTTGAAAGAAATACAATATACTATCTAATCTAATAATCAATAGCTTTTCGCACATGATTTAAAAAAGAAAAAAAAAACCTATTTTTTGTAAAAATTATAGAGCCGACAAAATTGGTCTGTCCCGAATGGTCCGAAATCCAACAAAAAAATACTTGTTGGGCTAAGCTAGGTCACAAGAATGTGGCCCAATTATTTTTTTTGCCATGTCTGGCCGACTTTTTAACTAGGCCCAATGGGCTTGGCCCGACCTGTAGACCAAAATTCGAGTCTTCATGGGACAACTCTAAGGCCCTTCTAATTTTGTCTGTATGTTGCAGACTAGATCCCATTTAGAGATTTCATCAGGTTCTGGATTAGCTTAGTTCTTGGACAGAAGTGTGGACTTAGACTTAGGACTCAATTTCCTGAACTTAGAGTGATATGCTTTTCAAAATAGCATCAATTACTTTTTTCCAAAAACTTGCAAGGAAAACTGTAATTATATGATCATCTCCATTCGACTATGTAAAAATACGTACTTATTTGATTTCTTTGCCATCATTTTTCGGTCAAGCTCTGTCGCACAGAGCAGTCCTAATGTTGTTTACTTTGTTGATGTTGTTCGCAGTATATATATTTGTCAATGGGCCGGACCGGACCAACTCGACATTAGTCCAATGAGTCAAGTGAAAAAATCGAGCCTGATCGAAATGACCCAAAATTTAACAGCCCGCATTTCTTGTAGTCAGCCCAGCCCAACAAGTACAGCTGGTAAAAGTTTGGGTCGGGTTGAGTCCATCGGGCCAATATGTAAATCAGATCGGGTCGAGCTGATCCAAAAATACCTCGAGCCACTGATTTCCTTGGCCCTGCCCAACACAAAACACATCAGGCCGCTCGAGCAGGGCCAAAGTAGGCCCAATTCATTTTGGGCCTATAAAAACATAGCTCAGTCTAGCCCAATCTCGGGCTGGTCGGCCCGGTCCACGAGCCTGGCAAAAAATTGCCAGCTCTACCAACAAGTGATTTTTGATCGAGTCGTTCGGGCTTGCATGTCGGGCTTCAAACCGTTTGGGCGAGCCAAAGTAGACTCGATCCTTTTCGAGCCGCCAAAATTGAAGTCTAGGCCAGGTCGGTCCATCGACCTGAGCTAACTTTGTCAGTTCTAACTTGCAAACTATTGAGTCAAGTCTGAAAGTTTACCAAAGTGCACATAAAGGTAGCGACTACGAGTTTTTGATAAAAACGAAAAAAGAAAAGAAAGGTGATAGACAACCAGTGGCGTAGCCACCTTAAATGAGTGCGGTCGGCGGACTGCACTTAATTTCGGAGTGATCCTGTTAAATTGAGTTGGACCGCACTGAAAATTTAACCGAATGCCTATTTCATATAAAAAGAACTGAGTTAAACTTTGAAAGACCGTTAAACTTTCTGTCTTGACCCAAAAATATTAAGACCCAATTAAGGTATATGAGTGGGTGAATGATTGTCTTGTTTGTTATCTATAGAGATAAGTTGCGAACTTGATAATGAGCAGTATTTTTGGAAGCACTTTTAAAATGAATTTTTTGATCTAAAAATCTATTAATTGTTGTTTGTTGATTAATTTATAATGAATTTTTTGATCCAAAAAGTTATTTATAGAGAAGTCAGAATTTGAGATTATAGAAACGCACAAAAAAATATTGAAAGGTACCGATCTTTAGATTTGCTTTTTTATTTTCTATTTTTTAAATTTCGGCCCAATAATTATCCCATCAAAACAAAAAAGTTCTGACCGCACCAATCGGAAATCCTGACTATGCCCATCTATTCAACCGACATCAAACGTTCGAAAGGACAACAAATTTCTCGCGATCCTTATCATTATCAATAATCTAATTTCAAGAATTTATCCATACTATATAAGAGGCCAATTAGTATATACACTCTTGCATATTATATTTTAGCTCTTCTCATTCACTCTGTTTCACCATGTATAGTAAATACTCCATGACTGCTTGGTTTCTGCTACTGCTGCTCCTCATCAATGGTTTTCTCTTTGCCCTCTAAATCACTTATTGCACTCATCAATTATTTTACCACGGCTTCATTATTTAATTTGTTAAAGTAGTCATTTTGCAGCATTTCAAAATGATTTATTTTTTCATAAACTTTTTCATGAATTCAGCATATATAGATATCATTTTCGTGGTGATTTTGCAGTATTATATAATTTATATTCCTTTTTTCTTGTACTCCTCAACTTTTTTTATTTGTGTCTTCATTTTGAGGAAATGAAAATGCATTCCATTAATATATGTTCTATTATTTAGGTAATTAAAAAAACAGAGGTTTTTAATATAACAAACAAAAATCTTTATGTTTGATTTATGTCTTGACTCTTAAATAATATTCTGTAAAGTTATTGGGTTATTTTTAAATATTTTTTGCTGATGAATAAGAAAAATATAGACAAATTTAAACCTTTAAGGATTTTTTTTTTTTGGTAATTTTCACAAACCTCTAGGCTTTTTACCTTGGGCTTTTTTTGTAATTGAGTATCCCTATAGTTTATTTTTCTTCACTATATCAGCAAAATAACAACAATTAAACCACCCTTGGAAGTTGGCCTAATTAAAAAAAAAATAGATTACCTTTCATAGTTAATTAAACTACCATATTAAAATATTACAAACACCCTTGTATTTGCATTCTATTAATAAATACCCCAAAATATATCGAGGATGTAACTTGTAAAATAAAAATATGGGATAATTATAAAAACACCACTAAAGTTTAACTAATTACAAAAAGACTTAGAGATGTTTCAAAATTATAAAAAAAATCCCTCAAGTTTGATTATGTTCTAAATTTAGGGGGTAACTATAATATTTTATAAATATTGGGGGGACTTTTGAAATATAATTTTTATGAAGGGGGAAATGTAAAAATGATCAATTTTCAAGGGTGTTTTACAATTTTCAAAAATCTTTGGGTTTTATTTTGTAATTAGCCCGAACCCAAGGGGGTGTTTTTGTAATTATCCTTTAATATATCTCAAGGGATATTTTTAAATTTTAAAAGATTACTAAATTTTTTTAATAATTAGACTAAAACTGGAGAATATTTTTTACTTTTTTTTTTTTATCAAACTTCGAGCACTCTGATATAATATTGAGAGGATGTCTTACGTGAGACCATCTCATAGATTTAAGTTCATGAGACGGGTCCTAAAACGCACAAAAAATATATAGATTCTTTTCATGGGTATCAATTTGGACCGAAATTCTATTTAAATATAAGACACGCCTTATGGATTATATACATAAGACCGTTTCGTACAAGTTTGTGTATAATATATATTTGTGATGTGACATATGGTTGCAGAAACAGGTAGTCCAGTGAAGGGGCTAACTGAAGAAAAGAAAGTATGCAAATATGAGAGCCACAAATTCTCGGGACTATGTTTCAGCGACACAAGGTGCGCGAGTGTTTGCAAGCGCGAGGGATTTCAAGGCGGTGACTGTCAGGGCCTTCGCCGTAAATGTTACTGCATCAACGTTAATTGCGGCTGATTAATTAATTAATATCTATAAATCTATATATGTATAAATAAAGCCTTGTAGCATATGGTTATTTTGTAGTTAATAACATATATGTCTTTAGACAATGTGTTGTCTAAAGTGTATATGAATCCTTATAATAAATGTCCCATGTTGGTTTTTGTGTTATGTTAATGTATTTTCACATTGATTGTGTTATTTATAGCTCGGTATTCATGTGTCTCACCATTCGGCCATAGATGCTTAGAGAGAATCCTCGTACATAGTGAATAACATTTTTTTTATTAGGATGAATCAATCCAATTTAGGAAGAATCAATGAATATATATCAATTCAAATCCTGGATTTTCGAATTGTGAGGGAGATTCAGAAATATCAAGAATGTTCATTACGTTAGTATATAAAAGTGTGTTGAGTTAGCCGTTAGGTAATTTAAGCCAACTTTTTTAGCTTCCTCCTTATTATGGAGAAAACACTGATTAATTAGATTATATCCAATTGGGTAGTACTCAATTTCATTGCGATTATTAAACGTGTCCAATTTTTTCTAAAGCATATGGTTAAAACCAGAACCTTAATGATTATATAGTGGTAAGAATTCATATCCCCTTTTATCTACTAAGGGGCAAAGTCCAATCAACATTACTAATTTTCAAAAGTTGCAAAGGAAAATGTAATTAAATGATTTCCTCCATTCCATCACTTTTAAATGGAGATACAAAAAGAATTAAAGAAGGAACCACCTCATAAGTTGGAAAAGACAGTTTCCATAAATTCAAAGACCAGAAATTTCCTTGGATTCTTATCTGATTATATCTGCATATGTAAGAAGGTTGAAAATGAGAGATTACAAATTAATTCCTTATCTCTAATTTTAATTCAAAAAATCTATTTTATACTATATAACAGCCCAAGTATATGTGCCCTTGTATACTCTCATTATTTAATTTTCCTCCACAAGAAAATCTCCCAATTGAGTTTCACCATGAATGCTCTGTTTCTGATAGTGCTTCTCCTCATCAATGGTTTTTTTCTTTATCTTAATCACATTTACACTCATTGTCTTCGTTTAATTAGTAATTAAAGTAGTTATTCTTCCAACATTTCAAAATGATTTTTTATAAAGGGATAATTACTAAACCTCCTCGTGGTTCAGGCTAATTACAAAAAAAAAAAGAAAAAAAGAAAAAAACTAGAGACTTTTGAAAATTGTAAATACTATGTGGTTTAATCATGGCTTACATTTTTTTCCTTTCATAAACAAATTTTTTTTTCAAAAACCTCATAACTTTATAAAATTATTACAATTATCCACTTAAATATAAAACAAAATCAAATCTCAAGTTTTTTTTGTGATTCCGAAAAGCCTCTATTTTTTCTTTAATTAGCCCAAACTTCTTTGCAATTTTTTTTTTTTGTAATTATTCCTTTTATGTATTCTATTTCGTGAATTAAGCATGCCTTTTCTTGTAGAGCAAGTCTCTTGTGAGACGGTCTCACGGATCTAAAACCGTGAGACGGACCTCCTAAGGGCTCCGTCTTGAGAACATGAACCATGAAAATAAATTTAAAAATAATAATGAACCATGAAGAAACAA
Organism: Rehmannia glutinosa; assembly: GCA_016081115.2. Lineage (NCBI taxonomy): Eukaryota > Viridiplantae > Streptophyta > Magnoliopsida > Lamiales > Orobanchaceae > Rehmannia > Rehmannia glutinosa. The sequence goes on along the minus strand of JABTTQ020002722.1, from coordinate 928,040 downwards.
AAATAAACCCTAAAAACATGAACCATGAAGAATAAACCCGAAAAACAAAAATAAACCCAAAAAATAAAAAATAAACCCTAAAAAAAACTAAAAATCCTAAAAACCCAAATTAATTAAAAATAAACCCAAGAAACAAAATAAACCCTAGAAAAACAAATATAAACCCTAAGAAAAATAAAATCTGAAAAAAAAACCTTTAAAACTTTGTGTAAGGGCTCCGTCTCACGGATCTAAATCCGTGAGACCGTCTCACGCAAGTTTTTGCCTTTCTTGTATTTTCTGTATTTTTTTTGCAGTATTATGAATTCACCTTTTTGTTCTCCAACAATTTCATCATCATCATCATCTATATATATATATATATATATATATACTTTTCTTACGCAAATATATATTTCTTAGGTTCAATACAATACTATGAGGAAAACAAAAAAAAAACCAAAATTATTTATTTATAATAATTTTCTTCATTTTCGATAAGGATAATTATAGAACATTACCTCCAAAAGTTAGCCTAATTATATCAAAAAAAATTGTCTTTAAAAGGTACAAATAGGTTTAAATAATGTATAAATTACAAATTAAATACCCCTTGTGTTTATTTTGCATGTATCCCTCTAGGAAATAAATCCTCTACATTTAGTTTTCGTAAATTTCTTGTGAAGTTGGAGATGCATTTCTTTATTTCTCTCTCCAATTCTACGCGAAATTTATGGAACGAAAATGTAGAGGATCTGGATCCCTCTCAGAACTCAGAAGGTGCAACTTGTCGTAGCAGTAATTATTTTTTGAAAATATATATATATATATATTTCTATAAGTAAATAGTACTCATACGAGTGTGTCACTCAGTGTATTTCCTCCCATACTATCCCCCATTGTACTAAAAAAAACACGATGATATATGTGTAGAATATTGATTGTGCAATATTTTTGCAGAAACAAGTTGTTTGAAGGGTCTCAAAGTAGAGGAAAAGAAAGTATGCGAGTACAAAAGCAAGAAGTTCTGGGGAATATGCCTTAATGATATAAAGTGTGCTGATGTGTGCAAGCGCGAGGGCTTCGAAGGTGGCGACTGTCAGGGCTTTCGCCGTCGATGCTATTGCTACAACCATTGTCGCTAACAATATAAATTATTAAGAAACATATAAAAAATATGTTGGAGGATTTATTTACCTTTCCCCTCTAATTGCTATATATTATATAGCATATGATAATCCATAACATGGATTTAGACAATGTTCTCTTTGTATACGACTTTAATTTCATGAATCTATAACGGACAATATAATGGGCGAAAAGAAATGTGTTTGGAATTTCGGACTATGATATTTTTGTTTTTTTTAAGTGAGATGACATGATTTTGTTTAGTTATTGATGAATACCAAGGATAAATAATGCTAATGTCCAAAATAACACCCAAAAGAATTTTAGAAAATAAAAGAGGATGGAAAAAATAAATTCAACTGATAAAAAAAGTGGCAGATCAAGTTGGACAAACAAATGCCTAAGAGTAGAGTTGCCAAATGAGTCGGGTCGATAATGGCTCATCGGGCCAAATGAGAAATTGGATTGGGTTTGGTCGAAATTTCGCCATGGGAATTATTTATGAGCCCCAAGCCCGGCCAACCAATAAATATAGAACAAATAACCGGACTAATCGAGTCGGGCTAGCATTTCCGTCCAAATAAGTCCGATCATTTTTGGACTTATGAAATTATATATAGCATAGTCCGATCTCATACTGGCTTTTTGACAGTTCTACCTCAGAGGCAAATATAAGACTGTAATATTTCTAAAAAAAAAAAAAAAAAAAAAAAAAAGACTGTATTGTAATGGGGAGTGGCGAGTGGGCCTCGACACCCTATTCAATGGTTTCAGAAAACAATCATGGGTTGGCTTTATACTCATTGGTCCAGGTCCATGATGCCAAACAATAGGCCCAACGTGATTACATAAATTCTGTTAATGATAAATCATACATGAAATAGTATATTTCATCGTGTCAATTGGGCTTTTTCGCAAAAATATTTTTTTTACCCCAATTTAATAATGAACAAGTTCGAACCAATTGAATGTTTATAATAGAAATTCCTTGGATTGGTAAACACAATTTTAAATCAAGGGTTTTATAATTGGGTTTAAGGGCCAAATCTTATTAAATATGTATACATGCATATTATAATGTACCAAGTCATGTTGAGGAGTGTGAACAACCTTATCTTTCAGTGGTAAAAAATTGTGTTATTATGATGATTGACCTATGTTTGATATCATATATATAAATGCATGTATTTTCGATGTATCATGATTTATAGGGGATTTTGACAATAAAGTTGCAATTATTTTTTAATTAGCTTCTTCAAAATGCAACATTTTATATTTTTACTCTTTCTAATATCTTTTGGTAACATGATAAAATCAAGAATATGATACAATTTTTTGTTTTTTTGGAAAGGAGAATACTATACAAGTTAGCTACACCGATCAGTTTTTGCATGTACGAGAATCAATTTGCCAAGAGATTTAGGCCAAACTCACTCATAACAAATTACTATTCTATCACGATATATTAACACGCATAATATGGGATTATATTTATTTAAATATTCTAACCTGAAATGGTATTCAATATTTTATCCTATTGCATGTATTAATGCAATAAAGTGTATCATATTATTTTTGAAACATAAATTTTGGGTTATAAGACAAATGCTAAACACATGTGGGATTAACCTTGCTCTAGTGGTAGAGACTTATGTTGTTATGGCGATTGACTTGAATTCGACCTCATACGAGTGTGTATACTCCTTCCCCTACTATCCCCAACTCAAAAAAAAAATGTTATGTTAAAAAGGCACGTGGTAAGATAGTACATTAGAATAAAAGATGAAATACATACTATTTTGAAATAGAACATCTAATCCGATATTTATATTATTTCTGACTGGATGAAAGCGTATATTTCAAAATGGTTTTTAATCTTATGTTCCACACTACAGATGATAGTCAAATGTATGAAAATTAACCATATTTAATCTACAACCATAAATTTAAGATGATAGTCAGATGATAGGATTTTGAGAAAAATTCACTTTTGGTCTCATTAGACTTATCCCCTGATGATTTTAGTCCCATTAGACTCACTTTTAGTCCCAAATCGATATTTTTCACTAAAAATAGTCTCATAAGACTGGAAAACTGAAATTTTGGTGTTGCACCGTTAAATAATTAACGGAAACCGTTATGATGACAAAAATGGTCCCATAGGACATCAAAGTTCAATTTTTAACGACAAAAATGGTCCCATATTATTGATGATAAAAATTATTTAAAATTTTTTATTTTGCGTTATTTATTTAAATTAATATTGTGAATGTCCCACTTGAAAACTAAAAAAAAAATCTCTGTCTTTCAAATATTTTTTATAAAAATATATTTTTCCAGTGCGTTTTATTTATTTCCTAAAACAAATTCTTTTACTTAAAATATTTAGAAAAACAAAAACTTTTCCTATATTTTTTAAAGTTTAAATCACTTCTTGATTTTGAAAAAATATATGGACTTCAACTATCAATAAAATAAAAAAGTTAGCGATATTAAATAATTTCATAATTTTTAAATATAGGAATTATTTTGAAATATTTTAGAAAAATACTATTAAAATATTTTAGTATAGTTAAATTATAAATACTATTAAAAATATTTTAGTAATGTTAACCTAGCTCACATTTTTTTGTTTTTTTCATTTTAAAATATTATATTTTTATTTTTTATATTTTTAAATCAAACGTTACATTTCCTCAAAAAAATAAAAGATAAACTTTACATATATACACATGCATGCACTGGGTTATATATGCATGTATTTGATTTTTTTTTTCGTATTACACATTCACAAAAAAAAAATTTAATATCTACTTTTAAAAGTTATTTTTCAGAAAATTTAAATTTTATAACTTGAGTTATAAATTTTATCATTTAAATTACTTTGTTAATTTTCTAATTAAAATAAATGATACATGTATTGAATATTTTTTTTTATTACACATTCACAAAAAAAAAAAATTAACATCTATTTTTAAAAATTATTTTCCAGAAAATTTATTTTATATAAGTTGAATTATAAATTTTATCATTTAATTTACTTGTCAATTTTTTTTAATTATAATAAATAAAAAAATAGTAACTTTAATGATAATATATTTTTTAAAATATATATTAGTTATATTTAGTTTTCAGAGAAAAATTCACTTTTGGTCCCATTAGACTGAGCACTTGATGATTTTAGTCTCATTATTCTCACTTTTAGTCCCAAATTGCATGATTAACTTTCAATTTAACAGGTTTGACCATTAATTTTTTAACAGTGGGACCATTAGTGAGACAAAAAAAATCTTATGGGACTATTTTCAAGACATGGGACAAAATCATCAGGGGGTTAGTCTAATGGGAACACAAAACTGATTTTTTCTCATAGGATTTGGGTAGGATATATTCTATATCCTCCATCCCCATACCCATTGGAGGATGTGTATCTATATCTTATCCATACCCTATTACCACTTACAATTATATTTTGTCAAATTTGAGTTATTTCAATGAAGCTATGGATATTTACTAAATTCTTTAGAGAATAATAAGAGAAATATAATAAATATAAGAATTAACGAACTAAATATTATAGAAACAATAACAAAATATTAGAAAAGACAAAGCACATGGTTTAATGGGTCCATAGATTTTGGTTGGAATTTGGGAAAATAAACTTTTTTTGAAAAATATAAATAAAAAGATTTGTATAAATAAATAAATATATATTTATATATATTATATAATATTATCTAATCGGGGTATCGGGTTGGGTATATATGAGTAAGATGTATCTAAACTCACTTTCATACTCAAACACAAAAATTCCCATTGGGTCCAAAAATACCTTTCATACCCTCCTTTATTAGGGTCGGTGTCGAATCCTCCATATGGTAGAATATGAGAGATGAAACACCATTTTGAATAGAAAATCTCATTCAATTTATCATGTCACCCCAAAAAGTAAGGGTTAAGTTCTTTGTTATCTTTTTCTTTAACCAACCTAAGGATGTGAACCAATTCATAAAATTGATTAAATGAGTTTTAAGCATAAAAAATCAACACTAATTTCAAGTGAATTGATTAACGGAGAAGAAAAGTGAGTTTATATGGCTTTATATTATTAGGTGTAAAATGATATAATTGAGAATTCAAAAATTCAAGATCATAATAACAGTAGGCAAAATTTTCCATATGACTTTTTTTCTCCTTATCTCTAGTAGACCTATGGTTAATGTTCCTAGCCATGAATAAACAAAGTGGAAGAGAAAATCTGGTGCCGACTTTTAAGGCCTTATCTCCATTTAACTAAAATGTGCTCATTTTTCATAATATATAACAATTCAAAGAGTGTCTATGTTGTATACATTTTAAGCAAAGTTGTACTCACGTTTTTGCAGAGTGTTCTATATATCAACAAAGTTGTACTCACGTTTTTGCAGAGTGTTCTATATATCAACATGAAGCATTCATATAATTGTATATTGATTGTTGTTTTAGTGTTGGTGCTCGTTTTCATCGCTGGTAGTACTTCTCATTTTACTTGCAGTTTTCATCTTGTGTTAAAATAACTATTTACAAGTTATTTATTTTTCAAAAATAGTATTGGATGGAATTAATTTATGTTTATTTTCCGTGCATATGAATACATGTATACTCGTCCATGAAAATTGGTTGAAAATTTTAACCCCTACTGAGCTTTGTTGGTTTACTTTCGAAGATAATGACTTCTTGTAATGAGTTAGTAGCTTGGTAATTTTTTTTTTGAAAAAAAGAAATTATGAATTAGTCTTTTTATTTTTTTGTTTGCAATATTATGTTTTAAATATAGTATAGAAACCGAATTTAATTTAATAATAAATCACTGAGAGGTGATATTATCACTTTCCTAAAAACAATATTTTCCCCCTATACAGATGACGAAAACAAGCTTCCAAAATACAAGGATTAGGAATAACTTATGAGAGTGCTGCAAAAAAAAATATTTATAGTTGTGATTTTCTTGTTTTTTCACAACCTATTTATAGATTTCGAAATAGTATTTTCCAACCAGCATGTCTCATTTTATTTTCTATTTCAACGGTCACGTCTCATAATTTTAATAGATATGTCTTTATGAAGAATTACATTTGTTCAACTAACATTTCGAATTTTAAAAGTAAATTATAAATATTAATTAAGTAAAATAATTGATTTTCCTTCGAGGACCAAGATGCCCAATTAAAACTTGTAATTACTTGCACATCCATGGGTGGGCCAATTTGGGCCTTAGCCCACTATTTTTTTTTAAAAAAAAAAATTAGTTATTATTTTTCTTGGATTTCCTATTTGATTCATCTCATTTTCGTATATGGGCCACTCTTCTGACTTTGCCATTGCTTGTATTAGTACAAACTCATAAATTTTGGACCCAAAACATCCATTTATCCAATTTAGTTATTCATAAAAGACTATCTCATATATATTAGTCTACACTTTCTTTTACACTAGATGTGGGATGAGAATTGTTACAAGCGTACAATACACAACATATTAAACTTTTTTTTATAATGATGATTATGAGTTCATTAGATGTACTTATAAAATATAGTTCCCAATTGTAACCCGTAATTAAGATCATGTTAGTTTGACTCTTTTTTTTTAATTGTCATTTTTTTAATTTCATATGGTGGTTGATGCAGAACATGTTCAAAAGTTCGAGGGTTAAAGCCGGAAAGAAGACTAAAACATGCTATTACAAGAGCGAAAAGTCTTGGTGTATTTGTTTGAGTAATAAAAAATGTGATAATGTTTGCAAGCGTGAGGGCTTTCAAGGTGGAAAATGTCGCGGCCTCCGTCGCCGCTGTTATTGCTACAAACCTTGCCCCTGATCAATCTGGAAAAAATAAATTGTGTATTAATATGGGAGGAGGAACATATTAAGCATGTATAAATTATTTTATATAATTAATTGTGAGTCTTAATGGTCTTGAAAAGAATTCATTAGAAAATAATAAGCCCACATTTGACTTATGTGGCCTAAAAAGTGTATGACAATTAATGTTTTCCCTCTTATTAAACTAGTATATATGCTTTATATATATATCATTTAATAAAAACTGTTTTTCTTTTGAAATGAATTTGAGTACATTCATTGATGCTTTATTTGGTAAACTTGTGTATGCTCGAGTTAATTATGAGATTTTTGTAAACTCTAGATCACGTATACCTAGTTTTGCTACCAAATTTCAATAAATGATAATATCTAATTCATTGTCTTTTAGGATTTTAGAATATCTTATATTTTAGATAGTGATTTGTGCGCTTAGGATTCTTAAGATGAAAGGAATTGATACACAAAAATATAAGAATGGTGACATGTCTAACGGTGCAACATTTCCAAATGATTAGTGTCATGATCCAAGGAATATGTAACAGAATATTCTCGATCTTTTTGGGACGATCCAACGAGTGCCAACTTGTGGCAAACCATGACAATTATAAATGTCTCCTCTGTTTCTTGTATTTTGTGTGCTTCTTGAATACAAACAATGAACACCTTTTGCCTTTGTTTATTCTTTCCTTATGGTATCTAGAGCCTAAGACTAATGTCCATGGCATCTTTACCTCGGACTTCTTTTCCAAATATGAAGCTCCACCTCCATAAAATTCATCTACCACTACCACTCCTGTTTTTCATCTACTCCTTTTCATTTCCCCACCTTCTCTAACACCTTCCCACTCTCTCCACAGTCCCTGTATCTCTTCTCCCTTCTTCTTCCCTTTTTCAAAGTCTTACTCCTATCAGTATCCAACTTGACAGAAACAACTATCACTATTGGCGCTCTCAAGTTCTTCCTGCTCTTTGTGCCCATGACATTGTTGGGTATGTTCTTAGCACAAAACCGTGCCCTCCTCAGTTTCATTCTTCACCCATAAATAGCCCCATTCCTGCTCCCAGTCCAGTCAACCTTGGTTTCCATCACTGGATTCATATGGATCAAGTCATCCCTAGTTGGCTTCTTAACTTTATTTCTGAAGGTATGATTGGTCATGTTGTCAGATACAACACCTCCCATGAAGTCTAGCTCACTCTTGAAAATATCTTTACCACTAACTTTAAAGCTCGAATCCTTCAACTCCGTTTTCAGCTTCAATCTCTTAAGAAGGAAAACCTGTCAATCAATGATTACATGCTCAAAATGAAATCTCTTGCTGATAACTTGTCCTCTGTATCTCTGATGATGAACTCATTCTCTACATTCTTGGTGGTCTTGGGCAAGACTATGATTCCGTTGTTGTTAATCTCACTTCTTGACATGACCAAATCACTCTTCTTGAAGTTCAATATATACTTCAAAGTCAGGAAATCCGCCTTGAACAACTCCATGTTTCCCTTCCTGCTGATACTACTCTTCCAACTGCCAATCTTGCTACTCAGCTTCGAAAATCTCTCCATCTTCAAGGATCCTCTCTCAACTCCCCTGGTCACTCTTTTTCCCCGACGCTTTGTTTGTGGCGGCGAGGAAGGGGGCGTGTAAATCGTCTTCTATGTTAGCTCTGCAACAAACCTGGGCACATTGCATTCAAATGCTATTGTCGCTTTGACATTTCCTTCTAAGGACAACCCAACTCCACTGCCAACAATTCTCATCCCTTTAAAACTCCCTCTTATGGTCCTTAATTCTCTTGTGGTAATGGATCTCAAGCCTACTATTCCACAACAAACGACACTCAATCTGATAACTCATGGTACCTAGACAGTGGAGCTACCAACCATACCACTTCAGGCCCTCTAATCTTTATCATCAAATCGAATACAAATGTATCAATCATTTGCTCATATGTAATGGGCAATCTCTCATCATTTCTCATTCTGGTTCAAGCTCTCTTTATAACTCTAGCGCTTAGTCTACTTTACTATTGAATAATCTTCTTTGTGTTCCAAATATAACAAAAAATCTTTTATCTATTTCTCAGCTAACCAAGGATAATCCTGTTTTTATTGAGTTTTACCATGATTATTGCTCACAAGGATCAAACTTGAGGGAGATTCTTCGGCGAGTACTCGATGAAGGCTTGTATCGACTCCAACTGCATCAAACTCCTACTACCTCTCCAGCAACTTCTCACCTTACGCTCATTTGTGTCTCCAAACAACCCGCTCAGTTTCAGTCCCTGTCTGTCAAGCTTTCTTTATTTTAAAAGTTTGATCTATGGCACATGAGACTTGGCCATCCTAACAATAATGTAATGAGACACATGTTGAGGAATAAAGAACTTATATCTGCTGCTTCTAGCTTTTGTAATGCTTGTCATATAGGCAAATCTAAACACAAACACTACAGTCCCTCACTCACATTCACCACTAAACCCCTTGAAATAATACACTCCGACGTGTGGGGACTGTTTGATAAATGGTTTTATCATGATTTTGATGATTTTGTTTTTACACCAAAACAATGTTTTTAAAGGTTGTCCAAATACTCCTAAATGGTTTAAAATGGTTTTAATAATTTCCGGAGTATTTCTTCAAGTTTATTTTCGACAAAATTGGACAACGCTTTTATATGATTTTGTGTCAAATGTTTTTACATCAAAACAATGTCCTTGTATGTTGTCCTAATACTCCCGATTGGTCTAAAATATTTTTACTATTTTTCGGAGTATTTCTTGAAATTTATTTTTGATTTAAAATTGGACAACACTTATGTTTCAGGCTCGACCGGTCGCCCTATAGGGCCACCCGTACCTGTGTTGAGTTTTGGAACAGAAAAAGGGATGGAGGGAAAACCAAGGGGGGCGACCGGTCGACCCGGAGGTAGACCGGTGAGGGCGACCGATGCCTGGGCACCCCTCGAAGGACAGGAACTTCTGTTTCTTGATTTATGTCTCCCTCGACCGGTCCAACATGAGGGCGACTGGTCGAACCCACCCTCGACCGGTCCCCCTGTGTAAAATTCGCAGAGAATTCAATTTCAACTTATCTCTGCGCGACCGGTCGAACCCCTCTTTTGACAGCAAACTATCCATTGAGTTTACAGACAACGTTTCCTTGATTTAAGGGGTTGATTTCTAACAACTCTTTTCTTCAATTGTCTTGGTATTTTTTACAGAATTCATGTCCCCAAGAGGAGCCTATCATGTACAAGACATCTTCTATAAATAGAGGAAGAATTGAAGCAACATAACAAGAGAGAAAACTACAACACAACAAGATATACTCAAGAATACACTTGTTCTTACATTGTTGTAATTTGCCTAGCTATTCACTTTCACATCCTTGAGGTCTAGGCTATTCTTGATTACACTTGCACTCTATCAGACATCAATTATCGAGTTGTAATCTTGAATTTTTGGGTTATCATTCAACACAAGATATCCTTGTGAGTGTTCTTGTGGTAAGAACACACTTGGGTGATCTAGGTGTTAGGCGTGAGAAGATTGTGGTAATCTTCTTGTTGAGGTGTTGAAGAATTTGGTATTCTTCAAGGTTGAAGATTATGGTAATCTTCACAAGGTGCCGTTGGAGATTGTGGTAATCTTCAAGTGAGATTGTGGTAATCTCAAAGGTGGTGTTGAAGAAGAGTGTGGTGCTCTTCAAGGTGTTGTTGTAAGTTGGTGTTGTATTAATTTGTGGTAAATTAATAAAATCTTTTTTCCTTTTGAAATCCATCCCGGATATACTGGGGTGGTAGTAGATTAGGCCCTAGGTGGGTTGAACTACTATAAATCAACGCGTGTTGTTTACTTTCCGCACCTTTATACTTGTGCTTGAGCATTCGGTTAGAAAAAGAGGGCGAAATCGAAAAGATGAAGATAATCTATTCACCCCCCTCTAGATTATCGTAGCCGCTTGGACTTACAGGGACCTGCACCAATTCTCTCCAAGGATGGTTTTCGTTATTATGTGCATTTCGTGGATGATTACACCAATTTCACCTGGATTTATCCATTAAAATTAAAATCAGAAGTCAAATATATCTTTCTTCACTTTCAAAATCTGGTTGAACGGAAATTCAAAACCAAAATAAAAACACTTCAATCCATTTGGGGGTGAATATCACGTCTTGCACCAATTTTGCAATCTCTGGGATCCATTTTCGACATCCCTGACCTCACACACATCCTCAAAATGGGAAATCTAAAAGAAAACATCGTCATATTGTAGAAATGGGACTCACCCTACTCACTCAAGCATCAATGCCTATTCAATACTGGTGGGAAGCCTTCAATACATCTGCCTTTTTAATAAATCATATATCCACTCCAACACTAAACCACCAATCACCCATTGAAGTCTTGTTCAAATTAAAACCAAAATTGGATTTCTTAAAAGTCTTCGGTTGTGCTTGTTTTCCTTATCTCATGGATTACAATCAACACAAACTCGATTTTAGGTCAACCAAATGTGTTTTTATAGGGCATAGTCCAAATCATAAATGCTACAAATGCCTTTATCCTTCTGGCAAAATATATATATAGCTCAAAATGTCACTTTTAATGAGTTTGATTTTCCTTTTTCAACCGGTTTCCACACCTCATTCTTCAAAAATTCTGAGTCATTCTCTCATTCCTCCACCATCCAGTACAATCATTGGCTTCCTTTTTTTTATCTCACTCTTCACAGGTAAAAGAGGATGATTTTTCTGAAATTGATACAAGTCATTCTTCATAAACTGAGGCGCCTCCCAGGAATCTCTCTTCGGATTCAACTTCTTCCTCTAGTCAAGGTATTACTCCTTTCTCTCCTTCCACCCTTCACTCATCACCCTCTACTGTTGCTCATGTCATTAATGTTTCCCCCACACAAATTCCATCTCCTACCTCACCTCATTCCATCCCACGGCCACCTAAGCCCACTACTCCTACGCACCCCATGCTTATCCGCTCCAAACATGGCATTTTTAAACCCAAAACTTACCTCTCCTCTGTTCTCAAAAATCCTATTGCCCTTGCCTACACCACGATCACCCCTGATTCTGTTCAACAAGCTTTACTCAGTCTAGAATCTATGGATGATGAGTACAATGCGTTAATTCACAATCACAATTGGGAGTTTGTTCCCCGCCAATCCCACATGAATATAGTCGATAATAAATGAGTCTTTTGCGTCAATTCCCAAAGGTTTTCAACAACAACTGAGAATTGATTTTTTTGAGACTTTTAGTCCCATTGTCAAACCAACCACCATTCGGGTAATTCTTACTCCTGTCGTCACCAACAATTGGGACATTCAACAAATCAACATAGATAAAGCTTTTTTAAATGGTACAATTGAAGAAGAAGTTTTCATGGAGCAACCCACTGGTTATATTGATCCTCACAACCCTTCCGTTGTTTGCAAACTCCACAAAGCTCTTTACGACCTTAAACAGGCCCCTCGCGCATGGTTTGATAAATTTCGTCAATCGTTATTGTCTCTTGGTTTCAAAAACTCCACATTTGATACATCCTTGTTCTTTTAAACCATACAGTGGAATATAAGAGATGAAATACCATTTTGAATAGAAATCTCATTCGATTTCTCACGTCACCCCAAAAAGTAATGAGTTTTAAGCATAAAAAATTAACACTAATTTGAAGTGAATTGATTAACGGAGAAGAAAAGTGAGTTTATATGGCTTTATATTATTAGGAGTAAAATCATATAATTGAGAATTCAAAAATTCAAGATGATAACAGTTGGCAAAATTTTCCAAATGACTTTTTTTCTCCTTATCTCTAGTGAGACCTAATGTTAATGTTCCTAGCCATGAATAAACAAAGTGGAAAAGAAAATCTAGTGCCAACTTTTAGGGCCTTATCTCCATTTAACTAAAATGTGCTCATTTTTCATAATATATATAACAATTTAAAGAGTCTCTATGTTGTATATATTTTACTCAAAGTTGTACTCACATTTTTGCAGAGTGTTCTATATATCAACATGAAGCATTCATATAATTGTAGACTGATTGTTGTTTTAGTGTTGGTGCTTGTTTTCATCGCTGGTAGTACTTCTCATTTTACTTGCAGTTTTCATCTCGTGTTAAAAATAGTATTGGATGAAATTAATTTATGTTTATTTTCCGTGCATGTAGAATACATGTATACGCTTTCATGAAAAGGGGTTAAAATTTCTAACAAGTCAAAAATGCAAAATTAGTCCCGTAACTGATTGGTGGTGGCAAAATTGGTCCTCCCCAAATTCTAGAACCAATTTAGTTCTGTAACTATATATTTAAATGTTCAAATTCTGCTGGAATTTTGAAAATTGATCGGAAATTATCACGTGACTTGCATTCACGTGCACGACAAATATTGCAGATTTTTGGAATTCCGGCCAAAATTGCTGACATGCAAGTCACGCCATGATGAACCGGCAAACTCTGGACTTGATGTGAGCAATTTTATTAGTTATAGGACTAAATTGGATTTTTTTAATTTGGACAGGACGACCAATTTTGGCACCACATATTAGTTACATGACTAATTTCGCATTTTTTCCTTTTTAACCCATACTAAGGGTTAGTCCAGACTGAGATTTCCTATTTCACTTTTTATTCCATTGTATTGGATGAATGTCACGTCTACAATTAAAAAGTGGAATAGTAAATATGAAATTACTCTCTTTTTATGTTTACAATATTAACTTTTTTATAATGATGATTAAGACTACAATTTCCCCATTGTAATTCCAAAGATCATGTTTGACTCTTTCTTTTAATTATCAATTTTTTTCATTACATGTGGTGGTTGATGCAGGAACATGTTCAAGAGCTGAGGGGTTAAAGACAGAAGAGAAGACTAAAACATGCTACTACAAGAGCGAGAAATCTGGTTTTATTTGTTTGAGCAATAAAAAATGTGATAATGTTTGCAAGGGTGAGGGCTTTCAAGGTGGAAAATGTCGTGGCCTTCGTCGCCGCTGTTACTGCTACAAACCTTGCCCCTGATCGATCTGGAAAAGATAAATTGTGTGTTACTATTTGTGGAGGAACATATTAAGAAATAAAGCATGTATATTTTATATAATTATGAGTCTTCATTGTCTTAAAAAATGTGTATGACGATTAATCATTAATGCTTTATTTTTATTTTTTTTTAAGAAACAATCGATTTCATTCAACAGAAAAATCTTGCAACTGATAACAAAGATCAAAATCATAAATTCTATAAAATCATAAACCTATACACATCTAAAACATAGGAATATTTTAGACATGTAGATGAGATCTAATTTATCCAGTACAAATCAGAAAAATAACAAAAGCTAGCGTTGGACAAATCACGAAAAATCATTTGTCACTGATATTCTAGTAACGAGTCATCTAAATCTTTGCAACGAAAAAATACCACTCAATTGAGATCATATTACTATGAGGCCTTATGTTTGAATAATCTTATCGAAAAGCTTGGATATTTGTCTATATATTTTCATTAGAGTTGTTGAATGTTTAGCACGGAAAAAGTGCAAATTTGGTCATTTAATTACTAGTGGTTTGTATGTGGTTTTTTCACTTTTCTTCATCCTTTTACTACAATCATTAGCAATTTAAATATACTAATTCAATTTCCCAGTTTGAGGATACATTTGGCTGAAAGTTTTGAACATTGGCCAAAATAATTCACTTATCCGGAATAAATCAATGAAGAAATTAGCACATATTGTGCACACAAAAAATGCCACTCCATCCTAATTATGTGTGCAATATATGTTATTTTTGATAATGTAAAATGTCTTTGCTATGAAGTGCTTTGTGATTTGATACGACGAATACGTTGTTATATACACAATGAATATATGCTAGCTATTGGCTTTCCCTTAGTGTTGGATTAGATGTGTCGTTTTAATTAGCCAAGTTTTAGTGATAAAATCAACAACTTATGACCACATGAATAAACTTTGTGTTAGTGAGGGATACATTCCACATACATTAAGCACACTGGTGTACTGTGACTTATTAGCATGGATCAATATTCTTTCCGAAAGAGTCACTTTAGGGCAAATTAAAATTATGAAATGAAACCAAAACGGACAGAATCTCTTGATTAGACATTAGTTATTTCATATCATATCACTTCGTATGACAAGATTGAAACTTGAGTGACTGATAATAAATCTTCCACTACACTTTATGACTTTATGATGCTTTCAATTTTTGTTGAATTAGAGAAGAGAAAGCATATTGTGGAAAGTGATTCATCTAAAATTTCATTATTGAAAAAGTGAATTGATACAACTGATGCAACTCTAATATATACTAAAGCTACAGTTAACAAATATAACAAATTAGCTAACTAACTAATGAATGTAACAGTAATAACTAAAATAACTGTCAAAATATCTGTTCAGTTGGTTTTATACCATTGATTTGGGCTTCCGACACTAGAGTTTTGTGTTGTTTTGAGTATTTTGAGTCGTTTTTGTTATATCTCATAGGTTAGGTATTAATTTATATTGTTTCGAGTCATTTGAGTGGCCAAGCCATGTTGAGGGCCAATTATATTGAGTCTAGAGTCATTTTAATGAGTCGTGTTTCAAAAGAAGCAAGAATGATCAAACAACGAAAGATTGATTTGAAGAAACGTCCAAACGCGTCTGGAATTTCTAGCACTGGCAGGATTTAGTATTTTGGTCATAACTCTCTCTACAAAATTGATATTGAGCTGATTCAAGTAGATATAGAAAGCTAAGAGAGAGAGCTACAACTCTTATGAAGAAACCCAAAGCAAATTCGGACGTTTGGATGGCGCTACAGCACGAAAAAGAGGCGCTGCAGCGCCACAGCGCCCAGGAGTGTTCTACGCGCGCTGCAACACCCCCTCCTTGGTGCTGCAGCGCCCATTTTCGAGCGCTGCAGCGCCCGTGGGCAGACAAAACAAGAAATATCCGATTTTTGGATCTAAAAGGAGGATACTATAAATAGATACATGGTAGGCTTGAACTAGGGCATGGAGGACACTTGGGGATGAAAACCAACACCACCAAGACACAAGGAAAGAGTTGGGGAAGAAGATTGAAGACATTTATCATCTAGAAATAGATAAGATTCTTCTTTAATATCTTTAATTCCTTCTTAATTCCTTCTTAATTCCTTCTTTGTTGTTTCTTGTATATCATTTGAGATGCATTCTCATTTGATTATGGGTATTTGTATTTTCATCATGAGCTAAACTTTATAATTCTAGAGGGATGATGTAATCTATGTTTGAACTTATGTTTTGATATTGTGGTTTGTCAGTCTAGATTTCCCAATATATTTGTGATATTTGGATTTATTGCTTCTAAATTACTTGATCAATAATTTAGAGTGTTTGGTGTATTTGATTTGACACTTGAGAGAGGTAATTGAATACATGGTCTTGAAATAGCATAACCTAGGATTTCATAGAATTGAGAGATTTGAGAATCCTTTGTAGTCATCAACCAAGATTCATAGTTTTTATTGAGATTTCAATTGGTGATCTTTATAGAGATATTGATTTCCCAATTGTGATCTAAAATCATTTGGCACTCGAGAGAAGAAATGATTATTGTAGAAATCTTGACTTATAAATTGGTAATTTGTGATTGATATACCATATTGATAATATAAGTATTTCTTCCAAGCTAGACAATTGTTCTTGTGGCTGATGAAAGGTTTCATGATTTTCCATATTTTGGGCCAATACATTTTCTTGAGGTGGATAATAAGGAACAAAATGGTTCATACTTTGACTTCCAAAAATCCCGAAGAAGATCATCGGTTGGCACGTATATGCATACATTATAATTCCATCCAACGATGTGCCTAAAAAATTACATAAAATTAAAACAATAAAAGAAAAAAAAAAAATAGTCAAATTACAACTAGGCAATCAACCTTGATATCACACAAAACACATTCCCAAGAATGGCGCCAAAAACTTGTTAGAAATTTTTCTAACCGCAAGTCTACTGTGTCAAGTTTTAATATAGTGATATGAGTAGGGTTGTCGTATCCACAGGAATGCGTGTATAAGTACCAATTTATTCTCCCATAGATTTAGATGTTTATATTTTTATTAGTTATATCTAGTTATTTTTATTTATAAATTGAGACATCCACCTATTATTGATCTATCAAATATAACATAGGTAATTTATACTTGGTACTTATACACGCATTCCCTGTGGATACGACAACCCTACTCATATCACTATATTAAAACTTGACACCGTAGACTTGCTTAGAAAAAATTTCTAACAAGTTTTTGGCGCCATTGCTTAGGAATGTGTTTTGTGTGATATCAAGGTTGATTGCCTAGTTGTAATTTGACTATTTTTTTGTTTCTTTCTTTTATTGTTTTAATTTTATGTAATTTTTTTAGGCACATCGTTGGATGGAATTATAATGTATGCATATACGTGGCCAACCGATGATGCTACTGGGATTTTTGGAAGTCAAAGTATGAACCATTTTGTTCCTTATTATCCACCTCAAGAAAATGTATTGGCCCAAAATATGGAAAATCATGAAACCTTTCATCAGCCACAAGAACAATTGTCTAGCTTGGAAGAAATACTTTATCAATTTCTAGACGAATGTGAGCCAAGAAGACGACAAGATGAGATAAAACGTCGGACCGAGTTGGAAAAAAATCTTGCTGAGTTTATCGAAGAGTGTAAGATAAAAAAATCAAGAAAGTGATAATAGATTATTACAAACCGAGGCAAGCATTCAACAAACTGAGATTACATGTCAAAATATGTCAAAGTTACTCCAACAAATAATTGAACAACTTAATAATGAAGAGTCATCATCATTCTTGGGACCTGGTGAAATAGAAAATCATGAACATGAATTGCCCATTATGAAAAAAAATGGACATCCTTCAAAATTTGGAGGAGACTTTTGAAGAGTGCAATCCGATCTTACAAGAGGAGGAGCCATGTCAAACTAACTCAGGGAGTATCTCTATCTCTCACTCAATTGAAAATTCTCATATTGACAAAAATATGTGCACTCTAGATGTAACCTTCAATTCAAATGTATCAAATTTTGAGAAGCATACACTTGAAGGAACAATGTTTGAAAATGATGATCAGTTCACATGTTCTACAGATTTCATGATATTTAATGTGAGTAAAGATAGAAATATCTTTACTATGATTGATAAACCATTTTTCATCATTAGGAACACATTTTTTGATTTCCAAAATACCATCAACATTGTGATCCTTAATCATCCACATCTTACATACACTGAAGGATCGCCTATACTATTGGAAAATACAAAGGCGTGGCATGATCGACACTTATTTTTGGATCCTGGTTGAGTAAAACAAAAGTCTGGCTAAAGACTTTAAATTTAGCGCTTCTTGGAAGGCAACCCAAGCTCATTTTACTTGCTTTCATAGTTTGATTAGTTAGAATGTTTGTGTTTTATTAGAAGCAGTCATGTTGCATCTCACCCCTATCCCTCTTGCATGCTCATTACGCGATTCTTGTGAAATTATGTGCAAAAGGTGCTTATTGTGATAGTATTTGGATGCATTGAAATTTTGGCATAATTTGATATATAATTGCATATACATCATTTACCTTGATTTATGCCCACCACGTGTTTGATAAAATGCCTCAATGAGAAATTTAACACTTTTGCATACCCTTCTTGGTTGATTGCTTGGAGAGTTCACATGTCGATCACAATTATATAACATTGATGTAGCTCCCATGGTCTTCACATGATATTGTGGTACTTTACCCCATTGCTCGTTTCCACGTTTGGTTTTGTTTGACGGGTTGGTATTGTGCCTCCTAAATCATAGAAAGGCAAGGAAAAAGCCATCGACCCTATGGAGTGCTACCAATCGGCCCTGTTGCTTCTCTTTCACCCCACGATTCCGACGAGAGTTGCACCTCTTCCATTGAGGACAATGGTTATATTAAGTTTGGGGAGTGGTAATACCTTTTCGCCTTGTGATCCTACTTTCTTCGTGTTTTTTTTTTGTCTTGTATATTTGCTTTGAGTTGAGTCGAGTCGAGTCATTTGTTGAACTATAGAACCGCATGACTAAGTGAATTTGTCGAATATGAGTTAAACGGTCAAAAAGAGCATGTGTTTGAGCGGTGATCTATGATTCGTTCCATTAATTCCATCTACATGCATAATTTGGTTGATTTATTTGAAAATGATTTATGAAGTTGAGTGTTTCTTGTATGATCCCACCGGATGCTAGAACTTGTCGATCACTAGTCGAGGCGAAATCCTGGCGAAGTAACCATGAGGAAGTGATTTAGGCCATCTTTGAACAAGCTAGAGCCTAAAATGCCTACCTTTGTATTATATTTTCCCTAGTGTCCCCTTTGAGCCTTATAAACCCGTTTCTTTGGCAACCAATCGAATACCCGAGCCTAAATGTGAAAATCCTAATTACCCATCACTCATACGTATTACACTTAATATAGAAAAATATTGAAGATTGAGGAGGGGATGATGAGAAGGGTATGTGGTTATTTGAATGAAGTTGCCCGAGAAAAGAAAAGATGAAACCCCATGTATGCAAAAGAATAAGTTTGGGGGTTACGAAAAAAAATGTAAAAAAAATCAATGGGATTGAAAGTTCATAAATATTGGGGATGCCAAAAAAAAAAGTGAAGGGTAGTGCCTATTGATAATTCGAAGTGTTAATTGTGTGTTTGGGTGATTTGAGCCACTTATTCCTATATTTTCCTACCTTACCCTAAGCCCACATTACAAGCTTTAAAAGTCCTATTGATCCTTGTGTTACATTAGCCTACATTAGTGGAGATTAGTGTGAAAGACAAGCTTATGGAATCCGGTAAACATTATTTCTTGATAATTAGAAGTGGATCATTTTGATAACACTAGATTTCATGGATCTATTTGAATAATGTAAACGAAATTGGCATGAACATTCAACTCATTTGATCACAATGTCAAAACACATGCTTGATTGATAGTGAAATGAATAATGAGACAAATGATATTGGTTGTGAAGTTTTGCAGTTTGTTTGTATTGTTGTGTCTTGTATTTTTCATTTTAGAGTTGTAATTACTTGAGGACAAGCAATAGTCTAAGTTTGGGGGTATTTGTTCAGTTGGTTTTATACCATTGATTTGGGCTTCCGACACTAGAGTTTTGTGTTGTTTTTGAGTATTTTGAGTCGTTTTTGTTATATCTCATAGGTTAGGTATTAATTTCTATTGTTTCGAGTCATTTGAGTGGCCAAGCCATGTTGAGGGCCAATTATATTGAGTCTAGAGTCATTTTAATGAGTCGTGTGTCAAAAGAAGCAAGAATGATCAAACAACGAAAGATTGATTTGAAGAAACGCCAAACGCTGTCCTGAATTTCTAAAGACTCGGCGGTTTAGTATTTTGGTCATAACTCTCTCTAAAAAATTGATATTGAGCTGATTCAAGTGGCTATGGAAAGCTAAGAGAGAGAGCTACAAACTTATGAAGAAACCCAAAGCAAATTCGGATGTTTGGATGGCTCTACAGCGCGAAAAAGAGGCGCTGCAATGCAAAATGCACAAGCTTAAAAAACGGAAAAAGCAGTCACTAAAAGTGTTCTACACGCGCTGCAGCCCTCCCTTGAGCTTAGCTGCAGCCGCCCGGGTCAAAATGGGCAGTCAGGTTTGTGTTTTGGTCTTTGCAGCGCCATTTTCGAAATGCTAGCAGCTTTTCCGTGGGCGGACAAAACAAGAAATGTCCGATTTTTGGATCTAAAAGGAGAATACTATAAATAGATACATGGTAGGCTTGAACTAGGGCATGGAGGACACTTGGGGATGAAAACCAACACCACCAAGATACAAGGAAAGAATTGGGGAAGAAGATTGAAGACATTTATCATCTAGAAATAGATAAGATTCTTTTTTAATATCTTTAATTCCTTCTTAATTCCTTATTTGTTGTTTCTTGTATATCATTTGAGATGCATTCTCATTTGATTATGGGTATTTGTATTTTCATCATGAGCTAAACTTTATAATTCTAGAGGGATGATGTAATCTATGTTTGAACTTATGTTTTGATATTGTGGTTTGTCAATCTAGATTTCCCAATCTATTTGTGCTATTTGGATTTATTGCTTCTAAATTACTTGATCAATAATTTAGAGTGTTTGGTGTATTTGATTTGACACTTGAGAGAGGTAATTGAATACATGGCCTTGAAATAGCATAACCTAGGATTTCATAGAATTGAGAGATTTGTGAATCCTTTGAAGTCATCAACCAAGATTCATAGTTTTTATTGAGATTTCAATTGGTGATCTTTATAGAGATGTTGATTTCCCAATTGTGATCTAAAATCATTTGGCACTTTCGAGAGAGGAAATGATTATTGTAGAAATCTTGACTTGTAAATTGGTAATTTGTGATTGATATACCATATTGATAATATAAGGAAAACTAGATTCATCACACCTCTAGAATTCATTCTCCCATAGATTTAGATGTTTATATTTTGATTAGTTATATCTAGTTATTTTTATTTATAAATTGAGACATCCACCTATTATTGATCTGTCAAATATAGCAAAGGTAATTTATACTTGGTACTTATACACGCATTCCCTGTGGATAAGACAACCCTACTCATATCACTATATTAAAACTTGACACCGTAGACTTGCGGTTAGAAAAATTTCTAACAATATCTGCAGATTGATGTAAAGAAGAAATATGGATGAGCTTAATTAAGCCTTCTTGAATTTTCTCTTGCACAAAGTGGCAATCCAATTGAATGTGTTTTGTACGTTCATGATGGCATGGGTTTTGAGCTATGCAATATGCAGACTTGCTATCTGTGCAGACTACTGCAGGTTTAAGATGAGAGATTCGTATGTCATTAAGTAGGTAAATAAGCCATTGGATCTCACAAGTAATGGATGTTATAGCTCTATATTCTGCTTCGGTGGAACTTCTGCTTATTGTAGGCTGTTTTTTGGCTTTCCAAGAGATTAAGGAATCTTCTAAATAGACTGCAAATCCACTTATACTCTTTCTTGTTTCTGTACAACGAGCCCAATCCGCATCACTGAATCATTTTAGTTGTAATGGAGATAATGCTGAATATAACAAGCCTTTCCAGGATTAGACTTGAGATATCTTGAAACTCTATGTGATGTTGTCATATGATTTGTATAAGGCTTAGACATGTATTGATTTAATGTTTGGATGTTATATGATAAGTCAGACCTGGTTATAGTTAGATATAGCAATATCCCAACCAATCTTCTATAAGCTGTAGGATCTGGTAATAGGCTGCCAGTTGAAGTAGATAAGTCACACTTAGGATCCATAGGAGTGGAGCATGGCTTGCATCCAAGATAGCCTGTTTCAGTTAATAGATCAAGAGCATATTTTCTTTGGCACAGAGAAATTCCTTTGTTGCTTCTAGTCACTTCAATTCCCAGAATATATTTAAGTTGTCCAAGGTCTTTAATGGTGAAAGTTGCATCCAAATGTGATTTAATATCCTCAATGTCTGCAAGGTTGTTTCCAACAAGGATGATATCATCTACATACACACACAAGACAAGAATGGAGTTAGATTTTGATCTGATAAAAAGATAAGTATCAAACTTAGACTGGGTGAAGCCATAAGTGAATAAACAAGAAGTAAGTTTGTGAAACCATTGTCTTGAAGTCTGTTTTAGACCATAGAGACTTTTGGTTAACTTGCATACTCTATTGTCATTAGTACTACAATAACTAGGGGAGGTTTCATATATACTTCCTCATCTTGATGTCCATGTAAGAAAGCATTGTTAACATCTAATTGGTGTAGAAACCAATATTTAGAAGCTGCTACAACAAGTATTAGCCTAACAGTAGTTAATTTAGCCACTGGAGAGAAAGTGTCAAAGTCATCCTAGCCTTCTTCTTGT
Organism: Rehmannia glutinosa; assembly: GCA_016081115.2. NCBI lineage: Eukaryota > Viridiplantae > Streptophyta > Magnoliopsida > Lamiales > Orobanchaceae > Rehmannia > Rehmannia glutinosa. The sequence goes on along the minus strand of JABTTQ020002722.1, from coordinate 905,098 downwards.
GCATATCATTTTGCCACCAAACGTGATTTGTATCTTTCAATCGAGCCATCAGACTTGTACTTGATGAATTTGTATACCCATTTGCAGCCAATACAATGCTTGTCTTTAGGTAAATCTGTGAGTAACCATGTGTTATTCTTTCAAGAGCTTGTAATTCCTTGCTCATTGCCTCCTGCCATTCTTTTGATTGACTGGCTTGTTTATAAGTGGTAGGTTCTATTATCTGACTAATAGCAACTGTGAATTTTCTATGAGTGACAGACAATTGATCAGTGGATAAAAAATTAGAAATACAATACTTTTTACCAACCATAACATTCTGAGTTGAACCAGAAAGATCCATGAATCTTAAACAAGGGATAAATCTTGATGATGAACAACAATTGAAACTTCAAGAGATCTTGAAGAATATTTAGAGTGATAATCAAGCAGACAGATTATCAAAGAAAAATAAGAAAGAAGAAGAACTCAGCAGAAGATAGTAAAACTCAAACTTTCACCATTAAAGACAGATTATCAAAGAAAAGTAAGAAAGAAGAAGAACTCATCGGAAGAGAGTAAAACTCAAACTGATACCATGTTGAATTAGAGAAGAGAAAGCATTCTGTGGAAAGTGATTCATCTGAAATTTCATTATGGAAAAAGTGAATTGATACAACTGATACAACTCTAATATATACTAAAGCTATGAACAATATACAGTTAACAAATATAACAAACTAAACTAACTAACTAATGAATGTAACAGTAATAACTAAAATAACTGTCAAACTATCTGTGGAGATTGAGCTGCATCTTGACAATTTTTGAGTGTTTTTTCCCTAAAAAACACACCATATATATGTGTGAATTTTATTGATCTCAAAATCCCAAGTACAATTATGTCTACAACATTAACATTTCAAAGTTGTACTAAAGTGTTAATTCCCTATCAGGGGCGGCCTTGAGGCGGCCAAGCTGGTGCCGCCGCACAGGGCCCCCCTCCGGCAAGCTCCAGAATTTTTTTTGAATTATTTTATATGTATAAATATTGGATATATAGAATAAAGCCCAGTGGTTTTGCTACTTCTTATTTAGACGTGTGGTCTTGAGATCAAATCTCATGAGGACCAAAGATCTCGTTTTCCTTTTTGCTTTTCTATCTAATTATTTTTTATTTTTTTGCAAAACCAAAATAAATTAATTTTGCAAAAACATAATTGATTTCTTTTTGTCTTTTGTTTTTCTATGTAACTAATTTTTTCCCGCCTTCTTATCTAACTAATTTATTTTAAGTTTTTCTTTTTACATATTGTCTTTCTATGTAATTATTTTTTTTCCCTTTTTCTATATGTTTTTATCTAATTATTTTTTATTTTATTTTTGCAAAACCATCTACATAATTGAAGAATTTAAGAGTTGTCCACCTTTAAGCCCTCATTCTGTCATTCATATTTTCTATTTTTTTTTCTTTTTGCAAAATCAAATAGTAGAATTGAATTTAAAAATGCAAGAAGATCAAATTTTCATATCTAATTTATTAGTTGTTTTTTTTTGTCGTTTTCTCTATGGTAAATCATATTAAACAATTTTTTTCATAATTTATTTTAATAAGATCCAAATGTTAAAGTTGGAGCATGATATTTTTATTATTAAATATCTTTTTTATGTTAAATCAATAAAATTATATTTGTAACATTGATTAATTTTTATGTAAACGCAAGGGCCCCATTTGTTTTTCTCGCTCCAGGCCCATCGAAACCTAGGACCGGCCCTGTTCCCTATACACAACTATTCAATCGAAGCTATATAACACTAACACTTTAGCAATATACTACCAACTCGTCTGGAAACTTGGTTGACCAGGATAAATTTTTAGTTCAGGTTTATCAGTTGTTTGGGATCTTTGAGTAAAGTTCAGGATAAACTTTAGACAAAATGGTTTTTTTAGTCCTCTAAGGGAACCACTTCAGATATTTAGTCCTCACTTGTTTTGATTTTGAGATTTAGTCCTCTAAGTGGGCCTTTTTCAGTATGTAGCAGGTAAAAGTCACATGTTATGCTGATGTGCAATTTAAAAACAAAAAAAACTTATTGTTTCATTCATTTTTGGCTGACTAGGCATCATCATATTGTGGCATTACATTTGTATGGGGTCAAAATGAAGGAAAATATTAGTATTAAAAATTATTTTTAAATATAAAAATATTTAATATTTAAATAAAACAAAACAATTTATAATTTTAATAATCTGGTAATTTCGAATAGCTTAATTATTTATAAAAGTTGAAAAATTAATGTTAAAAATTATATTTATAACTAAATGTAACTTAAATATTTTTGAAATAATAAATTTTATGACAAACCTATTTATCATAAGAATAAGTTTTTAAATATCTTTAATTTTCAAAATGCATTTTATTTATAATCAATGTAAATAACATCAATATAATATTATATTTAAAATTTAAACTTTCAAGAATTAAGTAAAATAAAAATAATCTAAACATATAAATAAAAATTTGAAAAAAACTATAGTTTGAAAAGAATATCGTTTCTAAAAAAATTTAAATAACTATATTTTTGGAAAAAATAATATAAGTTATTTGTTTAAAAAATAATTTCTTCATGATTTAAAAAACATAAGACGTAATTATTATCAATAATTTATTCTTTTCAAAAATAATTTAAGTTCCATATAGTTATCAATATATTTTTTAACATTATTTTTTCCATCTTTTATAGATGATTAAAATTATTGAAATTGCCAAATTATTAAAAATTGTAAATAATTTTGTTTTATTTATTCATTAAATAATGTTTTATATTTAAATATGATTTTTAAATATATATACTTATATTTCTCTTTATTCTCACCCCCTATTTTTTTGTTTCAATTTTTTTAAATTAAAAAAAAACAATAAAGTTAATTTTTTATATTTTTAAATAAAATTATACTTAACATTATTTTCTAAAATATCTTTATTTTTCAAAAATACAAGTTATTTATCATAATATTATATTTTTCAATATATTTAATTTATTAAAATATATTATATTTATCATATACTCAAATAACATTAACAAAAAACTATTTTAAAATTACATACATACAGTTCAAATTTTTCATAAAATAAAATAGATATCATTCAAAAGGAATAAGGAAAAGAAAAAAGAAAATCTGAATAAGAAATAGGATTTAGACATTTTTCTCTTGAAGTCAATCAACTTAAGCTGCCACCTCAATAATTTTATCTTCAAAATTATTATTTTTTTAAAATTAAATTTCATGCCACCAACATGTAAAGTTCATTCTCGCTATAAAGCAAGTCACACGACTAAATAGCCGGAAAAATCTCACTTAAAGACTATATGTCAAAATTGAAACAAGTGAGGACTAAATCTTCGGAGCGTTCCACTTTGAGGGCTAAAAAATAATTTTGCCTTCAACTTTAATTTATCTTTAATGCCAAACAAAAAAATTGTTATCTTGCTAGAATAATCACATATCACAATTATATAGACTTCTCAAATATGTTATTGAACTCAATTATATTATCCAATTCTAATTTATCCAAATAATTTTATTAATCCAATCAACAAACGCAAACGAGTCTTAAAAGTGCCAACGACTCTGACTCACTTACAAGTACAACAATAAGTATTCTAAGTAGGAGTTTTCGCCTTAAAAAAAAAGGAGTTTTCCAACACAACTATACTAAAAGCTATGTATATTATATACAATGAAATTTTTGAGTGTGCTTCACGTGACATTAGTTAAATTTTAAGTGACAAAATCGTTTTTCCCTATATTTCTCACCACAACTCTTAATAAATTGGTCATTTTCATAAGCTCCTTATTGAGTTATTGTCGAATCAACAGCATTAAATGTAATAATCTAGCTCCTTATCTCGTGTCCAATCCCAACAAAATATTCCACCATTTAAGCAAATTGACAATAAAAACAACATATGATATACCCATTAATTAATTCTAACTAACATTTATTTGAGGAAAATTACTAACCCATATTGATTAATAACATAATTCCATTCCTAAACAAACAATAAAAGCAAAAGTCTGAAAAAATTGTTATATAAACAAATTAATCATGCATATTAACCTCACTACAACTACCTCCTGGCCTCTGTTTCCTACTAAGAAATGAAGCCCATGATGAGTTCTCTTCCAAGAATTGTTGTACTCTTGATGCTTCTTCTTACTTTGGGTTGTTTCTCTATCTTTTACTGATATTAAATATTATTCAGCTGCTCAAGTTCCTTTTTAAGTGCTATTATTTTCTATAACCCTACTATGACAATTCACAAATGCAAAATTAAGCTATATTCCGTTATTATTTTTGTGTCTTCAGATGCACAAAATTCATGGTTTTATTCCTCAAAATCATGTCGTTTTTTACTTTAAGGTTAATTATGAAATTACCCTGAGGTTTAGCCTAAATACAAAAAAAAACTATAATTATCTTTCAAAATTACAAAATGCCCCTCTTTTACAAATTACATCCTCAAGAAGAGATATTTATTAGGTAAATACAAACATTATGGTGGTGCTTGTAATATTTTAAGGTGCTACTTATAATTTTGGAAGATAATTGAAGTTTTTTTAATTCGCTAGATCGACTAAATTTCATGGGTAATTTTGTAATTATTCCATATTTAATAACATATTATAGCATGCCCAAGAGAACCTATTAAATGTCCTCAATATTTTAGGTGAGAACCTTAATTAAAAGCGTTTATAAACTATGTACCTTTAGAAATAAAAAGTATGATCCTTGATTTCTTCATATGTTATCTCACCATCAAAATTTGACCCTTGAACTCAAGACCTAAATCCTAAAGGTTTTCAAAATTGGTCCAGCCTGATGGGCGTCCCGACCAGCCCCCTTATAGGTTGTGTTGGACTTTATTTTGGAGGCCCAAAAAGAAGAGAGCCTACTAATTTGGCCCGATCCAAATAATCCGAATCTCGATACACTACAAGAAAATAATCAAATTTCAATGAAATAATTCCAACGGAATAAAAAACTGTTGGAATTTTCAAAATTCCAATGGAAATTCCAATGCTACAAAGATACTGGTTGGAAAATTCCAACGAGAAAGTCCAACGATAAGAAAAACCATTTTGATCTTTTCTAATATTTTTTCCATAGGAATTTTCGTTGGAATTTTGTCATTCCAACGGCCATTATACCAAGGGTGCTTTTCTATTGGAATTTCTGTTGGAATCGATAATTCCAATGGAAATTGGCCAACTACCAACATATTTTTGTTGTTGGAATTTCCTTGTTTTTTTGTAATGATAAACCTTAAATGATCTGACAAAAAATACACGTGTTGGCCTGAGCAGACCAAGATAAACGAAGACTATGAAATCAGTCTGATTTTATGAGTTAGTCCATTGGGCTCGGGTCGGGCAATTATCATCTCTACTAAGTACTAAATCCCTCACAACTCACAAGGGTGCATTAAACACGAGCGAAAATGTGTCCGTCATCCAAACATGGTTCAATCCATTAGTTAGGGAATAAAAATTTCGTAATATCCAACATCATAGTCTAGCTCAATTGCTTTTCGAGAGAAAAAAAAAATAAAAAAAATTCAACAAAATAAAATTTCAATAATCATAAAGTAAAACGAAACTCGTTCAGTGGTCTAAATTTTGTCATATAAATCACAATTCTCTTTAAGTTAATATTTTTGCTTTACCATATTTTTAGCTAATTTATTTGATGGTTTATTGACAGAAATATGTGCTGGCAAAGTTGAAGGTGAGCCGCCGTCCAAGTTGAACTTGTGCAAGGAAAAGAGCAAAACGAAGAAATGGTTGTGTTTCAGTAGCACTACTTGCAGTTTGAGTTGCATTAAGGAGAAATACCTCAAAGGAGAATGCAGTGGGTTTATCCCCAGATGTTATTGTTACAAATTTTGCTAAATTTCTCATGACTTTAATATCGTAGCCTCTGAATAAATTGTGGGAAATAAAAGTGAAATTATTATTCTACTATTTTATATAAGTCTTTAAATTATAAGAAGTTATGTGTTGAAAAGTGGGTGTTTAAGTTTGCAAATTTTATATATCATGTTCTTAATTGAGTTGCACCTTGTATTTCCCTCTTCATAAGTAAAAATTATTTCAAAATACATTGATATTTATAAAATATTACAGTTACCTTATTAAATATTGCTTATAGTTTGGACTATAAGATCATAATATTAAACTATTTGAATAGATAACTATATTTCATATAACTTAGGGTTCATTTGAATGGATAAATTTGAAGTTAAGAATCTCAAATTCATAATAATAAATTTATCGAGCTTGTTTAAAAATAATGAATTTTAAATTATGAACTATTTGAGTGATTGAGTCGATTCGAAAGTCACATTATATGGAATCTTTGAAATATTCCCCGCAAATCCAATCATCCCCCATCCAAGTATAACTTACTGATTAGATATAATAAGTAGTGAGTATCAAAATTGCCCTCAATTGAAATTTACATTTACTTGATCCAACCCAGCATATTAATTGGATCACCCAATAAGAGCTTTTGGGCCATTACAACAAATGCCTTAATTCCTAAGCACAAGCTATGTCCCCATTAAAAACATTGGCTTTAATATAATTTTGGGATAATTAAAAAAATTCTCCTAAATCTTGGGCTAATTACAAAAAAAGTCAAAAGGTTTTTAAAAAAATTTATAAGAAAACCTAAGGTTTATTTGTTCCTTAAATAAAAGGAGATAACAGTAAATGCAAGAGCGATATTCAATGTTTTTTTTGCATATGTAGAGAAAAAATATAAGAAACATCAAATCTAAAGAATGTTTTTGTAATTTCAAAAAATATCTGGGTCTTTTCTTAATTAGCCCAAATTTCATCGGTGTTTTTATAATCATCCCTATAATTTTTAAAAATTCAAATGTCGAATCAAGTAATAGTCAAGTAGTTAAAAATTCTCGAACTCATGCGAAAGATCCGGAGTTCGATTCACATAATTTGTACCTGAACATACTAAAAAGGAAAATCAATAACCGTTACCAAGCGAACCGCACATAATTAGGACCGACCAAGATCGAAGAAGAATCAGAATGTAGATGGAGATTGAAGTTAAATTCATTATCTTCTGTATATTTACTCTGTCGTGCTTACACGTAGAGTCCTCATTTTTTATATAACTTTGATCCCCATATCTCACACAAATCTTCTGTTTCGATTACATCCAACAAAAATTAACTTCGTACAAAAATAAAAAATTGTAGAATTCTAAAATATCCCCCTTTTTATCTTCACCCCTCATTCACATTCCTTCAACATTTATTTTCATCAATTTCATTCACAGCGAAAAGAGAGGCATAACTTATATTTTTTTTTTCTTTTCCCCAATTTATAATGGGATTTAAAGCTCTGTTCAAGAGGAAGAAGAAGAACCAGCCCATCGGGCTTCCAATCGGGCCTCCTAACCAAACCACAATCAACTCGAGATCGTCGTCTCTGAACGGCCGATGCCGAATTGAAGAGGAATTGGAGCAGGTATTCAAAAAATTCGATGTCAATGGCGACGGAAAAATCTCCGCCTCGGAATTAGGGTCAATCATGGGCAGCCTCGGCCACGCCGCCACGGACGAGGAGCTTCAGATCATGATCCAGGAGGTGGATTCGGACGGCGATGGGTTCATCGATCTGCAGGAATTCATCGAGCTGAACACGACCGATGTAGGCCACGACGAGGTTTTGGAGAATCTCAAGGACGCCTTCCAGGTGTTTGATATCGACAAAAACGGGTCGATTTCCGCCGAGGAATTGCAGGATGTGCTGAAAAGTCTCGGAGAGGAATGCACGTTGGCGGAGTGCCGGAAAATGATAAGCGGCGTGGATGCGGACGGCAATGGCACCATCAGTTTCGATGAGTTCAAGGTCATGATGATGAAGGGTTCTCGCTTTGATTCGATCGAATCCAGGGTCGATTGATTAAATTAACATCAGATTGATTATCAATCCGATCCCAGGGAAGAGGTTTATTAATTTTTGGGATTAATTTCTGTAAAATTCTTTGCGATCTGCGTTATTCTTGCTTTGTGTTTATATTTGTTTCCTTCTTTTTCTGCTTTTAGAGTTGGGAAATTGAATTATTATTTTTATCACAAAACTCCTCATCCAGCCTAACGGGGTATGACCTAGTTAGACGGATCCACCCACGGATCCTATGGCATTTGCGTAATATTAACAGTGGTGTTTTAGTAGTTTTAGGAGATCGGTATTACTCCCCATGAAATGTATTAGTCATCCTTCTAAAAAGTATTAGCGAGTGTACCTAAATGTATTAGTAGTTCCCTCAAGAGTTTTTAGTATTTTTCCTAAATATACTTTTGAAATGTATTAGAATTCCTCAAAAAGTATTGATAGTTCCTCAAAAAAGTATTGGTAGTTCCTTGAAATAAATTAAATTTTTCTCCGAAATGTATTAACAATCATTCGAAAAATATTAGTCGTCCTTCTAAAAAAGTATTAGCGATTCTTCCAAATGTATTAGTAGTTCCCGATTATAATTATTTTTTTTTCCCAAAATGTATTAGATGTCCCTCGAGAAAAGTATTAGTTGTCCTTCTAAAAAGTATTAGCGATTCTTCCAAAAATGTATTAGTAGTTCCATGAAGAGTATTTTAGTATTTCTCATGAATATACTCCAAAATGTATTAGTAGTCCCTCAAAAAAGTATTAGTAGTTCCTCGAAAAAGTATTAGTAGTTCCCGAGAATATAATTAAATTTTTCTCCCGAAATGTATTAGTTGTCCTCGAAAAAGTATTAGTAGTTTCTAAAAAAGTATTAGTGATTTTCTAGAGTATTTTAGTAGTCTTTCAAAGAAAGTATTAGTTTTTCTTATAAAATGTATTAGTATTTCTCCATAAAAGTATTAACTGATACTATATTTGTATCATTTAGTGCTTCGTCTTCAAGCAATACTCTCTATCAACTTCTTTCTCCTGAAAATACCTTCAAATGTCATTCTCTCTATCCAACTTTCATTTACATTTACTTATTATATTAGTAAATGTACAACCAACTTCATTACCAATCACAGCAACAATACCCATGGTTAGAAAATAAACAGTAATAATTTAACAATACCACCAAAGTCAACACATGAATTTTTCCTCAACAGGTTTGTTGTCAGCCATGAAATCTCCACCACGAGCTGTAAATTTTTTGATATGTCTTAGTTTTCCTCCTTTCAAAATTACGGGATCAATTTCTTCTTTAATTCAAATTTTAAAGGTGAATGTGACTGGAAATGGGGGAGACGGGAGATAGAGACGGAAGGGGGAAAGGAAAGAAATTGATTTAGGGGCTAGGGCAGAGAATGGGGGCATACTGATTGTTGGTTGGATCGGGTCTTTTGGGGCTTCGTCTAACGAATTAGATCCGTTAGACCGTCTAACAGGAGACCAACTCTATTTTTATATATCTTCGTTTAAAACTTGTGGGGGAAAAAAAAAAGGATGCTTTTTCTTTTTATTAATCAGTTAGATGACTATATTGTTTAATTTCTTATTGGGTTAATTATGATCTCTTCTGCACGAGAATACTGCAGGGTAATTCTGTTATAAAGAGTAAGGTTTAATATTTATTTTGTTATCGATGACAGACAGGCATGATTTGTGTTTATGATTGGTTCTTGCTTGTTATATATTAAAATTTTATGCTGTAGTATACATAAATTTTCCTTTTTCATATAAAAATGGGGAATATGCGGACACTACCTTTGGGGCGTACACTGGGTAAACCGTAAAGGCTTGACGCAATAGCATATACATCAGGTCAACCTAGTAAAGTGCACTAGGCAAACCTCGTCACTGGGTAAACCGTGACGTAATAGCCTGTAAGGCTGTAAACCATGTCAGTCAGTTAAATAGCACTACACAAATCCTAGGGCGTACACTGGGTAAACCATTGGATTTTATGTCTGCTAACTAGATAAACCGTACTAGACAAATCAAGTGGTGTCAAGGTGTAGATTCGAACTTGAAACCTCTCTGGCTGAAGAACTCACCCTACTCTATTAGGTCACTCATGAGCAGGGACGGACCTACATAGGTGGGAGGGCCCCCCACCCCCAATTTTTCATTTTTATTTTTTATATGTAGTTTTGGATTAATTACATTTGCCCCCCTTTATAAAAGAAAAAGTATGTCAATTGTGTGTTGTAATTATGTATTATGGGATACTTCATGATGAATATGTAATTTTGGATTAATTACATTTGCCCCCCCCCCCCCCACAACTGTTTTGCCAAAATTTGTGCAAAAAATCATTTTGGCTGAAAATCGGCCTAGTTAGCAAACATTGGGCATAAGCGCTTACCTATTCGGCCAAAAAATCGGGCATATGCGGCAAAAATCGTCCCCCCTCAATGTCGAAACCTGGTTCCGTCCCTGCCCATGAGTGCTAGAAATATCCCATTATGTTCTTAATTATTCTCATTAATTCACCTCTGTATATTTCCATTCAGAAAAATTTAACCCATACAATTGTCGCAAAACACCAATTGTTTGGAAGAAAGTTTTTGACATTTTTTACCGAGCTTCTTGTCCAGCAACAATTACTGTATTGCTGATTTCTTTACTCCCCTTTTTAAGTTAAATTGGGCATTTGGGCCGCCCTTTTTAAGTTAAATTTAGTCAAAATCACATAATCAGAATGGGTTGGGTCTGGCCCGTCCCAAACGCCATGAATCAGGTCGGACTAAAGCGGGTAAGGTCCATATTGCCATCCAAATACATTTTCATTTTTGGACTTTCTTTGTGATGGTTTAATAGTTGGTTGCCCGGTGCCCCACTTAGTTCTCATTTAAGAAAAAAACTGTTATGAGTCGATTATTTTATTGATCACCAAGATTTGGAGCTGAGAATAGGGATGGCAATGGGGCGGGTCAAAACCCGCCCCCGCATTAAACCCGTCCCGATGGGGCGGGTCTAGACCCGGACAAATGGGTCCCGGGGCAGGTCTCGGGTCCAAGGTTACAAAACCCGCCCGGGTCCTACCGGACCCGCCCCGCATGTTAATTTTTATTAAATTTTTAAATATATATTAAAATATTTTTACATTATTTACTTTAAAATTTGAGTATTATATGTTTAGAAATATTAGTTGAGTACTAATATAATATTATTTACTTTTAAAGTTTAATTTACTAATATAATATCTTGTAATATTCTACTTTGAATATTTATTTTAGTATTAGTTGAGTACTATGTAGTATAATAGTATTTGTTTTTTAAAATAAATCTTAATAGTAGCCAATTCTAAAAAAATAGTTATAATAAGTTGCATAATTATATTTATTTATTTTTTAACCTATTGGCATTTGATTATTTTTGGAAAATTGGCCATAAATAGAAAAATATAAATTATTATAAATGAAAAAATATTTTGGCGGGTCTAGCGGGTCTAGACACCTTGCCCTGGGTTTTTGAGGCGGGGTGGGGGCGGGTCCCGGTCTTACTCTCCTTGGCGGGCGGGTCCCGGGTTTGGCCAAACCCGCCCCAAACCCGCCTGTTGCCATCCCTAAATTTGAGAAATCTATTTTCTAAGAGCGAGCTATTTAAGTTTAACGGTATGTTTTGCAAAATAAATAATATCTTTAAATTTAAAAAGTGATATTTCTTACATCTTCCAACACGCATATTGTATTTGGCTCTTTATTTTATGTTTTCGAGAATTAATTCCCCCCTTTAATTTATGGAAGTAATTTAGGGCATTTTTCAAATTTATGTTTTTCTTTTTACAATTTGCCTATTAAATAGGTCATTCAAAGTGCAAGAAATTAATAAATTGGATATTGAAAGTTAATAGTTGTTTTGACTCTCCAAATTTGGAGATTGAAAACCTAGGGAACATGGACACTCATCCTGTATCGTATTCGATATGACACTTTATCCGCTACTTCATTAATACTATATCCAATTGAAAGAGATAGAATTTATTCTATTGCTTGTACGACATTTTAAATTTGAGTATTTATAAAATTTTAGTTTTTTTATTGTACTTAGTACGTCTATATTTCCAATAATATAAAATATATAATTTTATATGTATATATATCGTACTCTTATTCTTAAAATTTCAAAACGTGACATGCATATATATTCTCGTTCCCATGTTGACTCATTTTCTAAGGTTCCATTTGAATTGATGGATTCGAATCTAAGTATTTCAAATTCATAATAACAGGTTCATTGAGGTTGTTTGGATGAATTTATTTTGTAATGAATTTTAAATCTTTAGATGAAGTCATTTGAAATCATTAACCCAAAATCATCTTCTCAAATCCAAATCTTGACTAGTCACATCAAATTACAACTAAATTTAAAAATTAAAATAAAGAGTTTGTTGAAGATGATTATAGACAAATGACTCTTTAAAATAAAGAATATTTTTCAATTAAAAAGTATGTTTTTTTTAGAATAATTAAAAAATATCTTGGGAATGCTCAAACTATGTTAATTTGCTTGGTGTTATTTATGAGTGGGGGTGGGCATTCGGGATCGGGTTTTCGGGTACCCGACCGACCCGATTGGAAATTACCCGATCGGGTCGGGTATTTTAAAAAAAATTTGGGTGTCGGGTACCCCGATACCCGACTTTAAAAAGTCGGATCGGGGATCGGGTTTCTTAAGTGAAACCCGTATACCCGATCGGGTACCCGTCGTTTAAAAAAAAATAAAAATTCAAAAATCGAAATTACTTACGTTGAGTTGTTGACTAGCCATTTTACTTATGTTCTCAGATTGTTAAGACGGAGAAAGGCGAGTCCGACTACACACAGAGAAGGTAAGCCCCTTTCTTCTTTAACTCTCAATTTCTTCCTCTCTCTGGCGACGACGTATAGATTTTGTAGTTGTGTGGTAGACTTATAGTTGCAAGTTGGGTTATTTTCTTCAGATAAAGTTTGAAAAAGTTGGTAGCTAAAGTTTGAAAAAGCTGGTAGCCTCGCCTTTTACCACCTAGTTTGTATTCTATCGGCTTATTCTAATATGTAAATTGATCAATGTGCCCAAACCCATGTCTTTGTAAAGCCGACAATCATATTTGTTTTTGGGCCCCGAGGCCTTACAAGTTACAAGGATGGAGAAAGTAAAAATTTATACCCGAAACCGATCGGTCGGTACTTTGAGTTCTTCGGTGCCAAAAGTCGTATCCGATATTATCGGGTCGGCGACGAGTAGTAATATTTCCTACCCGAAATTTCGGTTACCCGACCCGAAAACCCGACTACCCGACCCGATGCCCACCCCTATTTATGAGTGTTTGGGGAGAACGTACTTCGGTAATTAGAATTTGATAATTTTTGAAATAATAATGGTGTGATATAATTTGAAAATATCTTCAACTATAGATAGGTACGGCAGTGAGTCGGTTCGGGATTCGGCCAAATTTGTCTTGACCCGAATTCACCTGTTAAGATTTTTACCAAACGTCAGATTTGTCTTGATCCGAAATTCGACCTGTTAAAATTTTTACCAAACGATAAGTAAGAGCACTTTCAAGAGGTTCTTTAAATTTAAAGAACATCTATTACAAAATAAAGAACATCTTTAAATTTAAAGAGTCATGTTTTTTACATTTTCCAATACACTCTGGCTTCGTTTGGTTGGACATAATAGAAGGATATCATTCTTCACTTTTGTAATATTCACTTATTGCATATCCGTAGCCCTGGAAATTAGCATGACTTGGTTCTTTATCCTTCTCATTGAGGTAATAGGTATCGCACCCCCTAGGTGGGATGAGGAATACATCCCAATATCATGTTATTACAAATTATCTACATACCCCCATTTACAATTGTGCTTGTAATTGTGTAGGGTGATATAGGAATATGAATTATAATTTAAGGGTAATAAGTTAATTCAATACTTATTGGACTATTACTATCTCTTTTGAACCAAAAAATTTAATAGACAACCCTTACAATCCAACAACCCAATCACTCAAACAAACACATTATTAGACCTTAATAAATCCATAGGAAAAGACCAATAAAGGTGGTGGAAAATAATCAAACTCAATCCTATTATTGAACCAAACGAAGCCTATTTGTATTTGACTCTTTATTTTATCTTTTCTCAATATTAATTTATTATGCATGTGATATTGGAAGTAATTTAAGTTATATTTCAAAGTTGGTGTTGTTTTTAGAAACTACCATTCAAAAAGGTAATTCAAATGGCAAGTAACCTAAAACATTTAATTATAAAGTGTTATTTTGGCTCTCCAAATTTGGAGAGTGAAAAAAAATCATTCTCTAAATTTAAATGTTAAAATAAAGAGAATTTCTCATTTGAAGAGACTCTTGGGGATGCTCTAAACTAGTTAGAACCGCTAAATCTTTATTATAATTAATAATAATATTCTTTAAAAGTAATAATATTTAAATTTCTAAAAATGTATATTTATAAAAATAAAATATCATAAAATTTTATAAAATATCATAAAATCTACATAATAGTTATTTCAAAAAATGGACCAGGTCAGTTCGGGCTTACTCGACTCAAACTCATCTTCATTATTAAGTCGATCCCCAAGAGACAGACTTAGGAGAAGTCTCATATAGGATCAAACCTTTGTCAATTGCCCGAACAACATAATACTCTACCACTGGAGCATAAGGTTGATCTCAGGTTAAAATATAGTTTTAATGTACATAGTTAAATGGGGACATGGGTGAGTAATTGATATGACTATTACTAAGGTAATGATTCATATAAGTATTTTGTGAAACAAAAATATTATTTCAAGAAACTACTATCACCAAAGTTTGTATTTTTTTTTTTTTTGAGGGGGGGAATGGAATTATATTCTTCAAAACATAATCACACAAACTACTTTTATTCTTTAAATGTTAGAGCATCTCTAACACTACACAATAATAGTGGAATCCACTAAAATTGAGAAATTAAGTAGAAATCATCTCCAACAGCCCTCCAAAACTCACACTAGATTGATGGGGACAGTGCACCACTACATTTAACGGTGTAATGTTCAACGCTAACTGCATTTTATTTTATTTTTTATTTTTTTGCATTTTTTTGGTTTCTTTATATATTTGTAATATCTAATGTATATAATAGTTATGTGGTTTATGTTTTGTATATTGATTAATTTATTAAAATAAATTAATATTAATTGCTATTTAGCAATAAACGTTTTTGTAAATTAAGATTTTATTGCTAATTTTTATATATTTCTTCAATTTTATATTATATATATGAGAAAGAATTTACATAATAAATTAAAAAATGATTTTTTGATATAAAAAAAGTTACTCAAAATAAAAAGAGTATTCATAACAGACATTCATAAAACAAATTTATTTTATCATTTGTGGGAGGAATTTTCTAATTTCGAAAATTAATTGCATTTATCATGTAAATTATGCGTTCGTTAAAAATTTATTATGAAATGGTAAATTTATGCTTGGATGGTGAGAAAACCATCAATCCTCAAAACTTCTTATTTTTCTTATCTATGTATATTTATGGGTCATGTAAATGTATATCCGATGTATATACATTTTGTGTGCATCTAATGTGTCACATCTTTTATAAAATGAGATATTTGTCCTTCGTCCACACGCTAATTGTACCATATATCTGGTGTAGTATGTCAATTCCCATGTTTCTCCATTGGAATACTTCCAAGCTTTATTCATGACAAATTTCTCTCACTGTATTGAAACCTATAAGGTCCACACGTCTATATGATTAGATAGTTCACAAGGAGATACTTTTAGATGTTTTGTTGATATTATTTTATTCACAAAAACTTTTATGAGACCGTTTCACGGATCTAAATTCATGAGACGGAGCTCCATACGGTCATCCACATTTTCTCTCTCCTTGTTGACCCTTATTTCTCTCTCATCTCACTGGTCCTCTCTTTACATCCGCACACTAAGTATCTCATGGTCCCTTCTCTCTCCTCACATCACGCCTTGGTGATCCATTCTCTCTTTCTCTCTCTTCTGGTAGTTCCCCTTTCTCTCTCCACTAACGCCCTCATTTATCTCTACATGCATGAAAAACAAAGGAAAAAGATAAGGAAAATAAAGTATCACTTCTTATAAAAAAAATATTACTATTTATGAAAAAAATATCAACTTTAGACTCAAAAAAAATCACTTCTTATAAAAAGAGTATCACTATTTATGAAAAAGTATAATATTTACACTCGAAAAAAATCATTTTTTATAAAAAAAGTATCACATTTAGACTCGGAAAAAATCACTTCTTATGAAAAATGTATCACTATTTATACAAAAAGTATAACATTTACACTCGAAAAAAAATTAATTTTTTATGAAAAAAGTATCACATTTAAATGGAAAAAGTATCACTTTTTATTTAAGAAATAGCATTTTTTATTTAAAAAATATTATTTTTTATGGATAAAGTATCACTTCTCATGTAAACAATATCACTTTTTATAGAATAAGTATCACTTCTTATTTAGAAAGTATTACTTCTTATTAAAACAAATATTATTTTAATTTAAGTATTGATTTCCGTTCAAAAAATACCAGTTTATATTTAAAAAAAAGTATAGCTTATTATTAAAATAAATATTACATTTTATTGAAAATAATGTATCACTATTTATTAAAAAAGTACCAATTTTATTCTAAAAAGTATACATTTATGAAAAGTAATACATTTTTTGAGATTTTTGTATCTAAAATGTTATGTGTAGAGAGAGAGTGTGGGGAGGGGGCGGATAGAGAGATAGAGAAGAGAGAGATGGGAGACTACAAAAGGAATGAGATGTGAAGAGAGAGGGGACAATGAGAGCATATCAACGTGGGAGGTGAGGAGAGATAGTAGAGTATGGACCATTAAGATGATAGAGAAAGAGGAGAAATGACTACTTGGAGCTCCGTCTCACAGATTAGATCCGTGAGATGGTCTCACAAGATATTTCCCCTATTTTATTATAATTAATGAAGTATAATAAATATATGATAATTTATTTAATAATCATAATTAATAAATATTTTGAACGAATGAAAAGAGATTCCAAAGACATGCCCAAACATATGACCTGATTGGAGAATGTGTAAAATGAACATGAAATGTGATGTATTCTAAAAGATATTTCAACTGTAAATATCTTGTAAATATTTTAATAATTAATAAGAGACCTTTTTAAAAATTGATGTCAGTTTAAGTTAATGTGTTATAACTAATAGACATGTAAAAAATATATAATTATTGAAAATATATAATAAATAATTGGTAATAAAAGGAATGAACATTGTATTTAATTTTTTAAAAAGGTGCAGGATATACAACATCTTTAGAAAATTGAAATTGAAACCAAACATAACGTGGTCTTTAGAGCATCCACAACAGAGATTTTTGTAAAACCTAACAAAAAAACCTCAGGCCATTGTGAATGGGGTTTTTAAGGTTTGTAATGCTGGTTTGTATGTTCAAACCATGGCTTTTCGAAAAAATAAAACAAAAGAAAAATATTGTGTGAGATTTATTAAAAAGAGATGAATGATTGTGGAGCTCATACAAAGTTGGTGGGAGTTTTTTTTTTTATTGTGACGAAAAGAGTAGATTTTTTACTTGTGATATGTCAATGAAGTAGCAATGTGAAATCCATAAAAAGAGGGATTTGAAACTAAAACCATTGTAGATGCCCTTATTAGTAAACACAAAAAATAAAGAAAAAAACACACTTGGAGCGAGTTTTAATTGTTTTAAATAGGGAACTATGTTCCACGTTGGTCTAGAATATTTATTTTCAAACCCATCCCCCGCCCTTTTTTTAAATATATATATATATATATATATATATATATATATGTGTGTGTGTGTGTGTGTGTGTGAGAAGGGTAAAATCATATTTACATTTCAATTATTTGCGATTTTTTTAATTACGTCATTTATTAATAATTAACCCATAAATATTATCTATTGGGCTACACTATGATCTATTGCCCTAAGAGGCCCAAACTACTATGTAAATCCTACAAGACTCAAATCATTACTGATGGTCCATAAGGCACAAAGTCCCATGTATAAATATCTCATTTCCATTCATTTGTAAGCAAATAAACTTTTTTTTTTTGAAAGGTAAGTAAGTAAATTTTTACTAAGTTTATTTACGTTCAAATTCTCTTTATCCTATTCTAACTTAAGCACTGGATGAGATTTTTTGGGATAACCTAGGGCCCTTTCCATGGGACTATGGATGCCAATTTTGGTCCGACCCACAACGACCCGCCATGACCGGATGCAAAATATCATTAACCTGAGGGCTTAGCCTCCGCAAAAACAATGTCACAAATGTTTGGAGGAATATCTCCGGAGTAGTAACCTACGCTATTCAGAGAAAGAGCAAAACGGGCAATATTATGCGCTAGATTGTTAACTTCTCTAGGGACATAAGAAAAGGAAATTGAAGAAAAACTACTACTCATAGCTAGAATATCCTGGATAACACACCCAAAATAAGATAAATCAGGTGGTTTCTTGTTCAGTCCATGAGCAAGCTGGCTGCAGTCCGTCTCCACATGAATGTGTGTCAACTCCATTTTTTGGGCTTCCATCAGTGTTTCCCGACAGGCCAGGGCCTCTGCTATGTCCACCGGGTAGGCATGTTGGAATTTTCGAGCAATCATTCGCAGTATCTGACCCTCTGCGTCCCTTATGGAGACTCCAAGTCCGCATCCTTCCAGCTCTTTAACAGAAGCATCTACATTGATCTTATAAAAATTGGCGTTTGGCCTCTGCCATCGAACAACTTAAGTAGCTGTCACCGCGGTCGGATTCCTCCCATCTTGCTTGTTTTCCTTCTGGTATTCTAACAGGCTATTTGTTGTTATAGAGAAGCATTCAATGTGGGGGATCTCTTTGTTTTGGAAGACCAACATATTCCTGGTATACCAAAGAGCCCAAAGAAGCACAACAAACATCTCTCCTACATCAGACTGATTCAAATTCATAACTTCACTCATCATGTCAACAATAGAGGCCTGCCGCATTCCCGCGAGTTGACTCATGCGTAGTGGCGATGCACTCCAATAAAAGTTGCTCCACGGGCAATCCCTTAACGCGTGCTCGATTGTCTCTTCAGCCATTCCACATCTTCCACAAATTGGCGAAATCTCGATTTTGCGTTTGCTTAATGTTGTCTTCACCGGAAGTATTCCATGCACTACTTTCCATAGGAAGTTTTTAACTTTTGGTGGGATATTAAGACTCCATATCCACTTCCACATTTTCAGTGGCCGCCCAGAATTTGAAGGAATATTTTCAGACTCCTCGTCCAATGATTGCGCCACACAATACCCTGTTTTAACCGAATACAAGCCATTTGCTGAGTAGTTCCAAGCCAACCTATCCGAACTCCAAAAATTGTGAAGAGGGATCTTTAGAATTTTGTCCGTGTCATCTGAACGAAACAGCTCCTTAACCAGTCCTGAATCCCAACAGTGCTCATCCTCATCTATTAAATCGCGCACGAGCAGGTCCTCAGACTCTATAGTAGGTGGCTGCTGGATCATGAAATTTGGATTTTCTGGGATCCACGGGTCATGCCATATTCGGATGTTAGCTTCGTTGCCGATAGTCCAACAGATGCCTTTCTGAATAATTTCTCGTCCTGCTAGAATGCTGCGCCAGGTGAAACTGGGGTATAGCCTTGTGTAGCAGACAAGAAATTACCATTAGGGAAATATCACGCTTTGAGAGTCCGGGCAAGGAGAGAGCTTTCATCCTGAATAAGGCGCCAGCCTTGTTTTGCCAACATAGCTCTATTGAAAGCAGATAGCTTCCGAAACCAAGGTCTCCTTCACACTTTGATCGACACAAAGTTTGCCAAGATCTCCAATGAATTCGGTGTTCGTCATTTCGTTGCCCCCACCAGAAATTTGCAATAGTTGAATCTAGCTTATTACAAATCTTCTTAGGGATAAGGAAGCAACTCATGAGGTAGGTGGGGATTTCTTGAGCCACGCTTTTAACAAGGATCATTTTGCCGTGCTGCAGAAAGGGTTTTTGCTTTCCAATCCTTCAATTTCTTATTAACCCGATCAATCAGTAATTGGAATAAGACTTTCTTTGACCTTCCAACAGTAGCAGGCAGACCCAAATATACAAATTGCTTCTCCACTCGTTGAACCCCAATGCGTTCGGCTAACTCCATAGCTTTTTCTACTCGAACCCCTTTACTGAAGCTTATTTCTGACTTTTCAAAATTTACTAACTGACCCGAGGCAACAAGAAAGAGTGAAATTATGCTTTTTGTTTCCTCCAATTCCTGTTGGTTTGCTTGGCCAAAAATTACGCTGTCATCTGCAAAAAATAGGTGAGTAATCGGGGGGGCGCGTCTACAAATTTTAACACCGTGAATTCCCCCCATAATTTCTACTTTACGTATCAAGGCTGAGAAAGCCTCTGCACAAAACAAAAATAAATAGGGGAAAAAGGGGTCACCTTGGCGAAGGCCTCGGGATGGATTAAAGGGAGCTCCGGGGATACCATTACAAAGGACAGAATATGAAACGGAGGTAACACAACGCATAATGAGCGACACAAAATTAGGGCCAATACCAAATTTTAGCATAACTTGTTCAAGGAAAGGCCATTCCACTCGATCATAAGCCTTACTCATGTCGAGTTTCATAGCAAAAATTCCACGATTTTTATTGGTATTGTTTTTCATTGCATGGAAAATCTCAAAAGTAAGGAGGGCGTTATCGGTGATAAGGCGACCAGGGACAAAAGCTAACTGACTCGGGTGGATAAGATGAGGAAGAGTGGTTTTTAACCGATTAGCAACAGTTTTGGTGATAATTTTAAAAATCACGTTACATAAGCTAATAGGTCGAAAATCACTTGGTAACTCCAGATTTTTCTTCTTAGGGATAAGAACAATATGGGTGTTATTCAAAGGAGAGGGGTCGACTCTATCGTTTAAAATGCCAAGAGTAACAGTAATAATATCAGAGCGAACAAGAGGCCAGAAAGTTTGATAGAAAAGAGTCGGCATAAATCGGCCCGGGGGCTTTTGAGGGATGCATTTGGGCTAGCGTTTCTATCACCTCCTTTTCCGTAAAGGGCGCACATAGCTCTTCATTGAGTTCGCTCGGAATCCTTGAGTCGACAGCCTCGACCGCCCTCTCCATATCAAGGTTTGTTGTGGCATGGAATAAATTTCTGAAATAACCCCTTAGAGTAGCAGCAATCTGATCGAAGTCATCCACACGGTTACCATTTTCATCACATATCCACTCAATAGAATTGCGGCGTTTTCTCCTATTTGTTGTCGTGTGGAAGAAAGTGGTGTTCTTGTCTCCGTCCTTGATCCAATTTGTTCGGGCCCATTGTTGCCACATTGTTTCTTCCCGTTTTAGAAGCTCATTGATTTTGCCCGTTAATTTTTTAGCCGCTGCGATATTCACTTTGGTTGGTGGATTTTTTTGAACTCAACTGAGTTGTTCCTTCGCTGTGGTGAGCTGGTTTCCAATATTTCCAAAAAATTCTTTCTCTCATCCCAATAAGGAGGCCCCAACTGCCTGAATTTTGTCTTTTATAGATGCAGGGGTTGGGTGATGGCCGAAGTCTTCCCACCTATCATGGACAAACGGACGACATGTAGTGTCTTGTAGCCACATTTTCTCAAAACAAAACATCATCTTTTTTTTAGTCTGCCCCTGCCGCGTTTTGTCCAAGATATAAGAATTGGACAGTGATCTGAAAACAATCTTGTCTAATGTTCGACTTTATACTCCGGGTATTCGCACACCCATCATAAATTGGCGAGACATCGATCGAGCCTTTCTTGGATATTGTCGTTTTCCGCTTGGCCATTGGACCATGTATATTTGAACCCCTCAAAGCCAAGATCGTCCAGCTCACCATATTCCATCGCCTCTCGAAACACTTCGATTTTTGAACTGTCCTTTGGTCTGCCTCCTAGCTTCTCGTGGTGATAAAGAATTTCATTGAAATCTCCTAAACACAGCCACAGTGTGTCCGAACTTGGTTTCAACTCCCGGATGAGCTGCCAAGTATTGTGCTTTTGATTTTCTTCCGGTCAACCATAAATGCATGATAACTTCCATGACGCGTGCGTTTTACATGTCTTGCATATCGTTGCATCAATTACATGTAAAGAGGATGAGTTTATCTGAACATTCAATGAGTCTTTCCACATAAGACAGAGGCCTCCCCGTCTGCCTCCAAAGCTCGTGTCACAATCAACACAATGGTAATTATCCATGTTTAATTGATTTCAGATCTTAGAGAATTCACTTTCAACAAGTTTGGTTTCCATAAGGAACACCAAATTGGGCACTTTTTGATTGATTTCTCGTTTTAGCACCTGAACTGTTCGGGGGTTCCCAAGCCCCCAACAGTTCCAACTATAGCAACTCATTGGGCTCGGCGGGACTGCTGGTTTGGTGGGTATTGCATAAGTCAGTAACAACACAGTGGAACTTAGACCTTTTATCAGGATTAATAGGGGTGTCTGTAGGAGTAGATGAAAGGGATTTGGGTAGTTTTCGCTTGTTTTGGGTTTTGGTGGTGCTATGGGTTGCACGGGATGTCTAGGTTGTTTGTGTATTATTATCAGAAGTTTGGGGGTGAGAGGGTGGGGTTGTGGAGGGTTTGGGCAGCTTAGGTGGTGGTAATATGGGTAAATCAGTGGATATTTGCTGGTGCATGGAGGACGGTGGCGGGCTGTGGGGCGGGGAGGGGGATTTGAGGGCTGTTTATCATCTTTTTTGGAGAGTGATATGGTAAGTGATTCAATTGTGTTTATAAGGGAAATATTTTCAATTTGGATTAGATTTGTTTGGGTTTGTTTAGGGCTGGGCGTGTCCATGTGGGGTGGGTTGTGGTTGGGGTTCAGTTTAGGTGGGGTATTTTGCGGGATCGTCGACATGTCAAGTCTCTGGGCTGCTGGTGGGGGAGGGGGGTTTGGTGGTTAGAGGAGGATAGATTACGGGTTCTTTTGTAAGGAGAAGCTTTAAGCCAGGGACCATATTTGGCTTCAGACGGGTCTGGGGCACTGTTATTATCATATTCCTCGCAAGAACGGTAGTGGTGGCCAATGATTCCGTAGCCAAAGCAATAGACGGGCAGGGCCTCGTATTTTAATGGAATCCAAAGATTTTCACCTTTCATTTTCACCGTGAGGCCACATGCAAGGGGTTCGGTAACATCGATCGATGCCTTGAACCTGCTGATTTGCCAAATAAGCCATCATCCGGAGGATCCCATCTCTCGAATTCACCTATCTGTTTTGCAATGAGGTTCATCACTATTTCATTCATGCACACCACCGGGAGATCATAGGCTCTAATCCAAAAGGAAGCTTTGTTAATCTTTATTGTAGATGGTTGTTCTCTTCCAGAGATACTTTGGATCACAAATAAAAAACCTTCAAAGTGCCAGGGTTGATTCGAAATAACCCATTCTCTGTCTCATGGGTCGTCGAACCAGAATAGATAAAGATTTTTGCCCCATTCCCGTGCCGAAAAACCTTTTTTGGGCTTCCACGATTTCTTCATGACCTCTAAAAGGTAGAAAGGATTGATATTCTTGCGCGAGATGAGTGTGCCCGCCATGCAGTGGCTAGGAGAGGGGGCTGTCGAATCGGTATCATCACTTATCTCATCAAAGTTCAGCACCTGTGACTCTTTCTCTGTTAGATCAGTCATCCCAAAACCACAACAAACCTAGATCTAGATTGGAAAACCTGCAACTGTCAACAACAAGGAAAAAACAAAGTAAACCCTAGAAGAGAAAGCTATGGACGCTTAAAAACGGGAAAAGAAGAAAAAACAGAAAAAACACAAGACCTAACGCAAAAAAGAAAAGAAAGCAGGACATCTGAGAAGACCAGGGGGTGGGGAGGGGAGGACGCACGGGAGAAAAAAGGAGGGGGGAGAAGAAAATAGACGGACGGCCTCGGCGAGGGACGAAAATTGGGGAAAACCCTAACCAAACCCTAGGGGGAACATGGACTCCTAACCGAGAGGAGGACTATATCTAACAATAATCAAAGTGTTAGAGACAAAAGGGAAAGCATCTCATTTCCATTCATTTGTAAGCAAATAAACTTTTTTTTTGAAAGGTAAGTAAGTAAACTTTTACTAAGTTTATTTACGTTCAAATTCTCTTTATCCTATTCTAACTTAAGCACTGGATGAGATTTTTTAGGATAACCTAGGGCCCCTTCCATGGGACTATGGATGCCAATTTTGGCCCGACCCACAACGACCCGCCATGACCGGACCCGTAACCCATGGCGGAATGGGATTGGTCTGGGTATCGCCCACCCGCGGGTACTCGCTCCGCCTTATCTAGTAAATTTATTTTGCATATATAAATTGATAATGACAACTTTTGTAGGGAATATTTTATAAGTACATATTTTTAATTTCTTTATATTTAATTTGGGTTAGGACATGTCGACCCACCCCGCCCCATTCTAGAGACGTGGCGATCTGGGTCTTTAGATACCCCCTCCGTGACACCCCATTGCCATCCCTAGGGGTGTCAATTTGGGTTGGGTCCGGGTTTGTGGGTCTGGGTTTGCAGGTTCGCGTGTCGAAAGCCCAACCCGGACTAACTGTTTAATTATTTGTGTCGAGAATCTTGAACCCGACTCGACCTCGCTTATTTCACGGTAACCTGACCCGACTGCTTTGAACGCAAAATTCTTACATAGCGTCACGTGTCAAGTTTTAGTATATGTTTTGAAAGTAGGGTAATCGGATTGTTATCGAATTTTATACTAAGTACTATAATTAAAATAGCTTAATTCTATCTAGAAATCGAAAAGAGATGATGATTTATTATACTAAAAATAAAACTAAAATTCAACGAACAAATGGTTCAGACAATTTATCAAACACGTAGAAGATGAATTCTAGAGGGTTGATTTCACCTAGTTATTCCCTATGCTTTCAATCCAGTTTATTAATCACAAGTTATCAATCTATAAGCCAATATTCCTACCGTTTATCACTTCCTCTCTCGAGTGCCAAGTGATTCTAGGTTCCAATTTCTGATTTCGATATCTCTATAAAAATCATAAATTAAACCCTAATACGCTCAATGAATATTCTATCACAGGCTTAAAAAGATTCATAAACCTCTCGGTTCTATGAAACCCTAGGTTGTGCTATTCTATGGTTAGGCGTTCAATTACATCTCTCGAGCGTCAAATCAAACACGCCAAGCAATCTAAATTATTGATCAGATAATCCAGATGCAATCAAATCAAATAGCACAAATAGATTAAATAATATGCGAGTTTCATAAACTGGAAATCAAAACATAGGTTCAAACATAAGTTACATCAATCCCTTAGAAAAATGGGTTTAGCTCATAATGGATGAATAAAAACTCATGAAGAAATAATTATACATCTCAAGAAATCGACAAAGAAAAGCAAAGAAAGAATTGAGAAGAAAAGAGAAGGAATTCTCTCTGTATCCAGACGAGAAGTGCCTCCAATTGTCGTCCCGAACCCTAGCTCTGAGTCTCTTGCCTTGCGTTGTGCTCAAAATAATGTTCGACCCCAGGTTTGTACGTCACTTCTTCTATTTATAGGCTTGAAACACTCAAAAATCCGTCCAAAAAGGCCCAAAGACGTATTCAGCCAGTCCAACCCATTTGTCGCGATGTAGCTCTCTGTCGCGCGCCTCAGCGCGCGCTACTTCCCTGCTGCCTGCCATGGCGCACTGCAATGATGGGAATGGCGCGCTGCAGCGCGCCCATCCCCTGCTCCCCTGCATGTTGGTTGAACGCGCGATGCAGCGCTAGAAGGGGCCCGTTGCAGCGCGCCTGTTTTCCTCTTAGTTGCACGCCCGCTGAACGTCGTATGCTGCTATTTCTTGCCCGGGCGCTGCAGCCCTTGCCTATGGGAGCTGCAACGCCCACCAATGTTCAGCCCACTGTACTTTTTTAAACCCCCGCGTTGCAGCGCGGGGGGTTTGGCGCTGCGACGCTCGTCCGTGATTATTATTTTTGCACTTTTCAATTTCTAAAATGCAATCTTCACCTCCCAAACATGTTTTTCATCGTTCTTAATCAATTTCAGCTACCAAAATTTAGTCCCGACTTACAAACGACGACTAATTACATGAATTCGACTCAAATGACGCTAAAATACTCGAAAACACCGCAAAATCCTAGTCTAGAATATTCAATACATTGGTATAAAAACCAACTTAACAAATACCCCCAAACTTAGACGTTTGCTTGTCCTCAAGCAATTACAGACTCTGGAAATCGACAAACATGAATGAAACAAAAATAAAGACGACGGACTCAACAGACCAACTGCGAAACTTCACAACCAAACTCATTCGTCAAATTTCGTTTTACTATCAATCAAGCACGTATATTCACAAAGTGATCATGAAGGTGGAATGTTCATGCCAACCCCATTTTCATTATCCAACTAAATTCACGCAATCAAGTGTTTTTAAAATGATCCACTTCTTGAATACATAGATGAGATGCTTACCGGACTCCATAGGCTTGTCTTTCACACTAATCTCCAGTAATGTAGGCTAATGTAACACAAGGATCAATAGGACTTTTAAAGCTTGTAATGTGGGCTTAGGGTAATGTAGGAAAATATATGATTAAGTGGCTCAAATCACCCAAACACACAATTATCACTTTTAATCAACAATCAATACTACCCTTCGCTTTTTGACATCCCCAATGTCTATTAACCTTCAATCCACTGATTTTTCTCTTTTTTTTCGGCACCCCCAAACTTATTATTTTGCATACATGGGGTTTCATATCTTCTTTTCTCGCGCAACTTCATTCAATTAAATATATACCCTTCTCATCATACCCTTCTCAACCTTCAATATTTTTCTATACCTTGTGTGTATGAGTGATGGGTAATTATGATTTTCACATTTAGGCTCTGGGTATTAGATTCGTTGCCAAAGAAACGGGTTTATACGGCTCAAAGGGGGACACTAGGGAAAATTTAATACAAAGGTAGGCATTTTAGGCTCTGGCTTGTTCAAAGATGGCCTACATCACTTCCTTAATGTTACTTCACCTAGGATTTCGCCTTGACTAGTGATCAGACAAGTTCTAGAATCCGGTGGGATCATAAAGGAACCACTCAATTGCATAAATCATCCCCAAATAAATCAACAGAGTTAAGCACATAGATGAAATTAATGGAAAGAAGATTAAATCACAGTTCAACACATGCTCTCTTGACCGTTCAACTCATATTCGACAAATTCACTTAGTCATGCAGTTTCACAGTTGTACAATTGACCCGACTCGACTCTAGACTCTCTTGTTTTGTTTTTTTTGAACTCAAGACTCGACTCGAAGAATTAAAACAGACTGCACCCCCCAAACTTAAAACTCCATTGTCCCCAATGGACAGGTGGGAAAAAGGACTTTCCTGGTAGCCGAGGAGCGAATGCTCCTTAAGTCATGTGGTACTACTACGTGTAAGAGGTGTCTCGTATAAGCTCACAATACATCCTAGCGCACAAGCTCGTGGGTGTTGTATGCCTCCGAGGTGTGGTCTGTTCTTCCCATTGGCCTTGGCCCCGGCCCTATTTTGGTTTCGCATCTTTGTAACCTAGCAAGATAGACAAGAAAACAAAACTCATAGAACCATGGAATTCGGTTATGGGTGAGAACTCGAAAATCAAAGCATATAATAATGCACCCAAGTAAAAAAATATAGTGCCATGTCAAAAAGATAAGCATAGATATGCAGGATAGCACTAAACAATGTGAAATTGTCATTGGGACATTTTATCAAACACCTCATATGCATGAATGTGGGCAAAGATAATGAATGCAATGGATAACTCAATTCAATCCCAAAATTCAATACCAAGCCTAAGTCTATCATGATCAACCAATCCACAAACCACACATCAACAACAATTATCCTAGCACTTCTACAATCCAATCACACCAAAAATCACAAGATGGGTAAAACCATGGGGTGGGGTTTGAAAGTTGCAAACTTACCAAATAATGAGTGAATGAGATGAAGATGGTGTGTGTGGTGCTAGAGTGCTCCTTTTTGAAGATGGAGTGAGATATGTGGGATTTGCACAAATAAGAGGGGTGGGATTTGATGCAACTTACTACTCCTAAGAATGCAAAAATTCAGAAAAAAAAAACAAAAACAACTACTAAATTATATTAAACTAAGAAAACAATAAAAGGGGCTTGGGTTGCCTCCCAAAAAGCGCTAAGTTTACAGTCTTCAGCCAGACTATGTCAGATTATCCTCAAGTTGGGGCTCCAATAGGCATGTTATCCACATTGCCCTTAGAAACTTCCCAACCTCCAATGTCTTCAGCTATATTCCCAACCATCTGCTTACCATCATTTAATTTAAATTTTAGTCTGTTGTTGGATGGATGGTGAATACAACTTTCTCCTGATTTACCCGCAGAGTTAACTACCCCATTTCTACATCGATCAAAGCCCGTGTTGTGGCTAAAAACGGCTGCCCAAAGATTATAGATATTTTCTTGTCCTCGTTCGCGTCCAACACTACAAAATCCACAGGAAAAACAAATTTATTAATTCTTACCAATACATCCTCAATGATTCCCCACGGATAGGCGATGGATCGATCAACGAACTGCAAAGTGATATTGGACGGCTTCACCTCCCCGAGCCCAAACTTCGTCACATCAGAAAGAGATATCAGATTCACACTGGACCCAAGATCACAAAGTGGTTTCTCAAAAAAAACTCCTCCAATAGTACAAAGAATAGTGAAACTCCCTGGATCCTTCATTTCTGAGGTAGTTTACTTTGGACTATTGCACTACACTCCTCTGTCAAATAGACAGTCTCAAAATCTTCCAACTTCATTTTCTTGGATTTCATTGGTTTCGCATAAATAGGTGATTCTTCGGGGCCAGGCTGAATTTTTGCTTTTTTTTTTCACGTAAACTGCATTGTAGTGCTCTCTCGGATTAACCTCTGTATCACTTGGGAACTTTCCCTTCTGCTGCATTGAATTCACGGCTGTAGTCAACTGACCTATTTGTGTCTCGATCGACCTAATATGCGTCTCCATTGTGCTCATCTTAGTATTCAGACCATCAATCTGCGCCTCACTCCTATTCATTCGATTACTGGTCTCTATAATGAATGAGCCAAGCATCTCATCTAGCGACTGCTTCTTTTCACCTCCGAGTGCATTGGAACTGGATGGTTTTGGATAACCTGGAGGTGGATTCAATATGTTCATGTTGTTGCTAAGAGAGATTCTCATGATTGAGAAGTCCCGGGTGGTAGTGAGTTGGTAATGAATTACCTCTATTATTAAAATCCCGATTATTCACATAATTGACTTGCTCGGACTCGTGAGTGGCGGCTGCGTGAATGGCTGCGGGTGGAAGTGCGGCTGTGGTGTGCCACCGGTATTCATGATTGCCAATTGCTTTGTCAGACTCGAGATTTGAGCTGCCAAAGCTGACATTGTATCAAACTTAAGAACACCCGCAACTGGCTTCGGCGCTGACCTCTTGGAGGGCCATTGATAGCTGTTTGTGGCCATTTCTTTAAGTATAAGTAAGGCCTCAATCGGAGTTTTAGCCATCAATGTACCTCCTGATGCCGCATCTAGTATCGTCCTCGTATGCCCATTCAGCCCATTGTAAAAATATTGAACCCTCTGCCAGTCTGCATAGCCATGTTGTGGGCATCTCCGCAACAGATCTTTAAATCGCTCCCAAGCTTCGTATAACGGCTCAAAATCAATCTGTTGGAACTGGGCTATCTCGCTCTTTAGTTGGAGTGTCTTGCTGGGAGGGAAAAATTTTGCTAAGAATTTTTGAGTCAGATCATCCCAGCTCGTAATATTCCCAGGGGCGAATGTCTGTAACCACTGTCTGGCCTTATCCCAGAGTGAAAATGGGAAAAGCCTCAATATAATGGCCTCATCAGTCAAACCATTTATCTTGATGGTGTCGCAAATTTCCAAGAATGTAGCCGGATGTGTATTCGATCATCCACTGGACTCCCAATCGATTATCTTTGAACCATGCTTATGAGGCCGGTTTCGATTCGAAATTATTCGTATTAATGGGTGGCGCACATTGAGGTAATTCTGGGATCACGATCGGCGAAAAAGTAATCCCCGGATTGCCCTTTTCGTGCCTCATCTTTGTGGTGGCACATTCACGACCCGATTTCCATTATTCTCATTGTCCCCGCCGTTTTGCTAGATTCTCTGCTCACTTTTCTCGCTCGGATTGCTCAAGTGTCCTTTCAATCTCTGGATCAAAAGGAAGCAAATTAATATCTTTAGAATCGCGCATAAACAGAAAAGTCAAATGAGAAAAATGAAATTATAATTCCTAAACTAGTCTAGATTAGTATTAAGACTACTTGCTAATAGTATTAGTTTAAAATAGGATAAAACAATCCCTGGCAACGGCGCCAAAAACTTGATCGCAAAATTCTTACCGCAAGCGTACGGTGTCAAGTTTTAGTATAGGTTTTGAAACTAGGGTAATCGTCACCACATGGATTGTTATCGAATTTTATACTAAGTACTATAATTAAAATAGCTTAATTCTATCTAGAAATCGAAAAAAGATGATGATTTATTATACTAAAAATAAAACTAAAATTTAGCTAACAAATGGTTCAGACAATTTATCAAACACGTTGAAGATGAATTCTAGAGGGTTGATTTCACCTAGTTATCCCCTATGTTTTCAATCTAGTTTATTAATCACAAGTTATCAATCTATAAGCCAATATTCCTACCGTTTATCACTTGCTATCTCGAGTGCCAAGTGATTCTAGGTTCCAATTTCTGATTTCGATATCTCTATAAAAATTATAAATTAAACCCTAATACTCTCAATGAATATTCTATCACGGGCTTCAAAAGATTCATAAACCTCTCGGTTCTATGAAACCCTAGGTTGTGCTATTCTATGGCCATGCATTCAATTACCTCTCTCGAGCGTCAAATCAAACACGCCAAACAATCTAAATTATTGATCAGATAATCCAGATGCAATCAAATAAAATAGCACAAATAGATTAAATAATATGTGAGTTTCATAAACTGGAAATCAAAACATAGGTTCAAACATAAGTTACATCAATCCCCTAGAAAAATGGGCTCATGAAGAAATAATTATACATCTCAAGAAATCGAAAAAGAAAAACAAAGAAAGAATTGAGAAGAAAATAGAAGGAATTCTCTCTGTGTCCAGACGAGAAGTGCCTCCAATTGCCGTCCCGAACCCTAGCTCTGAGTCTCTTGCCTTGCGTTTTGCTCAAAATAATGTCCGACCCCCGGTTTGTACGTCACTTCTTCTTTTTATAGGCTTGAAACCCTCAAAAATCCGTCCAAAAAGGCCCAAAGACGTATTCAGCCCGTTCAACCCATTTGTCGCGCTGCAACTCTCTGTCGCCGCCTCAGCGTGTGCTGCTTCCCTGCTGCCTTTTGCCATGGCGCGTTGCAGCGCGCCCTTCCCCTGCTCCCCTGCGTTGTTTTCCTCTTCGCTGCACGCCCACTGAACGTCGTATGCTGCTATTTCTCGCCGGGCGCTGCAACCCTTGCCTATACGCGCTGCAGCGCCCACCAATGTTCAGCCCACTATACTTTTTTAACCCCTCGCGCTGCGGCGTGGGGGTTTTGGCGCTGCGACGCTCGTCCACGATTTTTATTTTTGCGCTTTTCAATTTCTAAAATGCGATCTTCACCTCTCAAACACATTTTTCATCGTTCTTAATCAATTTCGGCTACCAAACTTTAGTCACGACTTACAAACGACAACTAATTACATGAATACGACTCAAATGACGCTAAAATACTCGAAAACGCCAGAAAAATCCTAGTCTAGAATATTCAATACATTGGTATAAAAACCAACTTAACACCTGCGTAACCCATTTAATAAAAATATTTTCATATACATTTGATAGTTTTATCTGATTTTTTTTTTAAAATCAATCACTATCATACACTATTCGAGCAATAAAAAATATCACAATTCACAACATACAAAAAAAGAACATAATTGAATAAATAACATAACATACTAATCATACTTTAAGGACAATATTCAAAAAGACATGTATAATAATAACAAATACATAATTAAGGATATTTTATCATTTAAGTTTTAAGGATATGTCTTGTTTGTTATTTTTCTTACAATTAATTATTTACTTGATTTTCTTTTAAATTCATAAACGAGTTAGACGGGTCATAGTAGGCTGACCCGAACCCGACCTATTTAATTGGCAGGTTATTCGGGCTCAACCCAATTTCGACCGGGCCCACAAAGCCTGGACCCATACCCATTAATTTCGTGTTAGGTTCGTATTGGATTTGCGTGTCGAGTCTGAAATTGACACCCCTAGCCACCCCTACATGGAACAAGCTCATGACCCTTCTAATTTTTGTTTGTAGTTCCCCCTCAAAAGCATCGATTGCGTAGCCACATGAGGGTCAATGTAGTCGACGGATCTTACTGGATTTTGGAGTTGCCCTATTAAGTTTGGGTTGGATCGTACTGGAACTCAGAATGGCCCTATTAAATTTGGATTGGATCACACTTAAAATTCAACCTATAAAAAAATTGAGTTAAAATTTAAAAGGGCAAAAGAGTTCATAATCATCTGGCTCAATTAAGGCATTGAATGGATAAATCATTACATTATTTGTTATTATAGAGAGAGACATATGCTCCAAACTTGATAATATTCAACTTTTTTGGAACACTTTTCAAATGAACTCTTGGATCTAAAAGTCATTTTCCATAAAAATAATTATAATTGTTTGGTTGTTAATTTGGAATTGACTTTTGGATAAGTCACTTCTCCAAAAGGCTCATTCAAGATAAATTGGAATTGGAGAGTATGAAAATAGGCAAATAATTGCTAAAGGTTGTGATACCCGGGGCCGAAGAGGGTGGGGAGTGATCGTCGGTGCAAGAAAACACGGACAAAGAGCGGCTCCTGGTAGGCTTCTAAGCGGAGGGAGACATGAATGAACCGATCTCACACCCGAAGAAAAGGAGATTCTGAGACTGTGTAGGTATAGGACTATATAATTGAGGAGAGCTTAAAAGATTTGATATGTACTACTCATACCAACAAAATGCATCTTCTTTTCTGGTGCTCATTTCATAAAAACTCCAAAGTTAAGCGTGTTTGGCCCAGAGCAATTGTGGGATGGGTGACCCCCTGGGAAGCTGCTCTCAGGGTGCGCGTGAGTGAGAAGAAAGCGCGCGCGCTGGAAAGACTCGTGTTGGTTTGTGGGGATAGTCGTCGATCTGGAAGACGGGCCGTTACAGATGGTATCAGAGCGGGATCTCTCCTAGTAAGGTGTGGTTCGGGAACGAACCAAGCGGAAGCTGGTGGGCATGTGATGCTCGGGCCCGAAGAGGGCCGAGAGTGATTGTCGGTGCAAGAAGGCACGGACAAAGAGCGACTCCTTGTAGGCTTCTAGGCAGAGAGAGACATAAATAAACCGATCTCACACCCGAAGAAGAGGAGATTCTGAGACTGTGTAGTTATGAGACTATACAGTTGAGGAGAGTTTAAAAGATTTGATAGATACTACTCATACCAACCAGATGCATCTTCTTTTCTGGTGCTCATCTCATAAAAACTCCAAAGTTAAGCGTGCTTGGCCCGGAGCAATTGTGGGATGGGTGACCCCCTTGGTAGCTGCTCTCAGGGTACGCGTGAGTGAGGACAAAGCGCCCTGCAAAGACTCGTGTTGATTTTTATTTTCTATTTTTTAAAAATTTGGCTCGATAATCCCAAGCCAAAATGAAAAAAACTTTTGACTGCACTGGCCAAAAGTTCTAGCCACGCCCATGCTCGAGAGTACCTTAGCTATATTAGAACATATATATAATTTTTATGTGTATTATCTATATCTATATATAAAAAGAGAAGTCGCTGGAAATAGTGTTATGAAATGTTCCCGCCCATTTGCAGTTACTATAAAAAGTAATAAAAATATGTGTAAAAATAAGAAGTGATAATAATTGATATGTCATTGTTTTGGTAGTCAATTTTTTTTAAATAATCACTTTTTAAAATAATATAAAAAATTAGAATTGTGTAAAATTTGCTCAAATCTATGTGTAATGTATTAATTAATATTGTATTTATGTTTGTCTTTTTTTTTAAATAATATCTTTTTCATTTTTGATCATTTTTTGACGTATAATATATCAAATTAATTAGTTTTTTACGATCTTCAGTTTGACATCCATATTGCATGTATAAGATAAAAAACATAATATATAAAAAAATATAAGAAATAGTTACTTATTATTTTGTAAATTGTAATAGGCCTTAAAAATAATGTTTTGGGCTATAGAACATCAATTTGTATACTCATGTATTTTGACTATTTATGATGTATCTATAGCTGTTATTTGGGTTTTTCCCATTTCTTTATAATTATCTAGAATTATATTTAAATTGATTAAATTTAATTAAAAATACTAATTTTAATCAGTGTTCTAAAAAGCGCTAGGCGCTAGTAGGGCGACAGACTGGAGCCTAGCGTCTACGCGGAGCCTAGGCGGGTTCGGAAGAACTAAGGCAGGGTTAGGCGGGGTGTAATCGGAAGAAAAACCTAGACGGACAAGAGGAGCCTAGTGCCTAGGACGGGATTAATTAGGGTTAGGCGGAAATTTTTAGAACAATGATTTTAATTGAAGAAAATATCTCAAAATATATATCCAAATTTTATATATCACATATATCCACACATAGCATTATATATATTTATGTAATAAAAAATTAAGATTTATTTAATATAAAATTATATTCATAATAGTATTTTAAATATGGAAAATTATTTTTTATATATTAATGTACTTTTCATGTTAATAGAAATTATTTTTTATATTTATCTACGTATATATTCAAGTTTCAAAGTTGTATATTTCGAATTAGAAATAAAATTGGTCTTTTAATTTGATTATTTTTGATTTATGTGTATATATAGAAATAAAATAGTTTTTTTTAAATATCTTATTTTCCCTTAAAAATGTGTTGCTAAATATAAAACATGGTTTTTGTTTAATTACTTTAATAATTTTGATAGTTGTTCAACTTTCTAAATTCCAAAAACTATTGAATTTTGAAATGACTTTATTATTGATTATAAATACTATTTGTTAAATAATCAGAATTGGGATGGTAAACAAAATAAACATTGGGCAGTTATTTTTTTTTTCAAACTTTTATTTTTTTACAGATAAATATGTTCTATAAATACATAAAATTTGTTGACACAAACAAATATTTTGTATTTAAAGAGTTTATGTTATATGTTATAACAATTTTTTTATTGTTTAATCGTATGATTTATAATCAAATGAATTATCTTTATATTGTAATTATTTTTTGAAATTTAATACTTAAAACAATCACTATTTTGTTAAAACATAGATAACAAAAATCCATAATTTGTAAAATAAATAATGAGAACAAGTACAATGGTAAAGATTCATGGGTTTAATTTTTAAAATTAGTAAAATAATTATACATAAAATTAATATTAACAATAGAAAAATACAATATACATATTCGGGGATGGGAATGAGAGCAAGTAATTCCCGTTTTATCTAATCGGAATGGGAAGGGGGACGTATATAAATATCTTTCCTATCCTATCCTCGGTTCTAGAGAAGTAGGGAATTCCCATCCCCAGTTTCCATATCTGAATTAACCGGAAATTTCTCATCCATTCTATTTGGTTACCAACGGGGATGGTTCCCATGTTGCACCCTAAATGCGGTGATAGAATTTCATGGAACCATTAGAAATATATATATATATATATATATATATATATATATGTAACAATATAAAAACAGAAGACTCAAGTTTAGAGATGTCTATAAGAGGCCCTAACCTTTAAGGGCTAAGGCTAAAAAGCCCTGAACTCATAAGGACTTGAAAAATCTAAGCCCAACCCTACATTTTTTATGAAGTTATTCCGTCTAAATTAAAACATTGCCTCATGATGGAAAAATTAACTTGCGAATTTCTTATTTTATAAAAATAATACCATGTAATTCTTAGATTTCTCGTTTGGATTAAAATATTCAAAATTTGTCTTTCTTATTTTAGTAATTCACATAGTCTATACTCTATACCAAATATATTTTAGTTCGTTATAATTATTAACGTACTAAATAATTATTACCAATCACATACTAACTTTAAATTTGTGCTTACTAAGTTATTTGGTAAGACTAAATCATAAATGAGATCAAAGATCAAATTTGATAATTTATTAAGATAAATGGTAATTGATAAATGAGATCAAATAATAGATTAATAGTATTACAAGCATAAATTTTGAATATAAATATATAAAATACAAAAAACTTATCAGGAAAAATGCCCTAAGGGCTAGTCCTACCATAGCCCAAGACGGCCCTGGGGCCAATTAGGATCGGACTAAAAAACCCTCATATTATAAGGGTTTATGAAATATAGTCCTAGCCCTTATTGACATCTCTACTCAAGATATTCATAATGCATCACAAGGTAAAAGACTAGTTTTAAGATAATATATATTAATATTCTTAAAATTATAAAGGGGGTTGAACAAGTTTAACCACATGTGGTGAAGTGGGTCGCGGGTTCTAAAAATCATTGGCCAAAAGTCCATCCCGAACCTGCTTTCAAATACAGGCAAAACAGAACAGTCAAATGTCTGGCAAGATGATAACCTCACTGACCCACTCCCGGCCACTAGCGTACGCCGCCGCGTCTGCTAGCTTCTACCCGTCGCGGTTGGTGCCTCAGCCACCGGACCTCATAAAATGGGTCCGGAGAGAAGGTGGGTTTGTGCACCACTCAATCAAGATAGCATATTTGGAGGAGGAAAAGCCCAATGGTCTAGGGCTAGGGCTTGTGGCATCTGAGGATATTCCCAAAGGGTCTGACCTCATTTCCCTTCCCCAACACATTCCTCTCAGATTTGAAGCCAAAGATGGGGAATCCTCGACTTTGATTGCTTTAGCTCGACAAGTTCCAGGTATATTTTTCGAATTATGTCTATGTTGAATAATCTGTGATGGTTTTAAGCACAAATGTATTTGGTATAGCATATAAATGTTGTCCGTTTTGTATAATTTGTTTCAGCTGGTCTATGCTTTATGTAGAAAAGAAATATCTTTTGGTTTACTGTAAAAATGAATGAAGAATGACAATGAGGTGTCTTTCTGCTATTTAATTGCTTTAGCTATGGTTTCATGTTTTCCCCAGGTGGATTTTCATTTGCCGAGTAGCGTGTTTACCTGAGTTTCTCTGTTGTATTTATATTATGAGGTGTAAGGCGCCAAATGTTGATATGCGACAAATGCTAGGATCTTCGATATATGATATATAAACTGGATTTCAAAGTCTTTATTGGAGAATGATGATACTGCATCTTTTATGAGCTGACACTTGACCTGAATTAAAATGACTAGTGTTATTTTATTCACTGCTTGAACTTTTAGGAGCTCTGTCCTGAAAACTCAAGCTTACTTTATTAAAAATGAGTTGGAATTCAAGACGTAATTAAATTCAGGATGAAAAAAATGTAGCAACTAATAGAACACTAGATATCATCCACAATAAGCTTATATTAGCCATGAAACTGTTTTCGCAACGTTTACGAATCAAGAATTATAGAGTTCCAGGAACTATCAATCACTATGAATTCTGTACAATGTATATCATCCTATAAGCACTGGAAATTGGTAACAAATACTATATTTCTTTTTCTTATCAATGAGTAGATCTCTTTACTTGTATGACTTGGATGTCTCGTATTTCTCGAAAAATTTATTCGATTGATGTGATTTGATATGAGATCGATGATTTTGATGAGTTTGATATTTCTTCTTAGAACGTATTGATTTGACCCATAAGCGGGACCAAGCATGTTGTTGCTAGAAGCTCGTATTTCTTCTAAAGAATCTCCTATCAAAAGTCCCAGAGTAGCACGTTATGAATATTGGGTTTAGGAGGCTCACACTTGGAACAAAACAACTGCATACTAAGTTTGAACTTGTTCTTGGTGGTGGCATACACACACACACACACACATATATATGCTGATATATTGGTAGGTTTATAGGTATACTGGTATATAGACACACAGAGTGAAAGAGACCTGGGTTTGCACGTGCTGCGTGTGGCATATGTATGTGTGCATGTGTAAATAATTATTATATTATCTGTGTGATCCAGAAACACATGAAGGCATTCCCTCGTTCTTCATTATAAACTAGAAGTTCAATAGTAATAACTGGTAATAATAG
The DNA here is from genome assembly GCA_016081115.2 of Rehmannia glutinosa. Lineage (NCBI taxonomy): Eukaryota > Viridiplantae > Streptophyta > Magnoliopsida > Lamiales > Orobanchaceae > Rehmannia > Rehmannia glutinosa. Next base: position 866,722 of record JABTTQ020002722.1, on the reverse strand, counting down.
TTTACTGTTAAATGAGCACTGATGAGCAAAATACTCTCATCAGCTTGTGCTGGCTGATGATTGGTCAAGGATTAGGCAACGGTAGATGGAGAGTTCATTGAGATTAAAAATTTTGCTGTAAATCCTTCGTCAAGGTGTGGATTAGTTTTTTTGGTCTATATTTAGAAATAAGCTTAATAACATTGGTAAGACATGAAGATTCTAAAAAGCTGTAAAGCCCAAGTTGAAGTAAGAAGATAGATGTTTCCATTTATTTGCTGCCCTTTTCTGTGATACAGTTTCATAACTCTGTTCCTTAAATATTAGGCTATTGAATTTTGTATAAGGAGTAAATTGGACATTTGGAGCATTTGACAGAGGAACTTTGGGCTATGAAATTGGGCTTAAAGCTTTTGCAAGAGAGAGCAAAAAAGGGTTCCTTCTGGTGGCCGTATATCAGCAATCTCCCTGAAACTTATAGTGTGCCCATTTTCTTTCCTGGCGAGGATATCAAGAATTTACAGTATGCTCCTCTTCTTCATCAGGTACATGTGTACTTAGATATACTTTCTGCAAAATGTCAAAATTACCGTCTTGCCCTTGTATGTAGTATCAACCTGAATTTTTGAGGATGTTTTTTTCGGCAATTTTTGTGCTACTTTTGAAAGAAGACCCAAATTGCCAATAATTATGAAATATGTGTTTGCGGTAATGAGAGAAGACACTCATGCATTTTTGACTTTCTTTCACAAGGTAAACAAGAGATGTCGATTTCTTCTTGAATTTGAGAAATTAATGAAAAACGAACTCGATAATGTCAAACTGGATGGCCACCCTTTTGGAGGCCAAGATATAGATGCATCATCACTTGGATGGGCAATGTCAGCTGTTTCATCTCGAGCATTCCGTTTGTACGGCACTAAACGTCCAGATGGGACCCACGTTGATGCTCCCATGTTGCTTCCGCTAATAGATATGTGCAATCACAGCTTCGTGCCAAATGCTGAAATTGTACAGGAAAAAGAAGCAAATAATGATAACATGCTTGTAAAGGTGTGTTCTGCTGATTTCCTTTAAAACTTCATGATGCAATATATGCATGTTTGGCTGTTATAAATTAGGGTTTAATTACGAAGACTACCTTTGAGGTTTAGCTTAATTACCAAAAAACCCAGTTATCTTTCAAAATTACAAATACCCCCTTGACATTTGTAATTTTGAAAGATAACTGGAGTTTTTTGTAATCGGGCTAAACCCGAGGAGTAATTTTTATAATTATCCCTATCAGTTTAAGCACATTGTCATTAGTTTTGCTTTGTGTTTGCCAGGTCATTGCCGGAGCACAGATCAAACAAGACGATCCTTTAGAACTTAATTATGGCTGTTTAAATAATGATCTATTTCTTCTAGATTATGGATTTGTTGTCCCTTCAAACCCATATGATTGCATTGAACTCAAATATGACTCAGCTCTTCTAGATGCTGCAAGCATGGCTGCTGGGGTTTCATCCCCCAACTTCTCTTCTCCATCACCATGGCAGCAACAAATTCTGTTCCGATTAAATTTAGATGGTGAAAATTCTGATCTTAAGGTAAATGATCCCTATCTTTAATTTATTTTCGATGAAAAGTAGTTAAAAGAGAAAATTTTGTCATATTGCAATCATACGACAGAGTCAGAGATTTCTTATGAACCAAATGATGATGCTACATAGTGCAAAAAGTTTTGCTCTTACATAATTTGTTGGGTTAATTATAAATAATATCCTTGATGTTTAGTCTAATTACAAGAAGACCACCTATCATTTAGAATTACAAATACCCCCTGTAGTTTTGTTTCTATTTTACAATTTGGTCCCTCAATAAGGGGTATTTGTTATGTAAATACATACCTCAATCGGGTATTTGTAATTTTGAATGACAACTGGATTTCTTTGTAATTAAGCTAAACCTCATAGGTATTTTAAAGTAATTTTTTTAGACTCAGATCTTGATGATTATACCCTGAAATAAATAGAAATAGAATAGAGGAGGTCCTGAAAATTTGAAGTGTAATTGCTTTAACATTCTGATTTATCTTTTGTGGTTATACCTATTTATGAAATGACCATCATAATCTGGGTAATAAAATTTGGGGATAATTACAAAACGGCCCCCGAGGTTTGAGCTAATAACGAAAAACGTAGAGGGTTTTTAAACTTGTATGTTTGTTTAGTGATTGAGGGTGATTCGGGGAAGTTTCTGGGGGCAGATAGGTTTATTGTGATGTATTGGGAAATGTGTGTATTAGTATAGAAATGTATTGGGAAACGTAATGTATGTTTGGTTGGTGATTGAGAGAAGAAATTGGGAAGAAAATGCTTTTTGGGGTAGCTAAACAAACATTCCTGACAGTTAACCCTCTTACATTTAAGATAAAATCAAACTTTTATTTTGTAATTTTGAAACTTCTCTGGACTTTTTTATAATTACCCCATACTTCAGGGGTAGTATTTGTAATTATCCCTAAAAGTTAATGACCCCGGTTTTGTCTAAGAGCAATGAAAACTGAAGTTGTTATTGAAGTGACACTAATCATATATTTTTGTCAACTAAATTATTTCTAATTCATGAAGGTTAGAATTGGGGGATCAGAGTTAGTAGAGGACCGCTTGTTGGCTGCCTTAAGAGTTCTCCTATCCAACGACAAAGAAGCAGTAGAAAAGCACGATTTAGATACTCTTAAATCAATAACATCAGATGCTCCTCTTGGAACATCGACTGAGGCAGCTGTTTTTCGCACCGTCATTGCTCTCTGTGTGATCGCGTTAGGGCACTTCCCGACCAAAATAATGGAAGACGAATCCCTTCTGAAACAGAAGGTTTCGACTACAACTGAGTTGGCTGTAAAATACAGAATCCAGAAGAAGTCTGTTATTATCGATGCCATGAGGGATTTTACGAGGAGAGTGAAGTTACTTTCATCGAAGGAATCCGTCACCACGCAATAATTAGGTACCATGGAGAGGTTTTGGTGGTGTGATTTTTTGATAGCCTCATGATGATTTACAATTTTACATGCACACTATTCTTATTTTCGGTGTAAGAGTTTATTTGCATCATCTATCTATCTTTCGTTTGAAATGTGGGGTGGGTATGAACCTGGATTGTCAGGCTAGTTGCTGTCCATGTTCATTTTCTTATCAACTTGGGAAATAAGCAGAAACATGCCTTCAACAGTAACCTTTTGTTTTTTGGCTGAACAAACCAATCAGTCCATTCATTTTAGGGATAATTACAAAAACACCCATGAGGTTTTGGGCTAATTACAAAAAAAATTAGAGATGTTTCAAATTTACAAAAAAGAAAGAAAAACTCCATCATGTTTGATTATGTCTTAAATTTGAGTTACTGTAATAGTTTTATAAATATCATGGAGGGTTTTGAAATATATTTTTTCTTATGAAGAGGGAAAATGTAAGATGAAATTAAATCTCAATTTTTTTTGTGGAATTCGAATGTCAATATATGAATTCAAATACCGAATCGAATAGAGAAGATTTGCTTCTTTTGCGCTCCTATATCACATTACTTTAAGTGGAAAATCTTGAGGATAAAAATTAATAGATATAGAAATTGATTGGTTGTAACCTGTGATAAAGCTAGCATGTGAATATTGAAATCAAGTTGTTTATGTGTATGAAGGAAAAATATGAGCTTAAAATATCTGAATTTTGTCATTTTCAAACTATCTCTAATGGAAGAGAGAGAAGATTAGTTCCATTTCTCAACTGATAAGAGAAATTTCTACAACTTCAGAAGGAAAAAAAAAAAAAAGAATTTCCTGAATCCCAATTCCCACCTACACCGTTAATTATTGAAGCATTATCAGAATATGTTATATCATAACTATTTATTTGTACACGTCATGATGGTTATAACAAAATCATGAGTTTTATGTCCTTTATTTTAGATATTATGTACTGATTGTCAAAAATTGTTGCAGTATTACAGAAACTCAATGAGAAAACAACGAAAAATAGGAAAAGAAAAAAAGTTCTTTTCATATCCTATACATCAAATATGTACATCTCAAGCTAAGACAGAAAATTAAGAACCTAAACAAGAAACAAGAAAAACTATCTGATGTCCGAAGCAGACATGCCCATATATAAACCTAACCCATCCATATAAGAGATATATAACTATATACCATATTACTAATTACCGACGGAAATCGGCCTTTCGGCTAAACCTAGCGGCGATCGAGACCGTTGGTGGTGGCGGCCAATCTCGCGGAGGGCCGGCCTCGCCTCCGGCGGCTGCTGCAGCTCCAGATGATTGATTTTCTCCATTTCTTGCTTTATTTTTCTAACTTGGCTGTGAATTCCAACCCCTCTATACACATCTTCGTCGTTGTCGATGAATTTTTTCGGGTCCATGTTAGGCATGTTTGTAGAAAAATCACACCTTATACACCTACTAACTAAAAAGGATGTTCAAACTTTTGTGTTAATCTTGAAGGCTATTGGGATGTATTTATATAGGTGAATTATGGAAACTAATTATGGAAAGAAAAAAAAAAAAATAGGACATGAAATCTTGATGAATTTGGTGAGGTAGCAATAACTACTCAAAAGGGGCAAGTAAAACAATAAGAAATTGTCACAATTTTGGATGGGATTGAGAGTGATTTTATATCAATCTATGAGATGTTGAATTGTCAAAAATACCCCTTTTACTTGATCATCAAAGACACGAGATATTTTGTGATTATCCTTGGACCCAAGATCTTTGTGATTAACATTTGACCAAGAATACGAAGAATTGTGGGGTTACGTGGAGTGAGGCGATTCGGTGAAGGAGTTTAATGCAAGAATCTGAAATTCTTGATTTTGATTTTTACATAGGTTTTTGAGAGGTGTTCAGATTAATGTGACAAATGTTAGAAGGGGATGGACGGTCGACTCAAGGCTTCTCGATTCTGGAGGATTCTGTTGTTTGACTCAACCTGATTAAGGTTTTGTAGGTAGCCATGTGGCAAAACTAGTTGACTGAGTCCCGTGTTCAGAGAAGGAAAATGTTTGTTTTCATACAATAAAACATAAAACTTGTGACTAAACAAACAAAACGAAATTAAAAAAGAAAAAAAGAATCTGAGGTTTTGGTTAATTGAAAATATTATTGATAACGCGCGTATCATTTCAAGTTAACGTGGTTGATCAAAATTCTCTTCCCGATGAGGAAGTCTTCACTCCTTCCTCTTCCCGGAGGGAAAGTCTTCTCATCTTTTTCTCCCAGAGCTGGAATATTCTTCGTCTAGGAACTTGTCTGCACAAAGGCGCAAACGTTAGAGGGTCCCAGAAGTTGTCCCAGGGAGGCCCCTGTGACGCTCAAGTCAGCACGGTGAACGAGAGAATAAATTATAAATGAATATTATATAATAAATGCGTAGGAGGATTATGAATTAATTTATTTACAAATAATTAATAAGATGGACCTTTTTATACCAGGGAGATGGACCCTGTGGACCGTATAAGAGAATTTGGCCTATGGGCCAGTCCGCGTAGGAGAAATCGGCGGATGGGCCAAACCCGGACACCATTAGGCCGGTTTATTTATTAAGAGCCCATTGGGCAATTAATATTAAATAAACATATATAAAATAAATTATATATGATTAAATAAATATCATTTTTGTCCCCCAACAATTATAGAAACCATCGTATGTTTGATTACATCTTATATTTCTCTCAACTCTTAGATGACTTAACAGAATGTGCTGACGTTGTCAAATATTTATGATAACATCCATCTCTTTTCTTAATATTACAAATGACACAATTTTTTTTGTCTGGCTATTTATAATATTTACAAAAATTGAGGAGTGTAATTGTAAAAAATAAGAAGAAAGTTTAATTGTTTGTAATATTTAGAAAAATTTAGGATGTAATTGTAAGATATTTAATGACGTCGGTAAATTCCGTCAGTTCAACTTAGGGGTGTAAAATAATGAATTTTTTTAAATTCGATTTGGTATTCGGAGTCGTATATGAACAGCCGAATTCAAAAAATTAGAATACAAATCCAAATAAGAATATAGATAGGTTTCTTATGGGACTGTCTCATGGATTTAGGTCCTTAAGATGGAACCTCACATGGTCCCAGTCTCTTTTGGTTCGCCATCATCTCCCTCCTCACGTTTCCTTCTCTCATGGCTCCCACTCTATCCTCACATAACACTCCTCTTATGGGCCCCCATCTCTCTTCTCACGCCCTACTTTCTGGTAGTCCCCCTTCTCTGTCTCCCCATGTCTCTTCTCTTCTCTCTCTCTCTCTCTCTCTCTCTCTCTCTCTCTCTCTACATGCATGGAACAAGAGAATAAGATGAAGAAAAAAATATCACTTCTTATGAAAAATTATTATTTTTTTATGAAAAAAAGTATCACATATACCCAAAAAATATTAATTTTTATTAAAATTAAGAGTTACTTCTTATTAATGTTGTCAATTTCGGCCCGACTTGACCAACCCGATATTTTTACTGGGCTGGGCTGTAAGATTCTAGGTCCGAAAAAAGTTGGGCCTCAAAGCCCGATCAGTCCGGATTTTTTAGTGTATTTTCCATAGATTGGGTGAGTGGCTCAAATTAGTTAGCGATACGATCATTTGTTTACTGGCCGACGACCCATTTTCCATCTTGGCCGACCCGTTTGGCACCTCTACTTCTGTTAATTATGGTTTTTGGATGTATTTTGGGCATATTTGACTAAAATGAAGCGAGATACATGCATTAAATTAGTAACAAGGGTTGTGTTCTTAATGTTTGAAAAATATATTACGCTTTGCTCGTTTTGTAGAAAAATGACTAGTTTTAATAGCACTTTTGTGGTAATTTGGAGCATTGCATATAATAGAACCCTTGAGAATTGTAGAATTTATGTGGAACAAAGAGTACACAAAGTAAGGAGTTGATACGAAAAAAATCAGTTGAAACGGAGCAGAAACTGACCACGCACGGACAGCCCGTGCGTGTGTGCATGGTGCATGCATGAGACCAAGAGTTGATATTTATTTCTGTAGGATGCATGGTCAGCAGTCTGTGCTTCTGTGCGGGATTTGATAAAATATTTCCTTATCTAATCAAAGTTCATCCTAGGAGGGGTATAAGTCTATAAGAGGCAGACAAAAGGGAAGAACATATTTTTATTTTTTACACTAAAAAAGGAAAAAAAAGAGCAACCGTCTTCAAGAGAAATTGAGAGGAAAAGTCAAGATCCACGCTTGAGATTGAAGATTGATCGAGAGATCCATCGATATCCCTGAGTTTTCTTTATCCATTGCATTTTATATTCGTCTAGTTTGATATGGATATGAATAATTTATCTATGAATTCTTCGTTTCCCATATCCGACTAACATCTTGTGATTCTTGGGCTTGTGGGAGTAAGTTAATTTACTTCTTGTTGGATGATTGATTTAATTGAAGTTATATTTTGATCCTATTCGAGTACCTTGATTTATTGTTTGTTTTATCATCTGACCAATGATTTAACATGTTTGATGTGTTGATTCATAAATCAAGAGACGAGTTTCAATACTTGATCTTGAATACTTGACATGAATATATTGCATGATTGAGAAGTCCATGATTATGTGTGAGGATTTATTGATCTTTTATGCTATTGGAGTTGGTTATTCTATGTTGAGTAGATATGCTAGCGTAGGTAATCCAATCTACATGTTTATTTTGTCTCGAGAAAGAGAATAAATAACTTGTGTGATCATCTTATAGGGAAGATAAATAATAACTTTGGTTTGATTTATTTGATAACAAGAGAGTGATTAACTGAAACCATAACCCTGGAATCCATCCATTTATTTGATCTTTTCCCTTGTGGTTTTTTGTTTTGTTTAGTTTTGTATATTTTCTTAGTTTTTATTAATCCTCAATCACAATTTGGATCGTCTAAATAAAATTAATATTATTATAATTTTAATACTTAGTACGTTAATTTAGTAGTCCTTGTGGGATCAACCTTGTTCACCATATCCATTAACTAAGCCGTTCACTTGCGGTGAAACTAAAGAAATAGGTGAACAACTTCTTATGAAAAGGTATTACTTTTTATTTTAAAAAATATTATTTCTTATAGAAAAAGTATCAACACTTATGAAAAAAGTATCATTTTAAAAAAAAATATTATTTTTTATCTAAAATCCATGAAACGATCCACATAAGTTTTGTGTAAGAATATTTATATTATGTGAAAGAATATTCGAATAATATTATATATATATATGTCGATACAAAATTACTTATATAATCTATATATATAATATTTATTTATTCACATAAATTATTAATATATAATAAACATGTTGAAAATAAACTTGATTTGACCCAAATAGTATTGGATTTGATGAACGTTTTTAAGTGGAAAATTAAAAAAAGAGTCAGTTAAATATTAGAGCCAAAGAAGCCCAATTTATTGAAGTTCTCTAAAAATATCTCAAGAAAATATATAGATAGAGAATCAAAGTTGTAGAGAATTTTAGACTAGATATATTGTTAGACTATTTTAATGGATGGATTGTAGTCATTAGATCAAATAAATTCTAGCAATCAATTAGAAAATTGTCTTTCCTATAAATAAGAGTGATTGAGAAGAACAAAAAAAGCAAAATATTACTAGATTTATGATTCTTCTTTGTTGTCCCTTCCTCACTTTTCAATTTGAGGCCACAACATTATTTTTTTCATAAAAAAGTACAAAATAACATCTGAAAATTGCCCAAACTGGAAGTGAGAGTAGCTAAGTAGTGTAGGAAGAAGATCTTGCCATTTTGTAAAGTATAAAATCCATTTTATTCATAAATCAGTTTTAAAGACTGTTTAGTTAGTTAGACGGTTGTAATTAGTTTACCTTAAATATACTTCACAGGTGTAAAGTTAATCATTCAATTCTATTCTACTGAAACTCTGTAACATTCTTCTATATTGAAATTCTTTCTCTTCTCAATTTCTCTTGTTGAATTCATCATGCATGTAGATTGATTGAATTCTTAATATGGTATCAGTTTGAAATTTTTGCTATCCGTTGTGATCGATTTCTGGGAAATTCAATTTTCTAAATATAATTTTTTCTGAATAATTCTTAATAAAGAAATCCATGTTCTTGAATCTCTGCTTCTATGGCGCCTGATCCTTAGCTTGGCCGAGTCAGTTCATCTTCTATGGATGATTTGAATTCTCCTTACTTTCTTCACCCAAGTGATAACCCCGGAGGGGTGATCGTGTATGAATCTTTCACTGGTGACAACTATGTCTCGTGGAGTCGTGCCTTGCCATGGCCCTTAATGTCAAAAACAAGTGTGCCGTCTCTTCCTCTACATGCCCAATCTTCTGGGCTCTATTCCTCTTGGCAACGAGCAAACAACCTGGTGTTGTCTTGGATATTCAACTCCATATACAAAGAAATTCGTGAGAGCCTTTTATACTTCACTTCTGCTAAAGATGTCTGGGATGAACTCAAGACAAGATATGTTAGAAGCGATGGACCTCGAGTTTTCCATCTAGAGAAATCGTTAAGTTCGATCTCACAAGGTACTCAGTCCATCACCACATATCACAATCAATTCAAAACCCTTTGGGATGAATATATCAGTTATAGACCAATTATAAAGTGTACTTGTGGTGCTTGTTCTTGTAATATTCCTGCCTTGATGATTTCTTCAGCAGAATGACTCTGTGATTAAGTTTTTGGTAGGACTTCATGAATCATATGCTTCAATATGTAGTCAATTACTTCTTGCATCTCCTTTACCTACACTTGCTAAGGTCTATGCACTGTTACTTCAAGAAGAGTCTCAAAGGAGTCTCATCAATGTTTCTTCTACTGGTTTTCTTATGGACAATCCTATGGCCATGTTAGTCAAACCAAACACATCCTTCAGGCCCTTTTTTAACAAAGATAAGAAGAAGCCTAAGTGCTCTCACTCTGGTTTTACGGGTCATACGGTTGACAAATATTTTCAGTTGATTGGTTATTCTCCGGGTTGGAAATGTCCCAAAGGACCTAGACAAAATCTTGACACTGCCAATGCAAATGTTGTTGTATCTCCTCCTGAGCCTGATTTGAAATCTTCTCTATTTTCTACTAATATGGTAGAAAAATTCTTGGTTTTGCAAAGTCTCAACAGGCTTCTAAAGATAAAAATAAGGATCTCATTCATTCAGCTGCTACAACTACAACAGGTATAAATCATTTTTGTGGTAGTATTGTTTCTAATGCTGATTGGATCTTAGATACAGGGGCCACAGATCATATGATCTGTGATCCATCTCTCTATTCCAAAATTCTCAGGGAAGTTTCCATTCCTATATATATGCCAAATGGTAATGTGACTAATGCTACTCCTATCGGTGAAGTCACTATCTCAGCTGACTTAATCTTACACAATATCTTATGTGTCCCATCCTTTAATTATAATTTGTTATCTGTGTCTAATCTTACTAAGTCTTCAAATTGTATTGTAGCACTTTCTTTCCTCGTATTGTGTGTTACAGGACTTGAAAACTATGAGGATGATTGGTTTTGCTAAAGAAAAACATGGATCATATCATCTTAATATTGCTAAAGCTGTTTCAACCATTGGATCACCCTCAGACTCAATTTTATGGCATTGCAGAATAGGCCATCTTTCAGCTAAAAGGATTGCTCTTATTCCTAATATACCTTGTAATTATAGTTCTAAAATTTTTTACTATTGTGACATTTGTCATTTTGTAAAACAAAAGAAAGTCAGTATTTCCTATCAGTCATAGTTCTTCTATAGGAATTTTTGATCTAGTCCATTGTGATATTTGGGGCCCATTTTCTACTGTTGCTTATAGTGGTTTCAAGTATTTTCTAACCATTGTAGATTATTTTTCATGATGTACTTGGGTTTACTTGATGAAAAATAAATCTGAGACTAGTTCATTACTTCATCAGTTCTATAATTTTGTTTTAACTCAGTTTCAAGTAAAGATAAAAGTCATCAGAACTGATAATGGAGGTGAATTTTTAATGTCTGATTTTTATAAAATTTATGGCAATTTACATCAGACATCTCGTGTGGAAACCCCACAACAAAATGAGGTTGTTGAAAGAAAACACCAACATATTCTTCAAGTGGCTAGAGCCTTACTTTTTCATTCCAAAGTTCCTTTACATTTTTGGGATCACTGTGTCCAAACAGCTGTGCATATTATCAATAGAGTACCCACTCCAGTACTCAATAACAAGTCTCCTTTTGAGTTGCTTTTTAACAAGCCTCCACTTATAGCCATTTAAGAGTTTTTGGATGCCTTGCTTATGCTTCAACATTGCTTGCTCACAAAAATAAATTTTCTCCTAGAGCCACTAAATGTGTATTCTTGGGATATCCTATAGGAACAAAAGTCTATAAACTTTATGACTTAGCTAATGATAAAATCATTATATCAAGGAATGTCAATTTTTGTGAGGAAGTATTCCCCTTCCATAACATTTTTTTTTTCCGAAACGATAAAAATATATTCATTACTCAAATAAACTTACACTGCCAATTGGCAAATGGCCACCTTGAACATACATACATTGATACATGTCAAGGGGAGAACTCCGTACGACCATAATTCGAGGGAGCAAAACAAGAAACTACTAAAAAACACAAAACAAATAAAAACTAAGAACTCCAAAGGAAACTAAACCACCTCCGAAAGGACGACTAAGGCACTCCGCAAGGGAGACTACCCAACTCGAACAAATCTGGGCACGAGCTACTATACGCACTGCAAGACTGAAATTACCGCCCGCCTACGAGTTTCGCAAATCAACCGATAAAAAAAGACAAAAAAAAAAAAATAGAAAAAAAAATAGAAAAATCGAAAAAAAAGGAAAAGAAAAATGCCTCTCACTCACCCGATCTTCAACCGCAACCGGCAACCCATCACCTACCCAGCTCCAACTCTCCTCTTTGTAGCTCCGACCGTCGACTTGCCTCCACTCTTAATCGGAAAAACCGATCACTTCCAGATATCACAAGGGATATACCTTCATTGGCTCCATCATGAAACATGGTTGGGGAGGGGAGGGGATAAGGGAAGGAGGAGGAGGAGAAGAGAGGGGAGGGGAGGGGAGGGGAGTGGAGGGGAAGAGGGAAGCTGTGATGGGGAGGGAGGGGAAAGAGTTTAAAGTTTTAGGGTTTTTTAGAGAGTGAGATGAGAAAAGAGAGGTAGTGAGAGAAAAAAGGGAAGGGGGCGACTGTATCCCCCTTCCATAACATTAAACAACCACATACTGATTCTCAGCACATGTTCAGAGATTTTTCTAATAATTATTTTGATTTTGTCTCATCTCAGTCACAATTTCAAAACAATGATGCTAATACCGATCATATTGTTGTTCATGAGCATAATGCTGATAATAATCATATTGTTGAACATACTCCTGCTATTAATGTTTCCCCTGAGCATGTACCGGACAAAAATAATGACACTCAGCTGAACAATGAGCCTCAGCTGAATAATGACACTCAGCTGAACAATGAGACTCAGCTGAATGACATAGCTTCTTCCAGTAGAAAATCCACAACAACAAAAATGGCTCCTCATTACCTTAACGTGTATGAATGTAAGCTTCCTACTTCTATCCAACATTCAACACAATCATCAATTGATGGTAAGCAATATCCTATTGCTTCTTATCTTTCTATTGAACAATTATCTGGTTCTCACATGGCTTTTACTGCTTCTATTAGTCAATTAGCTGAGCCCAAAACTTATTGTCAAGCCAGCAAAAGTATTGAATGGCAAAATGCAATGAAAAGTGAACTACAGGCACTAGAAAAGAATAACACTTGGAAACTGACATCCTTGTCTCCTAATAAATACTATATTGGATGCAAATGGGTTTTTAAGATCAAATATAAGGCTGATGGTACATTAGAAAGATACAAAGCTAGACTAGTAGCTAAAGGCTATACACAAGAGGAAGGTTTGGATTATTTCGATACATTTTCTCCTGTTACTAAACTAACCACTGTCAGGTTAATATTAGCAGTGGCAGCAGCCAAGAACTGGCACCTACATCAGTTGGATGTAAATAATGCATTTCTTCATGGTGACTTGGATGAAGAGGTTTACATGACACCACCACCAGGTTACTGTAATGATGGTAGAGTATGCAAACTAACAAAAAGCTTATATGGACTGAAATAGGCATCAAGACAATGGTTTCAGAAACTCACTTCATGTCTTTTAACTTTTGGTTTTACACAATCCAGGTCTGATAGCTCCTTTTTTATTAAAAGTTCCTCTACCTCTATAACTGTTCTTTGTGTGTATGTAGATGATATTATTTTAGCTGGAAACAACATAAAAGAAATTCAAGCTATAAAAGTCCACCTGGATAATACTTTAACTATAAAGGATCTAGGTACTTTGAAATATATCTTGGGCATTGAAGTTTCAAGATCTCATAAAGGCATTTCTATATGTCAAAGGAAGTATGCACTAGCTATTTGACAAAGGCTGGATACCTTAGGTACAAACCAAGTTCTACACCTATGGATGCAAAAATAGACTTTAATGATCAAAGTAGCAAACCTCTGGAAGATCCAACTATTTACAGAAGATTAGTTGGAAGGCTTTTGTATTTAGCAATTACAAGGCCAGATATATCTTATAGTTTACAAACTTTATCTCAATTTATGTCTAAACCAACTGAACTTCATCTTGCTGCAGCTCACAGAATATTGAGATACATCAAAGGTAATCCAGGCAAAGGGTTACTATACTCATCAAAATCCACTTTACAACTCAGAGGCTTCACTGATGCTGACTGGGGGAGATGTTCAATTAGTAGAAGAAGTGTGAGTGGATTTGCTATCAACCTAGGTGATTCTCTTATTTCATGGAAGGCAAAGAAACAACCCACTGTTAGCAGGTCATCCACAGAGGCTGGATACAGAGCAATTGTCTCCACTACATGTGAAATACAATGGCTTCAATATCTGCTCCATGATCTCAACATTTTCCAAACTCAGTCAACCACACTCTACACAGACAGTAAATCAGCATGTTGTATTGCTCATAATCCTTGTCAACATGAAAGGACTAAACATATTCAAATAGACTGCCATTTCGTCATGGAGAAGATTGAGGCTGGCCTAATAAAGCTCATTCATATCCCTTCAACACTCAAACTGCATATATATTCACTAAACCATTACCTCCACAGTTATTTCACCATTTTATGTCCAAGTTGGGCATGAATGATATTCATGCACCACTTGCGGGGGATGTAAATAATAAAATCCATTTTATTCATAAATCAGTTTTAAAGGCTGTTTAGTTAGTTAGACGGTTGTAATTAGTTTAGCTTAAATATACTCCACAAGTGTAAAGTTAATCATTCAATTCTATTCTACTGAAACTCTGTAACATTCCTCTATATTGAAATTCTTTCTCTTCTCAATTTCTCTTGTTGAATTCATCATGCATGTAGATTGATTGAATTCTTACTACATTTAATGCCCTAAATACTGTAGGCCTTAAAATAGACATGTAAAGGTAAGATATTAAGATCTTGACAATTAATGCACTGAGCCACTGAGTGACATAAAAGTAACCTTCACGATTTACAATGAAGCTACTGCAACTTTGTTTTTTTTAACTGGAAGACCTACACCCCTGGCTCTCTCTTGTTTTGACACAATCTCTCTTTGTAATTTCTAATTGGAAGACTGCACCCCTCTCTCTCTCTCTCTCTCTCTCTCTCTCTCTCTCTCTCTCTCTCTCTCTCTTTGTTTTGACACAATCTCTCTTTGTAATTTCTAATTTTCTTAATAACATTCAAGCATCATTGAAGGAGGTTGAGAGAAAGTTGGGTGATACGACGTATGAAGAGAGCGGGTTGAGAGAAATTTAGGTTACTAATTACAAAAATAAATAGTTTGGGTTGCAAAGTGCGAAAATTGTGAAGTTGAGGTTGAAAAATATTATTTTCCCTAATAATATTGATATCATTCAAGTGGCTATGGAAAACTTGGAGACAGGGCTCCAACTCTTATGAGGGCTCGCTAATTTCAGCTTAAGAGTCTCGTTATTTTGTTATTTTTTATTTGTCGTATTTCTCTCGAGATGATCAAAAATGAAACAGATAGACAATTTGTCTTTTTAAAGCTATCGCCTACTAAAAAAATATTCCTGTGATAGTGCCTATCCGGAAATATAGTGGTTAGAATTTATTTTGAGTCACCTATATAAGACAAATAATTTTTTATTTTCATTAATTATCTTTGATCATTAAATAATAAAATTGTGATTCTATATAAGACAAATACCTTGTTATTTTCATTATGTTTATCATTGAATAATTAAAATTGAGTTTTTGCTGTTCAAACCTTTGAGATTTTTTAAGAGTTTTAAGATTGCTTATCTTGTTAGAACTATCGACTTACCAAGTGAACTTATATATTCGCTTGTGTCGTCTTCACGTATCCAAGTTCCTACTTTTCTAAGCAAATAATAGAGGTTTCCACCTTCATCAGCGAACTAGTCATATTGTTGAAGAGGTATGCAGG
This sequence comes from Rehmannia glutinosa, assembly GCA_016081115.2. Lineage (NCBI taxonomy): Eukaryota > Viridiplantae > Streptophyta > Magnoliopsida > Lamiales > Orobanchaceae > Rehmannia > Rehmannia glutinosa. Next base: position 851,153 of record JABTTQ020002722.1, on the reverse strand, counting down.
TTTAGTTCATGTATATCATATTGTTAAAGAAAAAACTAAACTGATATTTCAATTAATGGGGGGGAAAATTACAAAAGAAAATCAAACCGGCCTCAAGGAATTTCTATAATATTGAAACTTTTCTGGGAATATTTGTAATTATACCGAAACCTCATTCTTTTTTTTTTTTGTAATCATCCCTTAATATTATGTGTTCACTTTGGTTATCAAATACTAATATCTGATGTTTTATTAGTACTTGTACAAATAAGTAAATAATCTAGCTAGTGACTGAGATCTATTACAATGGTATTGAGAAAGTATTACACAAAAAATGAAAAGTATAAGGTGTTTTTTATATCATTTACGGAAAAATCGAATGATGGTGCTATTATATACTTGTCAAGATCTCTTGGTTCTTATTAGTAGTATTTCCAAGTGACATTCTTATTCTATTGCTAACCTCATTCTTGCAAAAAAAAAAAAAAAAGATTAAAAGTTTGTTCCATATATATTGATTGAATCATTTCAAAACCTCGTACGCTAACATGAAAATGAATAAGTTTTTCACGTTAATTCACCAAATAAAAATTCAAATTCTTTGTCGAAGTTATGAAAATACATTTATTTGTGTCGGATCATCCATTTCAAATCATCTTATAATAATATATTCTAAAGTATTACCAAAAATACTATATTAAATATAAGGTCCATAATTTTTTTGTTAGAGCAATTACCTAAAATTTGTTCTATTTTTCATTAATGTGGCCAACAGTAGAACTCCACAAAATTCGTCAAATATAATGACCTCATGATCTGGAATTGGTCTAGGAGCAAATGCCCTATCAAGGCGGTTAAGTTTGTTGGCGGTGGGTCAATGATACACGTAAAATAAAACTGAATGCCCACGTGGCAGAATATGAAACGGACAATGTGTCTCGGAGTTTGGTGTCCAAACTTGGGCAAGTATATCCACCTGGATATTCTTACATTTTTCTTCTCAATTTGCCATGGAATTATTAATTCCTATCAACTTAGAGGTTGTTTGGCCAAGTGTATTTGAAAGATTTTATGAACTACTATGCTTTATAAGACATTTTTAGAGAAAATAAAATATTAGATTTTTTTTTTATAATGAGGGGCCTGCAATGACTATTCTTTGGGTGCGCACAGGGTAAACACTTAGGCTTGACGCACGCTAGCTAGGTAAATCGCACTTGACAAGTCATGTGCGGCATAATCAACCAAGTGATGCACATGTGTGGATTTGAACTGGAGACCTCTGGGCTCTGACCTCAAGAACTCACCATACTCCTCTAGGTCACTCATGAGGGGCATATATGATATAACATGTTAGAAAAAAATTTGAAAATAAACTGTTGTTTGGATAAATAAAATATGATAGAGCTTATAAGATATTGATAAAGACTAACAAAAATTTTGTTATTAAAATGGTCAAAGGGAAAGGAAGTTGCTAAAATTAAAAATAAGTATATCTTATCTTTTAAAAAAACTAATAAGATGTATTTTGAAAAGTTAATAAGCTTGGCACACACGGTTTCTTTTTTATTCTCAAAAACATTTACGGCGGTGAGGGTCAATACAGGACGACCCATGGGGCAGAGCTGAAGAGCTCTATTAATTGGACCAAACTCAAGGGCCCTATCAATAGGGCCGATCTGAAGAACTCTTGTAGTTGAACCGAGTTGAGAAGCCATATTAAGTAGACTATATTAAGAAATTCCCAAGTAAAATCTCTCCAGGAATGAAGTGCTTTGGTGATGAACTAAAAGGTTTGGAAGAAGATCGGGAATGAGCATGACAAGGTCGACTGTATAAAGTCGAGCTTGAGTCTTACGAGAATTAAATTGAATTCCAAGCATGACCGAAGTGATGACTTGAAGTAATTGAGCTCGGCCTGACCTGCTGAACTCAATGGTAAATTGAGGTTCCAGAAGATTCGATTTTATCTTAATCATGATTAACATTACAAATCGTAATAGAATCCGAATTTTATGGAAATTCTAATTAGAAATTTAGCTATAAAAGCCCAAGTCCATGTTCATTTCTACCCTAATCACACATTTACATTCATTTTATATTTCCACCTCTTTTAAGTTGAATACTCTGACTTAAGCATTAGAGAGGGCACGCCGGAGTAACCCTCCGCCTCCCTTTTGTACAGGTCTACAACGGAGTTCGGGCGAAAGTCATTTTCAAGGAGGCAGGGTAATTTTAGGATTGACCAGAAACCATTAATGCATGATAGATAAGTGTGCATGCTCTCGAGACCAAAGACAACTAAACTCAGTCCAACAGGACCCTAATTTTCAAAATATATCCTCAATATTTGAGGAGTAGCGTAGGAAAATTGGATTCAATTTGAGGATAATAATTGTTGTCACAATTAACACAATGAGCAATGCAAATACGAAAATTCAATGGTCCACTAGATTATGACCTTTTATCTATTTTTGAGGTAATTTTAATTTGTTGGTCAACTATGTGATTTGTGCACTTAACTTTAAATTGTTCTACTTAACATTTGAACTTTGCAAATTTACTCTTCTATGTAACCTTAACATAATAATTTTGTTTTGTGATCCTTAAAAATGATATAGAGCCTTAGTTTATTGAAAATTTTAATCGATTTTTAAGGGATATTAATTATTAATCTTTATCTATGGAAGCATGAATGGTCTAGTATGATCATAATAAACAATTTATATTTTTTAATTAAGGAAAACAAAACTTTAGGAGCAAAACTGTCCATAGATGGCTAAGTAAAACATTACATATAGTTCAGTCCCCTTTTTTTTTCGGTAGAAGTCTAGGGGTAAAAATAAAAATTTTATAGACAAAGTGAAAAAACACGAAAAGTTTGGAGGGTTTATTGTAATGATCCCTTTATTATTATTATTATTATTATTATTATTATTATTATTATTATTATTATTATTATTATTTTGTCGGCTGAACAACGAAAATGGATTGTATGAAAATACAATCCATATCAAAGGATGGTAATATATATTCAGGACACAAACAATTAAGTTTGGGTTTGGGCCTTGGAGATTGGAACTAAGTCTAATAGATTCAGGACTAATATTGTTCAGAATTGAAGATTCGATCGTTGGGCTTATTAGATCTGCTAAATTTGTTTTACACTTTTATGATCGAGCAAAATTTTATATAAAAGGATTTTCACCATAAATTTCTTAATATGATCTAAATAATATTATAACCAAAGAATTGATTATTTACTCATTTATTTGTTTAAGATAAAGTTCTTGAAAAATTAAAACATTCACACATATTTACATATACGTATATCCCACATATTACATATATGATATAACAGGGGATGATCAAGTGAGACCATGTCTCTAGGTGAGATACAATGGACTAATCTCAACCATCCCCCACTATTAATCAATGAGTGTGATTTAATGGATAAAAATTATATTAAAATATTAATTTAATCAACATAAGGGTAATATGGTAAAATAACATAACAAGGTAGTTACAAAAATGGAATCAAATCTCTTTCTCTCTCATGCATCTCTCATCTCACGTGTCTCTCTCCCTCCCTCTCTCTCACGCCTCTCTCTCTCTCTCTCTCTCTCTCTCTCTCTCTCTCACACACACACACACACACACACACAATTCCACCATTAACGCAAATTTGAAGAACTCGAACAGTGAAGAAGATGCGCTTATGTTCGAATCACGATGAATCATTAGTCGTGGAAACAACTATATCCAAAAGCATCAATGATGTATGGTATAGTCATCGATGGAGAACTCGAAACTGATAGTTAACATAAACTCTTAAAAAACTGTAATCTCCACGAATCAGATGATGCATAGATACTTATGGAATGATGTATAGATACTTATGAAATGATGCACATATACTTATGAAACAATGCATATACCTGTAGGATATTGCATATTTGAAAATATGCAACAAAAATCAACTTAATATGCATTATCTGAAAACTATCTATGCAATGTAAAAAAAACTAATATGTAGTACAGTATACATAACTATGCAAGGCGTCATAAACTATGCAACAAAATCAATTAACTATGCATTATGTAGAAACTATTTATGCAGTGTGGAATAACTAAATATGCAGTACATTATGTAATATTCCATTTTCATAATTTCCAAAAACCAACATCCCATTTTCATAACTAAATATGCATTATATTGAACCTATTTATGCAATGTAGAATAACTAAATATGTAGTACGTTATATTCAATTATGTCTTGTTTTCGTAAAACAGTGCCAACAAAACAACTAAATATGCATTATTTGATTAGAAGAACCCTAACTATACTGTAAAATAAAAATATTTGGAAAGAAAATTACAAAATCCGGCAGTTTCAATCTCAGCCCATAAAACCCGCTGGGACCACTAATTTGAATAACAAAATTACAACCTTACCCTTAAAATCAGCGAAAATTAGGAAATAATTAAAAAAAACTGAATTAATCACATCCCTTCATTTTTTAAGATCAATAGGTAAGATGAGTCCACACTGTCTTACCTAGGGAGGGTGGTCTCATTTGAACCAAATCCTAATATAACATTATACAAAATAATATAGGGGTAATTATAAAAACTACCCCTGAGATTTGGAGTGATTATAAAAAATCCCAGAAGTTTAGAATTACAAAAATTTCCTTGGAATTTGCCAAATTCAACTCAAAAGAAAGATTCTAGTAGTTAGTTATTCAATTAGCATTTAGTTATATTAGTTAGTAAACTGTATATCAATTGTATATAAATAGGCCAATACACAAGAAACAAATATCAATCAAATTTATCATCCTTTATACAATACTCAATTCTCTTTAAGAACTTTTTCTTTTCCATCAAGTTTGGATTGTGTAATTCAACATGGTTCAGTTTTCATGTGGTGATCTATTTTCAATCGCCATTTTTCGTTTACTCTGCTCTGTTCTTGGTTCATCTGCTGCTCAAGATCGATGCATTCTTGCCCTGTATTGGCTGCTGCTGATTTTGAGATTCCTACCACCATAATTCCAACTAATGATTTCACTTCTCATTTCTTTCTTCATCCAAGCGACAATCATCGTGTTGTCATTGTGTATATGAACCAATCTGAGGAGATAATTACGTTTCATGGAGTTGTGCTTTGTCTATGGCACTTAATATGAAAAACAAGAACTGCTTCATCGATGGTTCTATCACCATTCCTCCTTCAGGTACTGTTGCGTATATTACATGGCAGGTAGCAAATTATCTAGTACTATCTTGGATCTTGAATTCTATTTCTAAATATATAAGGCAAAGTCTATTGTACTTTACCACAACTCAAGAAGTATGAGATGAATTGAGGATTCGTTATGTTAGAAGTGATGGTCTCCGTGTTTTTTTTTTTTATCTAGATAAGGCTTTAAGTTCGATCTCCCAAGGAAATCAGTCAATTACAACTTACTATAATAGCTTTAAATCTCTTTGGGATGAATATGTTAGTTTCATGCCTGTTATTAAGTGTCATTGTGGCAATTGTACTTGTAACATTTCAACTGAGATGTCTAATATTCTTCAAAATGACTCAGTCATAAAATTCTTCGTTGGGCTTCATGATTCTTATGCTCAGATAATGAGCCAGTTACTTCTTAATTCTCCTTTACCTAGTCTTGCAAAGGTTTATGCCTTATTGCTTCAAGAAGAATTACAGAGAAGCTTGAGTAATTTTGTTGTTCCTGCTGTTGATTCCACTGAGTCTGTCATGGCTATGTTGGCTAGAAACAGCCAAAATCACAGGTTTCAGAATAAAGACAAGAAGAAAGCAAAATGCTCGCATTGTGGATATTCTGGGCATACTATTGACAAATGTTTCCAACTTATTGGATATCCTCCAGGTTGGAAAGGACATAAAGGGCGAAGAACAAATCCCGACTCAACTAGGGCCAATGCTGTCAGTTCTTCACCTCCACAGAGTATTAACGACTCTTCAATTTTTTCTTCCGGTATGGTACATAAGGTCATAGCTTTTGCACTGAATTAGAATTAGAATCTTGCTCCTAAATCTGTCAATTATGCCAACTCTGTTGTCTCAGCTGACATACAACACTCAGTAGAAATACAACACTCAGCTGCTACTACTATTTCAGGTACAAATCAATTTTGTTCTGCAATATGCACACACAATACTAATTTGATCCTAGACATTAGTGCAACTGATCACATGATTTACCATTTGTCTATTTACACTAGCACACCACAATCCATTTCTATCCCTATTCATTTCCCTAATGGTGTTGTCATTCATGTTACTCATATTGGAGAAGTCAAATTGTCTCGTGATTTAGTTTTACAAAATGTTTTACATGTCCTTTATTTAGCTCATAATTTGTTATCTATTTCTAACCTCACTAAAGATTCAAAATATTCTGTCAAATTCTTCTCTCTCATAGTGAATTCTAGGATATGAAAACTCCGAAGATGATTGGTGTTTCTAAGGAAATGCATGGATTATACTACTTCACACCTCATATAGATGCCTCTATTTCTGCTAATAAAGATGTTCCATTATGGCATTCTAGGCTAGGTCATCTTTCTGCAAATAAAATGTCTTTAATTCCTCAATTGTCTGTTAAGTCAGTAGATTTCAAATCCTGTGATGTCTCTCACTTTGCTAAATAAAATAAGATTTCTTTTTCTCAGAGAACGATTCGTGCCAAAGCAATATTTGAGCTTATATATTGTGATGTATGGGGTCATTTTTCTACAATTTTTCATAATGGTTACAAATATTTTCTTACCATTGTTGATGAATTTTCAAGGTGTGTATATATATGTTGAAGAATAAATGTGACACTAAGGTGCATTTACAAAAATTCTATAGTTTTGTGCTAACCCAATTTAATGTTAAGACGAAAAACATTCATTCTGATAATGGTACTAAAATTATACTTACCGATTTCTATAAAAGTCTTAGCATATTTCATCAAACTAGTTGTGTTGAAACACCTCAAGAGAATGGCATAGTTGAGAGAAAACATCTACACTTGTTGCAGGTAGCTAGAGCTTTAATGTTTCATTCTAAAGTTCCTTTATCTTTTTGGGATGAATGTTATATGGTTGTTGCTCACATCATCAGTAGAGTTCCTTATTTTGTTCTTAACAACAGTTCTTCTTTTGAAATGCATTGCTCACATCCTGGTGATCTCAATGAAGAGGTATACATGAAGCCACCCCTGGTTATTGTGTTGATAATAGAGTCTGCAAACTTAAGAAGAGCTTATATGGCTTAAAACAAGCCTCTAGACAGTGGTTTCAAAAGTTGATTTCCCGCCTTCTTGCATATGGCTTCATCCAATCAAAATCAGACAGCTCTCTTTTCACAAAAATTAGATGTACTTCTTCAACTGTACTTTGTGTTTAGCTTGATGATATCATCTTGGCTGGTAACAACATCCAAGGAATATAAGCAATAAAATCTCATTTGGATGCTACTTTTACCATAAAATATTTAGGTCTTATATGATTGTGTTTTCAAGAGCAGTTTTTCACTTTCCAACTATTCCGGAAAATAGGTTTGTGTTTGTTTAGAAAGTTTTCAATAGAAATGGAGTCATTTTCAGTTTTTCACTTTTTTATGGAAATATTCTTTTGAAAACACAAACAAATAATTTTTCACCACAATTATGTAAATCTATGTGAAAAATATACTATGTTCACGGAAACCTATGTCAAACATATATTCAAAAACTATAACCAAATACTTTTTCATTTCCAAACGAAAATCCGACAATAAACCAAGCATATTCTCAATTCTCATACAGAAACCAATAAAGTTTGAAAATTCACTTTCAACATTAGAAACTGGAAATTGCACTTGGAAATACATCCATACAAGACCGTAGGAACTCTTAAGTACATTTTGGGGATTGAAGTTGCCGTGTTCCAAAGGCATAAGCTTGTGTCAAAGGAAGTATGCTTTGGACATACTAATTCGTGATACATTGGATGTAAACCTTGGTCAACTCCTATGGATCCTAAAATTAAACTCAAGACAAAAGACAATCCTCTTCTACAAAATTCTTTAGAATACGAAAAGCTAGTTGGTAGATTTCCTATCTAACTATCACTAGACACGATCTATCATATTGTATTCAAACCTTGTCTCAATTCATGGCTCAACCAACGAGAGGCACATCTATCTCAAAGATATATAGTCTTGCGATATCTCATAACTAATCCAGGTAGAAGTCTTTTTTATTCTTCAATTCAGTTTTACAACTTAAAGGTTTTAGTGATACAGATTGGGGGGAGATGCTTAGACACAAGAAAGAGTGTCAGTGGTTATGTTGTATATTTGAAGACTCCTTAATCTCCTTGAAAGCAAAGAAACAAGCCATTGTCGGATCTTGACAGGCAGTATAGGGCCATTGCATCTGTGACTTGTGAAATTCAGTGGTTCATTTATCTACTTCGGGACTTGCAACTCCCTCATGATCAACCAACATTAGTGTACACAGACAACAATTATGCGTATTGTATTGCTCATAATCCATGTCATCATGAGCGCACAAAACATATCTAAATTGACTGCCACTTTGTTAGAGAAAAGGTTGAAGTTGGCTTAATAAAGCTCATCCATATACCTTCCATACATTAGACTGTGGATATCCTGATCACAAAGCCTTTAGCACTTCCAACTTTCAATAATCTCATATTCAAGCTAGACATGATCGACATCCATGCATCGTTTGCGGAGGGTGTCAAATATCGACTCAAACTCAAAAGAAAGATTCCGTGTTAGTTATTCAGTTTGCATTTAATTATATTAGTTAGTGATTAAACTGTATATCAATTGTATATAAATAGGCCAATACACAAGAAACCAATATCAATTCAGATTTATCATCATTTACACAATATACAGTTCTTGAATATAAAAGCTCTCTTTAAGAACAATCTTTCTTTTTCATCAAGTTTAGATTGTGTAATTCAACAAATTTTTTCTTAATGTAAATTGTAATAATTTTACTAATGTAAAGAGGGTGTTTGAATTATTTTTTCTTATGAAGGTGCAAAATGTAATATAGAATTAAACTTCAAAGGAATATTTGTAATTTTCAAATAAATCTGTGTTTTTTTTTTTTTTGTTATTAGCTCAAATATCAGGGTATTTTTGTAATTATCCCAATAATATATGTAATATTTTAATGTGCTAGACAGAGGTTCAATTGGTTTCGATCCTGAAAATTGAAATTCGATATTCTACTTAAGATCATTTAAAATATTAAAACCATCTTTTCAAAAAAAAAAGGATATTAAAACCCAATTAAAACAAAACGATACACGTGGATCTGATATGGATCTGTTACGAATTTACGATACGCATCGATGCGAGGTCAACGTAAAGTCTATCATCCACTAAAGTGAGCCATTTTCCACTCACAAAAGAAGGTTTATTTCAATAACAATTGTCTACCATGGACTTTATCTTCATGAATTGTATTTGACGGGCCAAAATATAAGATTGAGAGGGCTAGATTTATTTTTTCTTGAGAATTGTAGATAGAGAAGTATTTTAATTTACAAAAAGTAATAATATTGTTTAAATCTGCAGATCACTCGTAGTCAATATTTTTTTAAAAATACCGCTTATTCTCCCAAGATGGTAGTTTAATTTTAAGATGAGAACTTGTCTGCTTCAGTTCAACAAAAGTTAAACGGGTCTTGAGAAGCCCCTATGACGCTCTAGTCACTACGGATTGTAGAGAAAATTCAAAGCAAAGAAAATAACAATGGAGAGCAATTAACTGAGAATACTTACAAATAATAAAGAATGACATTCTTATACTTGGGTTGATGGGCCGTGTGGCCGGATAATTAAATCTACACCCCAATAATAATTAATAACATTGAATAATTAATTAAGTAATTTCAGAGTTAAAAAATGTATAAAGTAATTAAGATAATAGCAATTGAGAAAAGTCGAATTTGTCCCCTAGCAAATAATAAGTGTAAATAATAAGTGTCTGAATTAAGAGCGTAGCTAGGGGGCTAACCTGGGTCATGACCTCTTTTAAAACAAAATATCGGTAAGAATCTTGTTTTGAAAAAAAAAATAGTGAGAATTTATATGATGTTTCTTAGATTTTCTATCCGACCCACCCTAAACCTCACTTTTGTGTATCAGCACACCCCTTACTATGTCATGGCTCCGTCAATCATATCATCCACCCAAACAGATGAATTTAATTAAGTATCTAGAGATGTGATAAGTCCAATGTAGAAAAGAAGAGGAAATACATAACAACCAAAAACCACAAAACATAAACAACGACTCGTTATTTGCATGTAAGAATCTTGCCACATAATTACATAAACACTTGACAAAAAAATTAGACACATAAAACAGCACACGGGAGATTTTTCTCAGGATGTGGGCGTCACTTGTCTTTTATGCTTTGCACGTGAGTTGGACCACTTCAAAAAGTTTTTGCTAAAGATGACATGCTGAATATTATTTAATTTATTTATGGGTGTTTTCCAAGTAATTAATCTACTTAATTGCATGCGTAATGTGTTGGATCAATTCTTGTTTCTTTTTGGATAAGTGGTTGATGACTAATTAATTTAGTTTATTTAATTTGGCGCCATGCAATTTGTTAATTTGACATCATGTTCAAAGAGACAAATCTGTCTGAATCAACGGTTGGAAACAAGAGTGATTAATGTTTGACATAATTATGTTGCTCAAATTACTAACGTTCCCACAAGTAACGACCAAATAATAATTAGTATGAAGTTATGAACTGATCGAAAAAATATTATTATATATACTTGTCGGGGCAATTAATTTGATTTTTACGTAAATAAAACTATTTATATCTGCTAATTGTTGAGTTTGGAGTATATAAATAATTTCTCATTGGAGTTAAGTCCTCTGGTTATAAGTAGTGGAAGATTATGTGTAAAAATGGTACTCAAAAGCAAATTTGTTCTTTTAGTCGAATAAGATTGAGGGATGTGCAAGTTTCAACTCAACCTACACGGGTTAAGCGAGTGTAGTTTTGTAGTTTGGTCGATCCATAACTTATAATGGATTGTCATGTCACCAAAAATGCTGGAAATAAAAATCTCCAGTTTTTGGGCATCACGTGCCAATTTCAGGTGGATTTGCAATATTCTGGTGAAAATATGACTTAAATTGAGAAATTTTAATACTTACATGTCTAAATTAAAAATTTAAATATGAACGGGACTAATTTTGACACAACACTTAAGTTGGACTAATTTTGCAATTTTTCCAAATTCCTACTATACATACCTCTATCCAAGCCCAAGGAGAGACTTGCTGTTAAGAGGGAATACTATTAAAGTGTGATTTTATAGATAGTGACAGAAATTTCTTAAGGAGTGACTGTTTGACCTTTCGTTCCGCTCATTTTTACTTTTAGAGAGAATAATGTTCATGCAAAATTTTGTCCAAAAAGTGGAAGAGGTGAAAAAAATTTCACAGACAAGCACTCCCTAAAGTTTTTGCCTTCATTTACTCCTTTTTATTTCAAGTCGTATATTGAGGTCCTTATGATCTCAAATTGAGGTACTTTAGTTTGTGAGTACCTGAAATAAAAATGCACATTAGACTCGTTGGGGTGACCCTATAGCAATAATTATTCGATGTCTAAGTCAGTTCGAGTCTAAAGGTATAATAGAGCTGGAATAAGAAGTGAGTAGTAAAATTACTAATTGCCTTATGACTGAATTTGGGTCATATTTGTCCTTGTTTTGCTTAATAGGCCGCACATTCTAGGCATGTGTCGAAAATCTTAACGGTTTGTTAAGTGACGCGCCTATTTAGATTTGCGGTTCATATTTTGGGTCTAGCGGACCTCGATCTGGGTCGAGTCAGGGTCAGGGCTCCTTTCATGTAGACTTGGAACTCCGAACATTTTAGCCATTCTGCTAGTTTCTGAGGGTCATATCAGATATATGTATGTTTAATTTTTCTAAAAGCACAATAAACACATTTTCGGACTTCAAAACCAAAATCCGTCCTCTGGGGTGGCCAAGCGTATTTGCCGCACAAGAGAGCCCCCCTCAAGGGGGCCCCGAGCCTCGATTATTTTTTTAATTAATTTACTGGTTTAATATATATGTATATGTAAAATAAAGAATACAAGTTTTCACAAAAGATCTCCTGGACGCAACGGATTTTGTTCTCCTTTGCATGCCTGAGGTCGCGTGTTTGAGTTCTCATTGATGCGAAATTTGTTTTCTTATTTTTTACCTAAGCAGGATTGGATACAGTAAAGTAAAATAAATATTACTAATTTTCATCAAAGAGCTCCTAGACCCAGTGGTTTGTGTTCTCTCTTGCATGCCTTAGGTTGCTTGTTTGATCCCTCACTGTTGCAAAGTTAGTTTAAACCTAAGAGCAATAGAGCATGATTAGTATTTTTTTTTAACCTAAGAGCAATAGAGCATGGCAGAATCAGAGATTGAATGCATTATCTTTGATTAACTTGATTATGAAAGACTAATTGATGACTTTGCAGATAAAAATGCAAAGAGATCGATTTTCTATGGCTAAATGTATTGATAGTTTTTCCTCCTTTAATCTATGATGTAATGATATTAAAGTATCTCATTTTTTTAGTACGAACATCGAAATGGAGAAATAATGCTCATTATTTTATTATTATTTTTTTATTTTTTTATATGAATATAAAGGGCCCCTTTTCGTTTTCGCACTGCGCTCTTAAATTATAGGAACGGCCTCGCTTGAAACCAAAATATTTTTTAATATTCTTATTTTTTAAAATATAAAGAATGACCATAGTTTTTATTTCCAAAAGAAAACAAAAGTTTGAAACGCTTTCCACTAGTCTTCCGAAAAAACAAGTTTTTTAAGTATTAATTTGTTCCACTTTCTAGTCTGAATTGAGAATAATATATTTTGTTAAAATGCTCAGCCTTATCTACTCTTTTTTGTACGTAATAACTGTGTTCTTATCCGTTACAACAGTAACATGAGAAGTTCTTACACTTCCTTTGCCGAAAAATAATTGCTCATTTGTCCATATTACAATTTATTGAATTAATTTTTTTCCATTTTTTTATGTTAGACTTCACATTTTGTTAATCAATTAACTTTTTTGAATATAATAATAAATTTAAAATTGATCAGTCCATCGAACAATAAAGCCATTGGAAACAGAAATATATAACCACGGAGATTGGCACGGTGGTGAAGGGATTGCAAATTGCAGTTGCAACCCTAAAGTGCCAAATTCGAAATCTGACTAACGCAAAGTAGTTTGAAATAAATGTGTAGTTTGTGCCCATGATTGATATGGGATACTCAAGGCCCAAAAAATAAAATTCAGAGGAGGTATATAAAAGAAAATTCCTTCCAAAGATGGAAAATAATGCACTACCAAGAAGACAACAAACACGATTATCACTATATAAAAAGAGACTTAAATATTTTCACACTGCTAGAAACAAGAACATGACAGGTACATTGGCCCATGTTGTAACAACCAGAAGTGGGGCATATAATTAAAGAAGCACATGCACGTGTATAATTGATTTGGAATATAATCTTTATTATTTGTTGGTAGTAACTTACAAAAATTCAGCCTCGTAGACTTGAGTCGACAATATGTTAAATTTTTTCAAACAAAATAATTAAGTCTTTGTACTCCAATTTTGAGTCGTGTGAGCAAAAATCTTGGAAAATTACATTGACCTGAGTCACTTCTGATGAACTTCCCAATTAGTAACAATTTGAATTATGTAACTAAAAATGAAATATTATTCTTTTAATCACAATTTTCAGTCAATCGCATGCTTAAATAAGTCCTTGTTTTCTAATTTAAATCTGATCAATTTTAACGGCACAACAGTTTTTGTCACTTAAAATTTAATCATAATGGGATCAAAAGTTCAACGATAATCCATATATTATTATTTTTAACACAAAAACTCATGTTAGACCGTTTAATGGTTTTTTTTTTGTGAAATATTTTAACAAAATAGATTGAATATCATTATCTTAAATAATATAAAGTCTTCATTTGCGCAGATGCATTCCGTATAGGTACAAGATTAATGGGAAGAATGGCAGGCCCGAGCCCGAAGATGATTTGGAAGTTCTTGTTATCAGTTCTAAAAAAAGTGAAGCAATGATGTTTCCCAAGGTGAGAAACCATTCTTTCTTTATGCAAATTATACTGTCACACAAAAGAGTAATATTATTTAGTATATATATATATATATTACAGCCTAATACTTTCTCATTCTGAAGGGAACATAGTCATGACCAATATAACTTGATAAAGTGTTTGGATAAGTTTGTTTGAAATATTAATTTTCTGAGCTGATAAGTTCACACTAAAATCTTTGACCATAATGTTTTAGGACAATTTATTTTATAAGTTCTCCAATTTCTCGTATGATAATTTTTTTTTCTCGGAAATATAGTGAAATATGCCTTCTAAATTCGAGTAATATTTATTTGCACCAAGGATTTACAATGACATGAAAAGGTAATATCCGTGCTATACCATATGTACATATATATTTGGTGTGTAGATGAATGTCAAGTAGAACCTCATTTTCTCCCTTTTGTGATACATTGAGTGTGTTAATAAATGTCAAATATGTCACAACACTTGAATGCTAGATGTAATACGCAATGTTTTTAAACCCGGATGATACGATCCACATCGGATCCACAAGCAATGTGGATTGGTACTTAAAGTTGGTCAAATCTCCACTCGTGAGCTAGCTTTTGTGGTGGAGTTAGGACCTTGGCCTTGAGGGCCTATCACGGACCGGATATCAAACCGGAGTATTGATTGAGTCATTGGGTCACTAGTTTAACCGGTTAAATCGTTCTTAAAAAATTGGTTGGCTCATACGCATACATACACACGTATATATGTATTACACATGTAAAAGATAAATACGAGTATGGTGTAAAAAGAAACTAATTAACAAATACAAATAAAAATAAAAATTTGATTTAATAGATTATAATATCAAAATATATAGTTGGGCTAGGGCAGTGGTTACGCCATGTAGTTATGTACACATCTAGGTACAAGATCACACGGAAGTGGCGATATATATTTCATGTGTCCCAAGATTAATTTTTCACCCTTGAATCAACTGATTTACTTTTACCAGTGTGATAACATTAAAATTGTCAAGGGATAGAATTAATAGTTAGGAGGAGTATTATTTTTCTAATGTCAAGTAGTACTGCATGTAATAAAAAGAAGGTTTTCATTTATGTCCACATGTTTAATCAACAATTGATGTATCAAAAAAATAATAATCAACAATGGATGAATATGTACACAAACAGGGAGGTTGGGAGGTTGATGAATCTGTGGAAGAAGCTGCTTCTCGCGAGTCATTAGAGGAAGCTGGTGTTCTCGGAAATGTTGAGGTAATTAACTAATTGTAATAAAATATATCATATATATTAATCAGGTTATTTATTTTTTCAGATTTGGTGCTTTTATTTTTTGAAATTTTACTATATTAAGACAACGTGATTAATTTGAGTGTACGTGTGTTTGAACATTAAAGTGTGAATTAGGAAGATGGATATTCAAGAGCAAGAGCCGCGAACTGTACCACCAAGGTTTTATGTTTCCTTTGCTTGTCACACAACAACTTGATCTCTGGCCTGAAAAATGTGCTCGCACAAGAAAATGGGTACGTTACAACCATAAATATTTCTCTTATTATTAGTATTATCAAAATTTCTAATTTTTATCAAGACTATTTTGATCACATAATTAAACTACGACGTCATTGTTACAATGAATTACGACGATGATTAATTACAGACAAATTTATACTTATTGACATTTTATAAGTTGTATAGTGTATTACTGTATTAGTGTGTAAATGTTAACGGAGTAATGCCGTTTAATTCTTTATAAAAGTGATTAATTAAGTAAATAAAACGCTGGGCCATCGACGTATCTATCTTTACACTATTGTTTGAACTTTAACATGTGAATATTATAATATTTTATTTCGTTTATTATGATGAGTTATACTAAAATAAAATCCGAACAGTATTAAGGGGAGTATGTTTGCAAACTCTTCTGTTATTGGAGGGAGTGATTTATTTCCATAGAAGTTGCAAGTAGTTGAAAATTAGAAATTTGTAGCATTTGAAAATAGAAGCTTGAATCAATTAAGTTAAAAGGGAGTGTTAGGTAGAGAAGTTGCAAAAATATTATATTGTTGTGTAAAAGTCAAACAAGAAGCGAAATAAAAAATTTAAAGCACTCCTGCTTTTTAATACTAATTAGTCCCACCAGATTACATGAGTTGCACTTTTGGTCCCATGGTTGCATTTTTGGTCCCAAATGATTTTTTTAAGCGCTTTTAGTCTCATATGATTCAAAAGTTGCGATTTTAGTCACAACACTAACGGAAAACTTAACTGACCGTTAACTCTATTCTTACGGGACCAAAAGTGCATTTTTTCTGAAAATTAAATAAAAAAGGAAAAAAAATCTGAAAAATTATCAAACAATTTTATAAATTATAACAAAATTTAAAATTATTTTCAATTTATTAACAAAGAAATAAAAAAAGTCCAAAAAAAATTTAAAATCTAAAAATTAAAATATAAAAAATATAATGATTTGTTTAAAATAATTGAAATTATTTTCAAATTCCGAAAATTACAAAAACAAGAAATGTGAAAATTGTTAAAAAAAACTATACATTGTTCTAAACATCTGAAATTTATTTAAAATATTTTAAAATTCTAAACTAAAATAAAAACTCAATATTTTTTTTCAAAAAGTTACTTTTAAAAATAAATGATGTGTCAAAAATCTAAAATTTTGTTTAAAGAACTAAAGAAATAAAAATAATTTCCATTTTCTTCTACATCTTTTCAAATCCAAAAAATATTTTAAAATCTAAAAATTAAAATCTAGAAATATGATAATTTGTTAAAAAAACAAAAAAAAATGTAAAAAAAATGGAAATTATAACAAAATTTTTTAAATTCCAAAAAAATATTTTAAATAAATTTAAGATGTTTAGAACAATGTATAGTTTTATTTAAATAAAATTTCACATTTCTTGTTTTTGTAATTTTTGGAATTTGAAAATAATTTCAATTATTTTAAACAAATCACCATATTTTATATACTTTAATATTTAGATTTTAATTTTTTTGGAATTTTTTATATACTTTTTAATAAATTTTATATAATTTTAAAATTTTGTTATAATTTTTAAATTTGTTTGATAATTTTTTAGATTTTTTTTCTTTTTTTAATTAATTTTCGGAAAAAATGCACTTTTGGTCCTGTAAGAATAGAGTTAACGGTCAGTTAACTTTTCCGTTAGTGTTGGGACTAAAATTGCAACTTTTGAATCATATGGGACTAATTGCGCTTAAAAAATCGTTTGGGACCAAAAATGCAAATTGTGGGACCAAAAATGCAACTCCTATAATCTAGTGGGACCAAAAGTGCAATTTTCTCCATTTGAAAATAGAAGCTTGAATCAATTAAGTTAAAAGGGAGTGTTAGGTAGAGAAGTTGCAAAAATATTATATTGTTGTGTAAAAGTCAAACAAGAAGCGAAATAAAAAATTTAAAGCACTCCTGCTTTTTAATACTAATTAGATGAAATAAAAGCAGTAGTTGAAGTTAACATTTACAAAAACTAAATGTGATCTTTTCTGTTGAAATGTGGCCCAATTATGTGGAAGCCCATTATACATTTGACCAGGCCCAAATGTTACTTGTAGTCCAATTGCAACCAATCCTACATTAATCCATCCCTGCCGTCCACTATGGGTTATGAATCCTTGCCATTCAATTCCCTTTATCTAATTACAAAAGCTCCCAAACCCTACGTGAAGAACTGACTTACGCCCCCTTCTTCTACTACTTCTAAAAAAAAGTCAAGTCGCTTCTCTTTCTCTCGGAAAAATGCCGCTTTTCTTGATTCTTGGTGAACCAGTGTGAGTTCACGGTGAGGTTTTTCAATGGGTGATTCCGATCGACTTCTTTGTGGGTGTTCGATTCGGTGTGTGAGTGCGCTTGGGTTTCGAGGTTTAGTTGCGAGGGGTCATTTGTTTTCCCGTCCGGTTTTGCTCGGGCACTAGTCCCTTTGTGGGTTCGTCGGAAACGTGTGGGTTTTGGAAGGCGTTGGACTATTGGGTCTCGTTTGTGCCAACCTTGGGTGCGTCCGGTTCGTAGTCGACGGTGAAGGGTCTTATACACACAACCCGAGCCTAAGTCCCGTTCGACCACCAAGCTTCGTGCTTGAAACACGCGGTTCGGGCCGAAGAAGGCAGCCGGTTTGATCGGCTTCGCGAACTCGAATCTGTTTGGTTGTATTATTGTTATTTAGATTATTTTGTAATCAGTAATCCCTACCCCGTAGGATTATTCTCGTAATAGTTAAGTTTGTTGGATTATTAAAATGTCTATGACGATGGCGTCTCGGGCTCGGCAATGGGTCGATACCCAACATGGTATCGTAGAGTCCCCATTTGTGGCGATCGAAACCCTTACCCTGGGTTTCGCTCTCGTAAAAAGGCTTTGACTCACCTTTTCTTTTTTTTAGTAGTGTAGCCGTTTGCGCGGATTTATCGCTTTCAGAAGTGTAAATACCGCTTACTTGCCGCGTTTATTTTTCGAGTCTTTATTTGTCGGGATTCTCGTGTGATCCCCATATCTCGCTCTTACGTGGTTGATCGTCTTTACGTGGTTGATCGGCTTTTCGGTTTTTTTGGTTTTAAAGGAACTCCGAGCGAAAAAGCCGTTTGACCCTACACCGCGAGTGTAGTGGAATCCTCTGTGGTGCGAGGGTTTCCTATCTGGCTTTTATTTGCGCTGCTCACGTATTCTCAATTTTTGTGTGTTTTGTTGTTTGTTCCTGATTATAACTTGCTTTGTGTGCCTTGTGTTTTTCCTCAAAACTCTTTGTGTTTTTGTGAAAATGGTCATGTTTAGTTATAATCTTGAACCGCTTAATGGAAAAACTGATTTTTCGATTTGGCAACAAAAATGAAAGGGATTTTAATTCAAGAAAAGGTTTATAAAGTCATTAGTGGTGTTTATGGTGAAAAAGATCTTCAATTTGAAAAGAAAGTTGAAATTGATGAGTATGCTTATTCTTCTATTATTTTGAACCTTTCGACTCGTGCTTAGAAAAGTTGGTAAACTTGCTTCGGCAAAAGCTTTGTGGGAAAAATTAGAAGAATTGTATCGGAAACTTCTTTGCCTAGTAAGTTGTTTTTGCTTGAAAAATTTTTCAGATTTAAACTTGACTTAAACAAAGAGATTGATGAAAATTTGGATGTGTTTACCAAATTAATTCAAGATATTAAGTTGACGGTGATAAGAATATTGATGATTATACTCCGATTGTGCTTTTGAATGCTATTCCCGAGTCTTATAGTGATGTTAAATCTGCTATTAAGTATGGTAGGGACACGATCACACTTGACATCATGTTGAATGGCCTTAAAAGCAAAGAATCGGATTTAAAAGTCAATAAAGCTCTAGGCAAAATTCTGGTGAGGTTATGCATGTGAGAGGACGATCTCAAAACAGGTTTAATAAAACCGGTAATAATAACAACCAAATTTGCTAAGAAAAAGGAAAGAGTAAGTCTAGGTCTAAGTCTAGGCCTAATAATCGGAAGTGCTATGAATGTGGTCAAAGTGGTCATTATGTTAGGGAATGCCCTAATAAAAGAGGTAATCAAATTTTAAACAAAATGAGCATGCTAATATGGCTTCTACGAGTGAAAGCGTGCACGATGTCTTTATGGTTTATGGAAATTGTCTTTGATGTGAATTCCGCATTCGAATTACGTGTGTGAAACCGAATGGCTTGTTGATTAAAGCTGCACTTTTCATATGACACCATTTAAAAGGCTCTTTTCTAATTATAAAGAAGTGTTGCATGGTTCGTGTCATTGGCTAATCAAAAAAAGCAGTGTAATATTGTTGGAATTGGTGATGTTTGTTTAAAATTTGATTAAGCTATGTTTTGACTTTGAAAAATGTGAGGCATGTGCCCGATTTGTGTAGCAATCTGATTTCGTGTGCTTCTCTTGAGGATGATGGTTTAGAGGGGAAATGGGGAAGAGGCTTAATGAAAATTTTAAAGGGTAACTTGGTAATTTTCAAAGTCATTAAAAGAGGAACCTTTATGTTTGTCTTCTTTGAACTTGAATCTAGCCTGCAAAATTCTGAATCTTTGTGTGTGGCTGGCTCGAAAATGACAAAACCGATTTATGGCATAAACGTTTGGGTCATATGAGTGCAAAAGGTCTTGAAATTTTGCAGAAAAATGGCTATTTTGGAAAGGATAAATTGTCTTGTATGCCGTTTTGTGATTCTTGTGTTCTTGGCAAACATTCTAAAGTTAAATTTCCTGTTTCCTCTTCTCCGAATAAATCTGCATGTTCTGAAATTCTTGAGTATTTGCATGCCGATGTGTGGGTCCTGCATGAGTGTTACTACGCATGGTGGTTCTAGGTATTTTCTTTCTCATTATTGATGATTTTTCAAGAAAAGTTTGGGTGTTTTTGTTGAAAAACAAATCGATGTGTTTGATGTGTTTAAACAAAGGAAAACTTTAATTGAAAATCAAACAGAAAGAAAATTAAAATCCTAAGAACTCGATAATGGACTTGAATTTTGTAATCACCGTTTGATAACTTGTGTCTGATTCTCGTATAAAACGGCATAAAAATGTCCCGTATACACCGCAAAGAAAAACGGTGTAGCGGAACGTATGAATAGAACTTTACTTGAAAGGGTGAGAAGTATGCTTGCTTGTTCTGGACTTTCAAAAAAGTTTTGGGGTGAAGTGTTTTAATCTACTTTATATGTGATTAATCGATCTCCTTCTCGTGCCTTTAAGTGGTAAAATACCCGAATTTGTGTTTACGGGTAAAGAAATCGATTTTTCTAACTTGAAAGTGTTTGGATGTTCTCAAGTTTTGCACATCAAAAACTTGATAAACTTGAACCTCGGCCGAAATGTGTTTTTCTTGGTTATCCCGAAGGTGTTAAAGGTTATAGGTTGTGGTTAAAATCTCAACCTGGTTTTAAAGTTTTAATTAGTAGGGATGTGACTTTTAATGAATCAAATGCCTTGCTTATCTTTGCCTATGTCCGATTCTCAAAATGATACACCTAATAAGGTGGAGCATGTTCCTAGTGTGGATATTTTTCGTGATCTTTGTTGTGCATGAAAATCATGAAAATATGCTTGAAATCAACTCCGTTATGCCGAAAATGAACCAGTTTTGCATGATTTTGAACCCATGTTTTGCCTCGAAAATCATGATGAAGATGCTATGCATGATGAAATACTTGATGAAAATGAACCGAAAATGAAAATCTGCATGATTATCAACTTGTTAGAGATAGGGCAAGACGAAACATTAGGCAAATGCTAGGTTTGATGATTTTCATATGACTTCATTTGTTTTCAAAGGTGTGTTTGACTTGATTGATAATTCCGAGCCTAAATCTTATGAAGAAGCTTTAAAATCTAAAAATTCTCACGAATGGTTAAATGCTATGAATGAGGAAATGAATTCTTTGCATGTTAACAATACTTGGATTCTTGTGCCTAAACCTCGCTAATTGTTCTTGTGGGATCGTAAATGGCTTTTTAAGGTGAAGAATGAATGCGAATCATTAGATTTAAAGCTAGGTTAGTGGCTAAGGGATTTACTCAAAAAGAGGGGATAGATTATACAAAATCTTTGCTCCTGTTGTGAAGTTTACTACTTTTGTCCGAATTATGCTTGCCTTGTGTGCTCGCTTTAATTGGGAATTAAAACAAATGGATGTCAAAACTGCGTTTTGCATGGTGATTTGGATGAAAAAATCTATATGCGGCGGCCTTTATTGGTTTTGTTGACAAAAAGAATCCTGATTTTGTTTGTTTACTTAAAAATCCTTGTATGGCTTGAAACAATCTCCTAGATGTTGGAACAAGAAATTTGATGATTGCATGTTGTCTTTGAAATTTAAACGAAGTTCTTATGATCATTGTTTGTATTTTAAAGAAGATGCTAAAGTTCCCTGCTTTTCTTGTTGATTTATGTTGATGACATCTTTGTTAATTAGCCCTTGTGTTAAAACCGTTGAGCATGTTAAAAACCTGCCTAAGTGCTAAGTTTGACATGAAATACTTGGGAGATGCTAAAAGGATTTTAGGAATGAACATTTTTAGAGATAGAAAAACTCGTGATTTTTCTAAATCGATTTCTTATGTTGAAAAGATTTTGAGTAAATTTTCTATGGTGATTCTAAACCCGTGAATGTTCCTTTGGCTGGTCATTTTCTCTGCTGAGTAAAGAACAATGTCCTAAAACTGATCATGATGTTAATTCTATGAAGAAAGTGCCATATTCCAATGCTATAGGTTACGTGATGTATCTTATGGTTAGACTAGACCCGATATTGCTTATTCTCGTGAGTTGCTTGAGTAGATACATGTCTAATCCGGGAATTATACATTGGAATGTTTGTTAAATGGCTTTTGCGATATTTGAAACATTCTTTGAATTATAGTCCAAATTTGCTAAGTGCAAAGATGGGGTTAAATTGAAAGGTTATGTGGATTCTAATTATGCAAATGATAGGGATAATGAAAAATCAACAACATCATATGTGTTCACTTTGTGTGGTTCATGTGTTAGTTGGAAATCACAATTACAACATGTTGTTGCACTCTCTGTCACGATCAACTGGTATATTCTTTGTATCAGAATCGCGTTTAAAGAAGCAATTTGGCTTAAAGGCTTGATTTACGAACTTGGTTTTCTTGATGGTAATGTTGTTGTGTTTTCTTCGATACCAATCCGGTATTCAATTGTGTAAGAATCTCGTTTTTCATGATAGAACTAAGCATATTGATGTGAGGTTTCATTACATTCGTGATATTGTTGCTAAAGGCTTAGTTAATCTTGAAAAATACCTTCCAATTTAATCCTGCGATATGGGAACTAAATGCTTGCATGTGACTAAATTTTTGACATGTCTAAAAATTCTAAATTATGATACAGGTGATTGAACAGATTTTGTTCCTCATTTGGTTTTGGAAATTACTTCTTTGTGTGCTTGTTATTTCCAGTGCTATTGTCTTTGTGTGTGCAATATGGTTATTTTACCCCTGTCTCGTTTTGCTTTGGCTTGCTTTGTGCTTGCTAAGTTGTCCGTGTGTTATGGTTTGCTTTGTGCTTACTATGATATCGATTCTTGCACATGTACTTTGTGTATAGTAAAGAAAAAAAAAAAAAGCGATGATGATTTTGTGTGTATGACCCGAGTCGTGTGAATTGAAATTGTGCCAAGGTGGAGAATGTTGAAATGTGGCCCAATTATGTGGAAGCCCATTATACATTTGACCAGGCCCAAATGTTACTTGTAGTCCAATTGCAACCAATCCTACATTAATCCATCCCTGCCGTCCACTACGGGTTATGAATCCTTGCCATTCAATTCCCTTTATCTAATTACAAAAGCTCCCAAACCCTACGTGAAGAACTGACTTACGCCCCTTCTTCTTCTACTTCTAAAAAAAAAGTGGTTGCTCTCTTTCTCTCGGAAAAATGCCGCTTCTTGGTTCTTGGTGAACCAAAGGTGAGTTCACGGTGAGGTTTTTCAGGTGGGTGATTCCGATCGACTTCTTTGTGGGTGTTCGATTCGGTGTGTGAGTGCCTTGGGTTTCGAGGGTTTAGTTGCGAGGGTCAAGCTTTACGTTTTTCCCGTCCGGTTTTGCTCCTAGCAGTCCCTTTGTGGGTTCGTCGGAAACGTGTGGGTTTTGGAAGGCATTGGACTATTGGGTCTCGTTTGTGGCCAACCTTGGGTGCGTCCGGTTCGTAGTCGACGGTGAAGGGTCTTATACACACAACCTGAGCCTAAGTCCCGTTCGACCACCAAGCTTCGTGCTTGAAACACGCGGTTCGGGCCGGAAGAAGGCAGCCCGGTTTCAGTCGGCTTCGGCGAACTCGAACTGTTTGGTTGTATTATTGTTATTTAGATTATTTTGTAATCTGTAATCCCTACCCCGTAGGATTATTCTGTAATAGTTAAGTTTGTTGGATTATTAAAATGTCTATGACGTACGGGCTCGACAGCGGGGTCGATACCTAACATTTTCCAACTAAAATGCGACAATCACTTTTTTTTTTTGTAGTGTCTGCGAACACTTCATAAGACAAAAGGCTAAAACCTTTAGATTTTGACAGGACTCTTATAACCAGTGTTTTTTAATTTGTTAGACAGCCTACATTGAATGGGCATGGGCAGAATACTCATTATTTAAGTTAGGGATAATGAGCAGTGTTTTAAAAAGCGCTAGACGCTAGTTAAACGATAGACTAGGGCCTAAAGCCTGGACGGGGTTAGGCGGGGCCTAATCGGAAAAATAACTTAGGCGGATAAAGGGGGCCTAGTGTCTAGGCGGAGACTAATCGGGGCTAGGCACGGATTTTTAGAACAATGATAATGAGTATTAAGTTAGGAATAATTACAAAACCACCCCTGAAGTTTGGGCTAATTAAAAAAGAAATCCAAAAAGTTTTAAAATTATTAAAAAAAAAACTTTCAAGTTTGATTCTATCTTAAATTTAAGAGGGTAGCTGTAATATTTTTATAAATGTCTGAGGTCGTTTGAAATAGTTTTTGCTTATAAAGGGAAAAATGTAAGACAAAATCAAACATTTTTTGTAATTTTCAAAAACCTTTTTGTTTTTTTTTTTGTAATTAGTCCAAACCTCAAGAAGGTTTTTATAATTATCCCCTTACGTTATTAAAATATTGAAAAATAACATAAAATAAAAATAAAAATAGATTAAAGAATATTGTATTAGCTTTAAAGATGATCTATTTATTGCTCAGTTGAGAAAATAGAACTCATTATTTAATCAACCATATATGAATGCTAAATGTTTAATGGATTTGTGCAGATGAGTGTGGCTGAAGCAAGAGAGGTTTGCACGCAGTGGTGGATGAAAGAAGCCTTGGAAATATTGGTGGATAGACTAAAATCACCAACACATAAACAGGAAAATCAAGCTGATCAACCTATTTAGAGACAAACCACAAAATTAGTTTCTTCCACTTTTTTCATTTTTTTTCAATTTTTTTTCATTTTTATTTTTTGTACAGAATATTAGTGCTCGGCTTAAAGCCTAGTAGCCCATTGATATCCACAAAACTAGGGATGATCAGAAGGGCTCATCTGCATTCATTTATTTCTTTAATGGGTTATAGATTTTTTTTTTTAATTTTTTAGTATTGAATAAGTGATTAATTTATGTAGCATTTGCATTTTTTTAATGGATTCCAAGGGTTTCTAAAATTTCAAAATTCCGTAAGTAGTTTATATTGTGAGGCCCCGAATTTTTATTTAGCTCGAATTGTAATATTTCGGATAATGTACTAAGTGGCTTAGTGTCACAAATTATTATTAGTAAAATGTACACTACAAGAAAATTGGAATATAGTGAGGAAAATTTTGCAGCAAATTTAGCATTTGTCACTAAAATTCCTGTTTGCGATGAAAATGTGAATTCCTGTCTAAAGTTTGTGACAGATTAACTCCATTCATCGCCAAAGCCTTCATTTTTGTTAAATATAAAATTTAAAAGTTTGGCAACGAATACTCAATGAAAATTTCGTCACCAAAAAGCTTCCCCCTCCAAAAAAATAGTACCCGGCAAAAACAGAGTTTCTTCGCGCGAAATATTTCAGCTAATAAGCACTCCCAAATTAAATCTCAATCGAATACCTCACTCCCAAATCCAACTTGTGACCGCCATCTGGCCATTCTTCAGGTGCAAGACTCCCAAATTCTAATCGATTTTGTTGACGTGCGTTTTTGTCAACAAGCAGAATATATAGAAAATTTAACACGTGTAAATGTAAATGAGCGTAAGGAGCATTTATTTATGGTTGATTCAGCCTTTTTATACAATGCCGAGCCGAAAGTCGGGGTCGATCATACTTACAGCAGTGTGTTTACAAGTGCTTTTTCCTTAGAATTTTTCTCTCCCTTTTTTCCTCTTAGAATGAGGCTTTTTATACCCCTCTAGTAAGTGGGTTTTCAATAGTCATCTTTGCACTAATTAGTAAAATAACTTAAAAAGGACACATGTCCTCTCCTAATCATGCATGTTAGCCAAGTTTTTGCCACTTGGTGACTCATCCTAACCACATTCTAACATGTGGCAGTCTCTGGTGCTAATGGAGTGCTAAGCATGGGCAGATAATTATCCTTTGAATTTCCCGCGTATGCGTTTCCCGCCAAAACTTGGGTTCGGAAATCGGGCTCGGGAATTGGGCTCGGGAGTCGCCGAGCCTAACTAGTGATGTCACCAAATACTCCAGATGACGTCATCGGCTCGATTCACGTCTTCCTGTGGGCCCCACGTATGCGCTTACTGAATGGCCACATGGAACAATTCCTTCCAGCTTGGCTCGGACGTCATCAGATTTCATGTTTACCTTATCTAATTATAACCGAAATCATGTTTACCTTCTCTGATTCTAATCGAATTTATTTTTTGCTCAAATCAACTTCTTCGCCTTTCATTTGAAAAATCAGGCGATGGTGCAATAAGGCCATCTCCAGTAGTTTGCACTACTTTAGTGCAGAGTCTGCACTACTTTAGTGCAGAATCTGCATTCCATCTCCAGCAGTTTGCACTATTTTTCTGCACTAAAAAAGAATATTCCATAAGATTCCTTCTTTTATTAATTTAATATTAATTTTAATTACTTATAATTGATTTTCACATTATATAAGCAATTTTATTTTATTTAATATTTACTAAATTTTTTATATTCAAAATAATCAAATTAAAAAAGTATATAAAATTTAAGAAAAATAATGCAAAATATTAAAATAAAAATTCATAATAATGCAGAAACAAATTACAATATGATATTGACTAGTTCTCCGAATTGGAATATTCTTCCCACAAATGATCAATTAATGCATTTCGAAGTGTAAAATGAGCCTCTGCATCTTTAATTTGCCTAAACCGAGCAAGAAAATTTTAAAAAAGGAGTATGTTCATTTTCAACAAATTCGATATCTGGAGATGGCACTTCTCTTCCTTCTTCAATTGGAGCATCAAGATCTCGTTCGTCCTCGATTATCATATTATGCATTATATGCACGCAGTCATGATATCTTGCAAATCACTTTTACTCCAAAAACGTGCTGGATTTGACACAATTGCAAATCGGCTTTGGAGAACTCCAAATGCACGTTCCACGTCCTTTCTACAAGCTTCTTGTTTCTTTGCAAAATATGTCTTTTTGGGACCAATTGGTGCATGGATAGTTTGCACAAGAGTTGCCCACTTGGGATATATGTTATCAGCTAAATAATAACCCATGTTGTATTCCTTTCCTTGAATAACGTAATGTGCGGGAGGAGCAACCCCTCTAGCAATGTTAGAGAACAAATGGTGGGTACAAACCAAACCAGAGAACAATTCTGGAAACGCATTGAAGATAAATACAGGAAAGCCAAACTCAAACATAAAAGACCGCAACCAAAGATCATTGCAATGTCGCATGCAAACGATTCTCAAAGATGTTAGAAAATTCAATGGATGTCTTCAACAAATTGAATATCTTAATCCAAGTGGTGCAAATGAACAAATACTCGTAAGTAAATTATATTATACATTTTATTGCTTTTGTCATATTATTAATATTTTTAAATCTCAATAATATTGATATATTATGCAGTTGGAGCGTGCAAATGAGTTGTTGATGCAACAAAAAGGATATAGCGGTGGATTCAAATTTGACCATGTGTGGTATGTTATGAAAGAATATGTGCAAGCAGAAACCATCGGCGGAGTCTCTTCACTTCCTGAAGAAAATATACCGGAGTCTCCTATTTCCCCTAATCCTTCACTATCTTCATTTTCAATCAATTTAAGTGATGAAAACATTAGTGGTGGTTCTTCATCACATCGTCCTGAGGGCGTCAAAAAATCTAAATTGAAAAGAAAACAGAGTGAAGATGCATCTGCTTTTGCAAACACGGTCAAAGAAGAGAATGCAAAACTTCGAGAAATATTATTAAGTTCAATTACAAAAAAAAGACCGCGTTGTTGAGTTGGAAATGAAAAAAATCGAAGCACAAAATCGTAAATCTAAAATAAATGAATTGATGAGAGAAGATAATATTTTAATGATGAATTTGGATACCATTTCAGATCCTAAACGGCGTGAATTCTTCCAGCAACAACAAATTATGCAGAAGAGAAGACAAGCACAACAACCAAACTATAGTATATTTGGGGATTTTTTTCCAGATCTTGGAGGGTCCGGAAGTGGTCTTCCAGATTACTAGAAAAAATATTGTATCTGTTTTTATTTGTATTTTAATAATTTTATTTTTAGTTATTTTATGTAACTTTATCTATTTTTATGTAACTGTTTTTTATTGTGGTAATTTTATGTTTCAATATTTTATAATGAAATTTTATGTAAGATTTATATAATTTTTCAGTAGTATTTTAAATATCATAGTATTATGAAAATTACATCTCATATTAGTCAAAAAATAATTATCACACATAATTAAATTAATTTTAATATTATTTTCTATTAGGTTAATTGAATATAAATTCAATTACAATATTCAAAAGTAAGTAAAATATATTTAAAAAAAAAAGAAAAAGGTTTGGCGTCAAAACAGTGTGGAGCTGCACTGTAGCAGGATGTAAATTGGCGCAGTGTATAGCGCACTGCTGGAGGGTGGAGATTGGCGTTGGGCGCTTCTTTGGCGTGTTGCTGGAGAAGCTCTAAGGTGGTGCCGTGGTTGAGTGGCCGGCGCCAGAAAAATCAATTTCACACTTGCCGGAATCAGAGGACGGGCAGCGCTGGATTCTTGAGGGTAAGTACAATTTTGACTCAATGTGTTTGTCCATGTCACGTTTGATTGCATGTTTGGGCATTATTTTAATTTTGTTTTTTTTTTATATATTTTTTCATTTGGGGAATTCTTGGGCCGATTCTGTTTGGAGCCTCCAAATGAAGAAAAAAGTTGTGTAGTGTAGCAACGAGTCCATCTTCCCTCGTTTTTGTTTTAATTATATGATCCTCAAATCATCAATTAGGATTTTCTGTATTTCTAGCTTGATATTTCTTGTATTTACGCCAGTGTTTCTGCTCCTATTAACTACATGGAAGTTACTTGAAATAAATACTTAGAACCAGAAGAAATTGCACACAACTGATCCAGATTGCGGAGCCAACTCATAGTTTAACCATTTTGGACTGACACAGCAGTCCTGAGGAAGGGAGGCTCATGTACAGAACTTTCTTGTTATAATTTATCCAAATATGTATTACAAGACAACTCACAATATCTACTGTTATGCTTTCATCTTCCATTGCTTCGCATGCTTTATGCCTCTGTTTAGGTTTCTTTTTTTTCTTTTATCAATTACGGATGTGAAAAAGATTGCATGTAATTGGAACTGTTTGTGTTTGGTTTCACTTGAATTGTTTCCCACGCTCATAAGATAATTGCTGGTGTTTTCAGTGCAAATTTGTTTCACAAAGATGTTCAGGGATGGTGGTCCGTGAATGTGATAATATTGGATTGTAGCTACCTTGTTTGTATAGTTATTTGATTCATAATTCTTGTTTCATCCGGGATTCACAATCAAATATATCGGTGAAACTGAGTTTGCTTTATGTTCTTTCTTAGTGAGGTTCACCTTAACTTTGGTTTACAGCCTCGAGAATTGATGTTGCCATTTCTAAGTAGAACTTATGCTTTTATGTTTTATGGTGCAGTTCATTTCTGGGCACCAACCTTCAAGTGGGGCATTAGCATAGCCAATCTTGTTGACTCCACTAAATCCCCAGAGAAAGTTTCATATCACAGCAGATTGGTGAGTGATGCTTGATGATCTTTTGTTTTTTTTGAATTTTCTTAGATGATTCAGGTGTTTTTTTGTCTTTTATGGGCTTACAAGTATGAGATAAAAGTGTATCTATAATGACTGTTTCATTGGTATATGAATCTGACAATTTAAGTTCACCATTTTTTGTTCCACATCAGCAGCAAGTTGTTCTTTTTTAGGCTTTCATGGAACTCATTTTATCTACTCCTATGATTTTTTTTCCGCAGCTGCTATAGCAACTGGAGTTATCTGTTTCTCACTTTCTTTTCCCTACCCCCGCGAAATATTTCCTATGGTCCTACTTCCGTCTAAATCGAATACTCCAATTGAATTCATTTTTCTCTCCCAAATCCAAATTAACTCCCAATACTCCAGTTGAATTCATTTTTCTCAAATCATTACGTTTTCAGTTCGAAAATCTCGGCAGTGCCTATACCTCGCACTCGCCGGAATCAGACGGCCGACGCTGGAATACCTCGCACTCACCGGAATCAGACGACCGATGCTGGAATACCTCGCACTCGCCGAAATCAGACGACCGCTAGAATTTTGAGGGTAAGTACTTAGTGAATTTGCGCATGTCACACTCAATTCTTCTACGATAAAAGGTCTTTACATAGCAATGTCTGTGATTTCTCATAAGCTAAAAGCTCTCTGAGGAGAGCTTACAAGAACAAAAAGCTAGTACCACCCACTACTTGTAAGTGTGCATCTAATAAATTCAGTACTTCAACTTGTTTCTCATCTTTTGATTTTGTACAAGAAGCATTGATTGTTATTAAGAAAGTACACAGGTGAAACGTTTAAGAAAATGAGAAGTTAAAGCATATATATGAAATCTAGAAATAAATTAATAGAGCTTGATTGTTAATAGAGTTATCCTGATTTGGCTTTAAATCGTGAGTGTTGAGTTGGTCTTGGTAGTAACTTTTGTCTGTTTTGATGTTTGCTTTTACCAATTTTTTATTATGCTTTTGTGTATTTTATATTTCGTTTCTCTCCGGCGAGTGCATATTTATTCCGGGTGTTCTTTTGTCGTTTCAATCAATTGCATAAGATCTCGATTTGATTAAAACGTCTTGTTTTTGTTTTTCTGCAGATATGTCTTGCTTCCAAGGGAGTTCTTTTGTCCAGAAGCTGCAACATGAATAATAATAGTTTGAAGGGCATTTTCCAACCGTAATAGTAATAATAGACTCCATTTATTAGAATTACATGTCATATTATATGATCATCGCAAGTGATACATACTTGAATCTTTTTGGCATACTTGAAAACATTGTTTTTCTGTTACAGGCTTCTTGCAAAGGTTGTTGCCCCCTATCTAGTTCATAAGGTTCCACGACCTAAAGGCTGTAGCTTTTGGCTTGTAGCAATACAAGTTTTTGCCAGCTTCAACCTTTTATTGTCACTTGTGGTACTTTTTCATAGTTAGCTTCTGCAGCTCTCGTACAGTTTCTTCTTTTTTTTCCCCTGTTTCAACTATCTTTATTCATGTTGGATGTGGATAATAATAATAATAATAATAATAATAATAGTGGATGAGTAATGGCTGTAATTCACGCAGGCCCATCCTTATTTCTACCCAGTAAGGAATTCAGAAAACCGCCGAACTCGTGGTCAATAACAGTGAGAGCTAGATGCATTCAATTCCGGTGTCAAATTTTTCTTGCTCTCTGTAGTGGCTTGTACTATTCATTCATGCAATTGATTGAGTTCATATTGCTTGTTGTACTTACCATCTTATTCATGCACTAACTATAAACTTTCATTTGTGAGCATTTTTACTTTGTGTGGTTAAAGAAAGAGGAATGTGCGTTTTCTTCAAATCGAGATCTTATTTGTTAGCACTGCTGATTTTTGGCAGAAGAAAAAAAAAAACAGCTCCATTTTTATAAGTTTTACATATGTTTGAAAATGAAGTGTAAATTGGAAAGTTGCCAGGCATAGAAGATCGTGGAAGGAAAATAGTCACCTGGAAGTTATTTATTTCTTTAAAGCATGGTATACTGATTTTGTTTTTCATATTGGATGTTTGTTTTGTGTTCTTATATGCTTGATTACAGTATTAAGCTTGGTGCTACTATTTCGAGTGATTTTAACCTTTGTTCAGGCTTGGTGCAGTTATGTGCATGGGTGTAATTGATGGTGCTTACATCATCTGAAATCTGTTCCTAATACTATGGTATGTGTGGTCTGTTGAAAAACTGCCTGAAAAACTTGTTATTTTCTTGTGATTGTTGGCTGTTTTTGCATGAAATTTTCATTGGCTGAGTTTTTGTTGTGGTAAGCCAGTAATCACTCACTCATGTAGCTTTTTGAGGGGTGATTTTTATTGGTTTTCAGCCATTTTGGTCCTGATTGGAGATTTTGATCAAGTTGAGGACTGAATAATAAAGGGTTTTCTGAAGCAAAGTAGGGGAAAAAAAAAATCAAAAGTGTTTTTCAGCCATTTTGAATAACTTGACTATTTGTTTCTTTTGTCTTAGTTCTTCACTACAATGCATTTCTAAGTCCTTGTTCTTTTTTCTTGACAGTCTTACGAGTTGTTGTTTTATGTATTACAATTAGAACTAAAAGTGTTTTTTTCTCTAATATAGGGTTGGTCGACACGGCAACCAGAAAACTCTTGTCATTTCCTTATGGTATGGATCATATAAGACATCGTGATAAGGCTGGGATGCTCCCCGTAAGGAGTGCGCGCCGCAGGTCCGATCGCGGTGTCTTGGCAAGGACCGCTACACCTCCATAAGGGCTTGGGTGTAGTGAAAAGTACACAAGAGCCCTCACACACTAATAAGAGGAACACAAATGATAATAAGAAAATTAGAAAGTATAGAATTGGCGGTGGAACATAGGTACTCGACAAAAACTAGAGCTCGTAGATATTATGAAAAGACGAAACATAGATATTATGTGTATCCAAGAGACTAAATGGGTAGGCGAGAAGGCTAAGACACTAGATACTACAAAAGGTTATAAGCTTTGGTATAGTGGAAAGGATAGAACTAGGAATGGGGTGGGTATCATTGTAGATCCTCTCTTCATAGATCAAGTAGTAGGAGTAACTAGAAAAGGAGATAGAATTATATCCCTTAAAATTGTAGTAGGTAATGAACTTATAAATATTGTTAGTGTATATGCACCTCAAGTAGGATTAGATGATGCTACTAAGGCTAAATTTTGGGAAGATTTAGAAACTCTAATGCAATCAATCCTCAAAATGAAAAAGTCATCATAGGTGGAGACTTAAATGGACATGTTGGGAAGGATAATGAAGATTATGAAAGGGTCCATGGAGGATATGGCTTTAGCTCACGTAACAATGAGGGTAGAACCATCCTAGACTTTGCAGTTGCTTATGATTTTATTATAGGTAATACCTTCTTTAAAAAGAGAGACGAACATTTAATCACATTTAAAAGTGGTCCTAACAAATCACAAATTGACAACTTTCTAACTAGGAAAAACGACAAAAAATATGCAAAAATTGCAAAGTAATACCGGAGAAAGCCTCACCACCCAACATAGACTACTAGTTTTGGATATCAAACTTATTAACATACACTTAAAGAGAAAGAAAATTAACATACCGAGAATTAAGTGGTGGAACTTAAAGAATATAGAAAAAAGAGATAGTTTTGTCAAATCTCTAGTAGAAACCATTGATTGGAAAGTGGAAGACAAAGCCGATGAAACATGGAACTATGTAACTACTCAAATGAAAAAGATCGCAAAAGAAACATTAGGGGTGTCAAATGGTAATAAATGGAATAAAGAGTCATGGTGGTGGAATCAAGAAATCCAAGAAAAGGTAAAGGAAAAACGAACTAGTTACAAAGTATTGTATTCCCTAAAAAACGAAGAAAACCTTAAAAGATATAAAGACGCCAAAAAGAAGTAAGAAGAGCAATATATGAAGCAAAAACCAAGGCATATGAAGATTTCTATAAGAAACTAGATACTAAAGAAGGAGAGAAAGATATATATAAAATAGCAAAATTTAGAGAAAAACAAACAAGAGATCTAACCCTAATTAAATGCATAAAAGATGAGAATGAAAACATTTTAGTGAAAGACGAGGACATAAAAGATCGATGGAGGAGGTATTTCAATAATCTTTTTAATGAACCGAAGAGGAATGAAGTCACATTAGGGAACTAGGCCAATCTGAATCAATAGAAACCGTACCTTTTATCGTAGAATTCAACTTCATGAAATGAGAAAAAGCACTAAACAAAATGAAAACGCAAATCGGTTGGCTAGATGATATACCAATTGAAGCGTGGAAATGTTTAGGTGGAGTTGGAATATCATGGCTTACTAAATTATTTAATGTTATCCTAAAAACTAAGAAAATGCCTGATGAATGGAGAAAAAGTATATTGATACCTATATATAAAAACAAAGGGGATATACAAAATTGTGCAAATTACAGGGGAATTAAATTAATAAGTCATACAATGAAACTATGGGAAAGAGTTATAGAAGCAAGAATAAGAAATGAAACTAGTATATTAGATAATCAATTTGGCTTCATGCCAGGAAGATCCACAATTGAAGCTATACACTTAATTAGACGATTATGTGAACAATATAATGAGAGAAAACAAGATTTACATATGATTTTTATTGATCTTGAAAAGGCATACGATAGAGTCAACCGTGATATAATGTGGCGCGTATTGGAAAAAAGAGGAATAAAAATAGCCTACATAGATGCCATAAAAGATATGTATGATGGTATAACAACATGTATCGTGACACCAACAGAATATCTAGTGAATTCCCAAACACTATAGGTTTGCATCGAGGGGATCCGCTCTAAGCCCGTACTTTTTATCCTAATAATTGATGAAATCACTAAACACTTACAAAAATCCATCCCTGAATGTATGTTATTTGCGGACGATATAGTTTTAATTGATGAAACAAGGGAATGAGTAAATGCAAAATTGGAAGTTTGGAGAGAAGCACTAGAATCAAAAAGGTTTTACTATAAGTAGGGCTAAAATGCAGAATACATGGAATGCCACTTTAGTAAAAACAACGAGAACAATGAGACGAAGGTTAAAATTGATGGACATGAAGTGAGTATAACAAAGAGTTTTAAATACTTAGGATCTATAATTGAAGAGAACGGAGAAATCAATAAAGATGTCACACATAGGATCCAAAGCGGGTTGGAATAAATGGAGAGTGCATCTTCTATCCTTTGTGACCGTAAAAATACCATTAAAATTGAAAGGAAAATTTTATAAAATGGCCATAAGGCCCGCAATGCTTTATGGAGCGAGAATGTTGGGCGACCAAATATGAACACGAACAAAAAATGAGGGTAGCAGAGAGATGAGAATGCTAAGATGGATGTGTGGACACACTAGATTAGATAGAATAAGAAATGAACACATTAGAAACAAAGTGGGAGTAGCACCAATAGACGAGAAAATTAGAGAAACACGATTAAGATGGTTTGGACATGTTTATAGGAGACCTTTAGATGCACCCGTGCGACGTTTAGAAGGTAGAGAATCACTCACACAAATCAAAAGAGGGAGAGAGGTAGGCCTAAAAGACTTGGAAAGAAGCTATTAAACATGACATGTTATACCTTGAAATAAACGAAAATATGGCTTATGACCGTAAACGATGGCGCGATATGATCCGTAGATAGCCGACCCCACGTAGTGGGATTAAGGCTTAGTTTGTTGTTGTTGTTGTTGGTGGTGGTGGTGGTGATAACTAGATCGAAGATGATGTTTCTTCAATGGATGTTGACTTTTATCTTTTATTTTTTTAGGGAACTTTATATTTTGTTCTTGAAACAATGTTATAACAAATTTCATCCAACGGAATTTGTAGTTGTTCCCTTCAAGAAAGAAAAATACTTGTAGTGATCGATTACTACAACTTTCTTTGTTTACTTTTTGTTGAATGAGCATTGTGGTTATTTTATTTTTAATATCTTTTATATTACTTGATCGTAGTGAATGCCTTACAATTAAGAGCATGCAAAAAAAATTTAAATAAATATAAATGTACGCACGATAAATAAAATTATAATGATTTTAGCGAGGAAAATAATAAATCTTTGCTTAATGTTCACATTGTATCCACTTTAGCGAGGAAATTAATAAATTTGTCATAAACATTAGCTGCGAAATTAAAAAGTTTCTCTCTAAATTTTAGCAGCAAAATCAAGAATTTCCTCGCTAAAGTTTGTGAAGAATTTCGAAAATATGCTGCAAATATTGTTTAGCGACGCTCTTATAGCAGCGAGAGGTGCGAGGAATATATTTCCTCACTAAATTCCATTTGCGACAAAATTAGCAATATTAGCGAGGAAAAATTTCCTCGCTAAATTGCAACTTTCTTGTATTGATAACCTTAATTTCAATATTCTTAGTATTTAACTACTAATTTATTTATTCTATTTTCTATAACTTACTAGTTGCTAAATACTAACTATCCCTAAGTTTGTGATTTCATAACTTATGTATTATGATTTATTAGAACCAAACCATAGGGACTAAAGGTGACTTATCATAAGAGTAGAAAATAGGGTACTTGACTTATATAGGAAGATTGAATTATAAAAGAAGTGATAAGATGAATTGGAGATGTGATCTTGGGGTTTAATAATATAAAATAAAATATAGGAGGATGAGGGAGGGGGGACGGCCAAGGGCGGATAAGGAGGGGAGCGACATGATTAAATTGGACACCATCATCACTAGCATGTCCTTTGTGCATTGTCTTTTCTCCTTCATTGCAAGCCTCCTCCAAACCCAAGAAGACTCTTCTACTCCCTCCCTTCAAGCATGCTTTCCTAAGCCAACTTCCAAAGAGAAAACAATGAGTGCCTAGTTGGGGGGGGGGAATGCCACTTAAGGATAGAAGAGGGGGAACTCTTGTTTTACATTTCTCCATCCAACACTTAGATATTTCACCAAAGAAAACAAACATCATCTTCTTCTACCTATTCCATAGGAGCCGAAAACTTGGGGTGAAAAGGTAAGAAGGGCGCCACTTAAGGATAGAGGAGGGGGAACTCTTGTTTTACATTTCTCCATCCAACACTTAGATATTTCACCAAAGAAAGTAAACAACATCTTCTTCTACAGATATTCCATAGGAGCCGAAAATTTGGGGTGAAAATATAAGAAATTCTTCAACACTTTCATTCAAAATAAAGCCTTGTCTTCTTCCACTTCTAACTTGGAACTCATGCCTTTTAGTTTGAAGAGAAAGGGACGAAAATTGGGAGAGTTTTTAAGCTTAAAGAGTATACGTGACTTAGAAGGCTTTCAAGAAGACTTAGAACTCATGCCTTTAACTACATTAATTCTTCCTTATTTCTTTCACTTTTTCCATTTTTCTTTCATTTTCTTGATACCAAAACTTCCATTTAGGGCTGCTCTAAGAAAGCTTGGGACCTTAAGGAGGTATTCTAAGGAGAAGAGGCTACCTAGACCAATTTTTTTAGTGCAATTTTCATTTTTATACCGGGCTGGATTCCCCAATTTTGCGGCCCCGCATTGTTTGGCCCGGCCTGGCCCGACCCAATTTTTTGAAAAGCTCGGTGGGCTTGGGCGGGCTGACCAGCCCGATCTTTTGACAGCTCTACTCACTCTCACTCTCACCTGTTTTCCCAACCAGAGGATGTGGACCCGCTCCAGAAGACCACATTGAAGATTATGAAGCTACGGATTAGCTTCATGTTGCATTTGGCTAGCTGTTTAAGATAATTTTATTTTTATTATGTGATGGACAAGTTCTAAGAAATTTCCTTGTAATAGTCGGGTGTAAGACCCGTAAGAAGTATGATTGTGACATTGATTGTAATTTGATGGCTCAAAAGCTACTCTAGAAAACCGTAGGCAAGTGCACCTATCGTTTTATAGTATAGATTACTTGAGTATCGAGTGTCATTCCCACGAGGATTGTAAGTACTAATAATTGCCGTCCTTTTGTTATTTAATCTAATTAATTTTCAGAGTTTTTGTTTGATTTAATAAACTACAATATGTAAAGAAAAAAATGAAGAATGATTTGTAAAATAAGAAATCAAGAGATAGAGATGTGTTTGAATGCAAATCCCTCTAGAATGTTTTTGTGATTTAACAAGTTAAAAATACAACCATGAACCCTTAAGCAAAAACTAACCTCTTTTAATAAAATCTCATGTTATGTGGACCGTAGAAATTCCCGATTTAAGTTAAACCCTTTCTCAAGGTGAAAAACTCCTAATCTCAAGTTGATTAACTGAAATCTCTTTCTAGTTAAAACCCTCCAAGATTGCATTATAACGATTTGTGAATTCCCATATTAGGTTTGACCCTAATCCAGAAGATTTATGTCGTCCTATATCTAGGATTGCATGCAACTCTTTTCATTTATATAGGTTCTATTTCACCATGAATCTCTCGAGTTCCCGGATGAAAAATAAACTTCAAATCAATATTGCGCATATACCAATTCGAATGAATAAAGCATAATATAAGTGAATCACACAAAACATGAAGATTTTATTAAAAACATACACACCTTAATCACAAATCGATCCATTCTAGAGTTCATTACATTCAAACACTAGAAGTTTAGCTACTCATGATCTTGACAAAAGAGTAAATTACACAAGAAGATGTAGATATTATAGACATGGTGTACTTATCTTTCTCAAAATCTCAATTGACTTCTTTCTTGATTGATGATGTTGCTCCAAGCCTTTTTCTCCAATGTTGCTACAAGTTTACTCCTCCAAGACCCCATGATCTCAATTCTACTTAAAATGTTTATACAATGAATCTATTGAATGAGTATATGAATACATAAATGAATTATGAATGATCCTCCTCCCAACTTCAACTCTTGGCTTTTATAGACACCATTTTTTATAATAATACATTGATGGTGCCATGTTTTGCTAAATAATTATCTCCATTTTCATTGTTGGTTGGTGAATTCTTGTACTCAATTGATGATTGAGGGAATATGGAGACATGGTGGAGCAAAATTGGGTGTTAAAGGTGTACAAAAGTGGTCAAAAAGCTTGGTTGGTGAGTTTTCCATAATTTTTTGCATAGAAAAATTGCAAAAGGATGTCCCTGACATGGCCATGTTGCAGAACACACCCTGGCTATGCTGTTGATAGGTGTGAGTTTTGCATGTATTTTGAGGCGTATTTCTGGCTATAATGATGGGTAAACATGCACATACTCGCGTTAAAAGTTACATATTCACTCTTTGTGGAAAAGATATTACACTTTGCTTATTTTGTAGGAATTTCATGATATTTGAAGCAAATTAAATACGAATACGAGGATAGCAAAGTGGAAACATGGAGAATTGAGTGAGTATACGAAAAGTGAAGCCAAAAAGAGCGAAAGTTGAGCGTCTAAGGAAAAGACAGGGGACACACGGGTTGGGCGTGCCTCAGGCACCACCCGTGCACCCTTGAATAAAGAAACTTTGAGCCTCTGCATGGCGTACGGGTAGGCCGCGCTCCTACGCACCACCCGTGCGCTCTACAGAGAAGGATGAATTCATCGGGATGGCGCACGGGTAGCCCGTGCTCGACGCACCACCCGTGCGCTCTGAGAGACTTGGATTATTTCAACGAGGGTGGCGCACGGGTAACCCGTGCTCAGACGACACCACCGTGCTCCGACGCACCACCCGTGCGTCGTCTGCTGGGAATCCCATAACTCTATGCACATTATGCCCTAAACTGATTTGTGGGTATAAAAAGGCTTTTTGGGGAGCGCACACAAGGATATTCTGGCATTTTTGGGATCTACAACACAAGATAAGGGTCAACTCTTGGAATAAGATATCAAGGAGACAATCGAGTTGCATCGGAGCTTGAAAAACGGAGATATATCGAGAGATTATCGATGTTCCTAAGTTTTTCTTGCTTCTCTTTTAGTTTCAATCTTTCATTTTCATTTGTAATGGCTTTGAACACTTTGTTTATAAGTTGTTTAGAAATCATGTGTAGCTAAACTCTTGAGATTTCCGGGTTTTGGGAGTAGATTGATGAACTCTTATTGGATGTTTTAATCTTAGTTGAAGTTATTATCTTGAAGCCTATTTGAGTATTTTGAGCTTATTCTTGTTTTATCACTTGATCAATGATTTAACTTGTTTGATATATATTGATTCATAATTCGAGAGATGAGTTTCAATATTAGATCTTGAATACTCGACACAAATATTTGCATGAATCGAGAGGTTTGTAAATATTTGTGAGGATATTTGATCTTTTAAACTTTTGGGAGTTGGATGCTTCATGTTGAGTAGAGATGCTAGCATAAGTATTTCAATCTACGTTTTATATACATCTCGAGAGGGAGGATAAAATAGCTTTGTGATCGTCTTATAGGAATATTGATAATAACGTGGCTTGATTAAACCGGATAACAAGAGGATTATTAATCGAAACCTTAACTCGGAAATCCATTTCATTATCTTGATACTTCTATTATTTGTATTATCTTAATCTTGTGTTTTAGTGATTTAAATTGTCTTAATCTCAATACAACAATCATCCAATTTCGATCGTCTAAATAAAAAGAAGACTATCTTGGTTCAATACTTAGGGCATAAATTTATTAGTCTCTGTGGATATGACCTTGCTTACCCTATTCTATAAACTACACCGTACACTTGTGGTGAAGCTAGAAAAAAGGCGAACAACTGTCTGACATGGCCGTGTCGCCCAACACGGCCAGGCCGTGTTGGAGGCTGTTTTGTCCGAATTATTTTAGTTTTTGGCTCCCGGCGGAACACAGCCGTGTTGCCCAACACCCCCTGCCCGTGTTGGACCAAAAAGGCCCCGAAATGACGCGTTTGGCTTGGGATTTTAAGGGTTTTTGCATCCTTAAACTCCCCGGCATGTTTTGACATGAATCCATGGTCCGAAGTTCACCAAAATTAGCCCCGGATGGTCAATCTACATCAATAAAAGCACCTCGGAGTAATATGAACTATGTACAATCAAAAATTTACAAAACTAACAATAAAATAACTCGAATTTTACTCAAATATACCCATAAAACAAGCATAAAAAGACCCTTATCATAATTTTAAATTTTTTTCTGATTCAATTGCGACTGTACCAGACTTAGTCCATTTTGATATATATGCTTATTTTGGGAATTGCTATTTATGTTTGGATTATTATAAGTAACAAATAGGCCGGCTTAATAAACCGGCACAAGCTTGATTGTCTATGTCTTAGCTCCCATTTTGGGGCGTGACATATATAGCAGTTGTACATTTACAATTCAAGATAAATTGTACAATTGTTGTATTCAGGTTATGGTTGAGCCATGTTGGATTTTAGTAATTTAAAGCCAAAGTTCAGCAGAAAAGGTGTTTTAAGCTATGAAGCACTGATACAGATACGAGACATGGGTACGGTACAGTACGATATGATATGGGTACGAGGATACGACATATTCTAAAATTTTAAGGATATGGGTACGGCATATATATCTTTATATATAATTATATTTTTATATTATTATAAA
The DNA here is from genome assembly GCA_016081115.2 of Rehmannia glutinosa. NCBI lineage: Eukaryota > Viridiplantae > Streptophyta > Magnoliopsida > Lamiales > Orobanchaceae > Rehmannia > Rehmannia glutinosa. The sequence continues at coordinate 809,657 of JABTTQ020002722.1, read as the reverse complement.
TATTAACGTACTAAGTACAATAAGAAAAACGTGTTTCAACAATAAAACAATAAAATTTCATGAATATTCAAATATAACATTTTTCTCATTTATAAACATACAAATACAAAAAGTCTGACATAGTACAATTATAAATTGCGTACCTACTAAATTGACAAAATTCAATAATTAATTATCATATTTGCATAATATCATTACAACTTTATTAAAAAATATAGACAATTTCTTTCTTTTCCAAAAATTTGACCTCATAAACTATATTGTACAATATTTTGTGAAGAGGAAATGACAAGATAGGTGAACCCACTACTCCACCCTCCCAACTCTTCTCTCTCATTTATTCCGTATGTATCTGCTTCCATTGTTTCTTTCATTTATAGAGAAAATAATGAAAATTGAATGGTGAAGACTCAAGATTGAAGATAAATTAAAAGTGCATAATTGATTCATGGAAGAGAGAAGGATCGACACAGCAAATAGGGGAAACAACATCGCGGCTGAGGAAATGACTGATAAAATCGCGTGGTGTTTTTTGCTATTTTGCTCTTCCCATCTATAGATCTACATGAAATTTTGTAGGCCACGACTTTTCCATATGTAGATTTACACAAATTCTAGAAGGATACATCTATGTTCTCACGGGTGTCGGGGTGTTTTTTTCTTTTTTCTTTTTAAATTTAGACACTTTGTGGATACATATTTATGTGTCCAAGACGTATCGGTATCCAGAGCGTATCCGATACAGATACGTGAACTTGAGAGGGGTGTCGGTGCTTCATAGGTTTTAAGATATTTAAATGTATATTTATTATTTGTTTGCTTTTCATCTTATTCGATTACACATAAGATGATTTTGAATTTTGAAATTATTTAATTAAAAGCTATTAGCTTTTTCATTAATATCTCAGGACTTTTTTTTTCACTTTTCTTTGTTTATTTATTTGATCCTAAATTCAAAAAAAAAAAAAAGAAGTGAAGATAATAATAAGAGCAACTTTTGGATACAAATGTATCATTTTAAGTACGATTTTTAAATCATTTTGACAATTGAAATAAAAATATTGAATAGTATATAAAAATATTAAAAATTGAGATTTTATCAAAATCATTACTCAATTACCTGTAATTTTCTCAAACCCATGAGGTACAATTTTTTTTTCTTTCAGTTCAATGTGGGAAATCTTGATAAGGGTGGGTTTGGTGGGATCTGCAAATTCAGGTGGTAACCTGGAAAGTGGAAAATCGAGCATTAAATCATTTGAGCCATACTCGATTCCAGGTACAAATGTTTTTTTAGAAACAAATAAATTTCATTCATTCATTAAAATAAACTTATAACTGATCACAAGAAGTGAAAAATAATTGCAAGTCCTACATGGCCATTAATCTATAAAGATCTAAAACAAAAAATTTAAACCTAAATAGATCTAACTGATCCGTAGAATTAGAATACAGAATATCACAATGGAGATGCAATCCCACATATGAGACAAACTTATTAACTGGAAAAAAAATCCCATCAATCGGGTACAGATAAAAGTCACCTATTGAAGACAAACTTATTAAGACTAATTGCATCTCCAACCCAACTTCAAATTCTTCTCTATTAAACCAAACATGCAAAAAAAAAAAAAAAAAAAACTCCAACTCAACTCAAAACTTTACATCAAATTTCGTGTAATGAATAGTACCATGGCCACTCCTTTCATAAGGTCAACGAGTCGGTCGACTCAGGCCCAGATTTTTTTCCGACATTTAGGGGCCCAAATTTTTTGTGTACCTTTTGTATATAGTACATATATAAAAAATAATTCAAAAATTGCACCAAGAGTAAATTTAGCCTATTGGTTGAATGATTGTCACTATTGAAACATTAAAAGGTGATCTAAGTTCAAATCTGTTTGCCAACAAGATAATTTTTGAACTTTTTAATGTAGATATATAAATTAAAATTTCTCAATTGCAACTAGTGATCAAGCTCTCCTACCAAGAATAAAGGGCCCATATCGATTACCTTATTATTTTTACTTTTTAATATAAATAAAGAAATTAAAAGTTTTCAGTTGCAACCTAATGGTCGAGCTCTCCCACCACGAATGAAGACTCTAGATCAATTGCTCTTGCAGCCTTGCTAACAAAATTATCAAACTTAATTTTTTCCTCAAAGTTGAAGCTCATCACAAATTTTCTCCAATCACAAGAAAGGTTCAATGTGCTAGTTATGTTATCGATTGAGAAATGAACTATTGAGCAACTTGATTATATTGACTTGATGACCACTTTTACAGTCAAAATTATAAGGTGAGTTGTATTTAAATATTTATTTTGATTTTTGAACGTGGATGTCATATATTTTAACTATAACATAATTATTTTATGCATTGCTCTTTATCCTTTCTTTTGTTATTTTAGGTTGCTCTTAAGTTTATATAGGAAAAAAATAGGGCTCAATTTTAAAATTTAACTCAGCCAAAAAACTAATAGGACCGACCCTGAATAGTACCATACCAAATTTGGTGCAATACAATATTTCCTATTCGCATTCCATTCTCTTCTACTTCAAATTTAAATTAAAATTGTATTCTCATTTTATGTATAACATAGTTTTAATAATTAATTAATATTTAATAGAAATAGTAATAATTAACAACCAATTATAATTTAAACTAAAAAAGATAATAATATTAGTTGTAATATTTGTTTTTGTAATAAAATTAATTAAGATATATTAATTAAATGTATATTTTGAGTTAATTATATTTATAGTAATAAAATATAAGTAAATGAAATAATTGTATAAATAAACAAATTTGTTTACAATAATATGGAAAAAGAAAGATAAAATATTTATTTGGTGCAAGATTTGGTGTAATGAGTTGGAGATGGTTTTGACAAAATTACACAAAAATACTAAATTTGATATAATTTTTACACCAAATTTGGTGCAATGAGTTGGAAATGGCCTAATAGACTGGAACCGACACTACCCAAAAATTTCTCTCTCTAGTTTTTCCTCTTAGGTCTCAGCCTCTCTCACGTACTGCCTCTCTTTTCTTCCCTCATTCTCTCCAACGGAGAGGATGGGGGAACCCAAACCATATAAACCATTTTTGTGCTTTATTTTTCTAGTTCCCTTACGTGGGAATGATAGTTCCCTTGTGGGATTTCAGTCTCCTTTCATGGGAGCGTTTTAGTTTCCTTTTGTGGGAATTGTTTTCTTGCTTTTTTCTTCAGATCCGATCGTTTTGGCACCAGATCTGACCGATCTGACTTCAGATCTGGTCATTTGGGTGTTTGATTGGCTACGTGTGGAGGTTTTTCATGGTTTACCAATAGAAGAAAATTACTGATGGCTCGGAAGCTACTCCTAAAAACGGCCTAGGCAAGTGCACCTATCGTTTATAGCAAAGCTAAGCGAGTATCGAGTGTCATTCCCACGAGGACTATGATTACTAGTAATTACCGTCTTTTTATTATCTAGTCTACAAATTCGTCAAATAGTTTGTTGCAAAATAAAAATAAAACAAAAGCAAATAAAAGTGGAAGAGGCAACTAAGAACACGAAAGATATCGGATATACTTGGATTGGAAGATGTTGGATATAAATATGCTTGAATGTGAATCCTCTAGAACGTCTTTGTGATTTTACCAAAATAAATACAACCATAACCCTTAAGTTTTAACCATCCCTTAACATATTTTCATGCTTCATGGACCGTAGGCATTCCTAAATTAAGTTAAACCCTTTCTCAAGGCGAAAAACTCCTAACCTCAAGTTGATTAATCAAATCTCTTTCTAGTTAAAACCCCCAAGATTGCATTAACGATTTGTGAATTCCCATATTAGGTTTGACCCTAATCCGGAAGATTTATGTCGTCTATATCTAGATTGCATGCAACTCCTTTCACTTATGTTGGTTCTATTTCACCATGAATCTCTTGATTTCCGGTGAAAAATAAACTTCAAATCAATATTGTGCATATACCAATTGAATAAACAAGCATAACATAAGTGACTCGCATAAAAACATAAGAAAATATATTAAAACATTCAAACCAATGATCACAAATAAGTTCTAGGGTTCATCACATTCAAACACTAGCGATTTAACTCATGATGGATTTGAGAATGAAAACAACAATTAAACAAGAAGTTTCTTTCGAAATCAACATGAATACTTGAAGTTAAAACTTCCAAAACCAACATAAGACTCCCATGTTGGAAGTATGATGATGAAGTGGTGGAGTTCATCTTCTTCTCCGAGCGATCTTCAATCCTTGTGCCTTAGCGCCTCTCCATGGTGATCCAAGCCTTCTAACTCTCTTCCTCACTACAATATGTGTTTCTCCTCTCCAAAATATGAACTTTCATTCCTAAAATCTGATTTCCTTCTATATCAATGAATGAATTCCCCTTCAACCCATACTCTTGGCTTTTATAGACATTATTTTGGAGAAAGTATTCCTTAATAATGTCATCTTTTGATAGTTTAATGCTCAACTTTATGAGTTGGGTTGTTGGGATCATTATTTCCATGTGATCATGTGGGAAAGTAAGGAATTAATACAACAAAATGAGGTGTAAATGTGCTCAAAAGTTGTCAAAAAGCTTGGTAGGTGAGTTTTCCATAATTTTCGCCGGAAAAGTTGCAAAAAGGGTCCGGACACGCCGTGTTGAGGCGACGGCCAGCCGTGTCTTTGCACAAATTTTGCTTGAAGATTCGCCGACACGGCCGTGTCGTAACACGGCCAGGCCGTGTTATGCGACGACCGTGTTATGCGACGACACGCCAGCCGTGTCCGGCTGTTTTTGTGCGATTTTTCCTCCTCTTTTGATCCCCTTCAACATGGTCGTGTTGCCCGACACCCCGCCCGTGTTGGACCAAAAAGGCCCCGAAATGACGCGTTTGGCTTGGAATTTCGAGTGTTTTTGCATCCTTAAACTCCCCGGTATATTTTGACATGAATCCATGGTCCGAAATTCACCAAAATTAGCCCCGAATGGTCAACCTACACCAATAAAAACACCCCACAGTAGTATAAACAATGTACAATTAAAAACTAATGAAACTAACAACAAAAATAACTCAATTTCTACTCAAATACACACATAAAACATGCATAAAAATACACTTATCAAACCACCTCCAACTTTGAACTTTGCTTGTCCTCAAGCAAAACATAAAACCAAAATGAGGGATTCAATACATCACAACACACAATGAATATATTTTTCTCAACACTTTGAATATAAGTAGTCAAATTAGTTTCTCAACACAAATTAGCCATTAAGTAAAAACATAATTTTGCAAAGCGATCGACTGTCAAGAAAGACCGTAATATCAGTAGGCATTATCCAGACTTGAAATCATCACTCCACAGATACTGATAGTTATGAATAACTTCAATTCAGTAACACCATGAAAATATAAGAATTCAATAGATCATTGTAGTTAGCCTACTAGTCATATAACCAAGCTTCTTGAACTTTATTGGAATGAGAAGTCAAGGAGTATTCATTCTCCACTTTTTTTTTTTTTTTTTTTTTTTTTTTTTTTAGGACCTCCCGAGGCATGCTTCCACTAGGTTTATATTTTGAATTTCTGTTCAAACACTCCTAGGTGGTTTCCCATACTCATATTAGTGTCGCCGTTTTACGTAAAGACAAACATGGGGCTCATGAATGCTCCTAGTTACTAAGCAACAACAAATAGAGGAGTATAACCTCGATTGGTCCGTTTTTTTTTTCTTCGTTTTTTTTTTCATTTTTTTTTTTACAAGCTTGGTTTAACAACTAGTTAACCACTACTAAATCATGAGTTCTCGGACTTTCATAGCGCTAAGAATCGTCACATATGTCTTAACAAATCAAGTATCGTAGTGTTAGAAGTCTCGTCTAAATTCAACCCACATCCATGTCAATCTATTCAAGACAATCAATTGCTTTGCATTTAAAAAATACAAATTATAAAGCTAATTTATGCGTAATGGGGCCAAGTTATTGACTAACAAATATTCAATTTGTTTCCTTGAAAAATCATATCTTCCATAAAAAAAAATTCAAAATAAATAGCAAACACACAAGCATTCCAAAAAAAATTCTAACAAGCATGCAATCACATCCACCTCCAACTTAAAGATTCACATTGTCCTCAATGTGAAAGAAAGAGATGAACATACAAACAAAAACACACAAAAACAACAAACTAAAAAGAAAAGAAAAACAAAAAAGGAAAGAAACGACCTTACTGCGAGAGTGAAATCGATTTGGAGAGATCATTGGGTTGTTCAATCTTGGGTCTTCACGGGCATATGCATACCATGAATGTGCACACAATGATTCAACTAACAAGCATGGAAATGGGGCATTTGTTAATATGGTATTTCACAAGATGGTGCTTATAAAAGCCAAGAGTTTGAGTTGAAAAATAATTCATGTAATATTCATTCATAGAGGGATTTACATTCAAACACACTTCTATCTCTTGATTTCTTATTCTACAAATTTTACTTCATTTTTACACTTCGATAATTTAGATTCTTTATCAAACAAAAACTCTGAAAATTGTTAGATTAAATAACAAAAAGACGGTAATTATTAGTACTTATAATCCTCGTGGGAATGACACTCGGTACTCAATAATCTATACTATAAAACGATAGGTGCACTTGCCTACGGTTTTAAAGGTAGCTTATGAGCCATCAAGTTTTTGAAGTGTGTTTGAATGTAAATCCCTCTATGAATGAATATTACATGAATCATTTTTCAACTCAAACTCTTGGCTTTTATAAGCACCATCTTGTGAAATACCATATTAACAAATGCCCCATTTCCATGCTTGTTAGTTGAATCATTGTGTGCACATTCATGGTTGAGTTGGTTGAATCATTGTATACACATGATGATTGAGGGAATATGGGGACATGTTGCAAAAAATTGGGTGTTAAAGGTGTATAAAAGTGGTCAAAAGGCTTGGTAGGTGAGTTTTCCATAATTTTCGCATGGAAAAGTTGCAAAAGGGGTCCCGGACACGCCCGTGTCGCCCGACACGGCCGGCCTGTCTTTGTTTTATCACACAGGGAAGCGAGGAGACATGGCGTGCTTCCCAACACGCCAGGCCGTGTTTCGACACTGGCCGTGTTGGGGAACACGGCCTGGCCGTGTCGGAGGCTGTTTTGTGCGAAAAAAATCGAGTTTTTAGCTCCGTGAACACGGCCGTGTTGCCCGACACCCCTGCCCGTGTTGGACCAAAAAGGCCCGAAATGACGCGTTTGGCTTGGAATTTCGAGCGTTTTTGCATCCTTAAACTCCCTATGTTTTGACATGAATCCATGGTCCGAAATTCACCAAAATTAGCCCCGAATGGTCAATCTACATCAATAAAAGCACCTCGGAGTAATATGAACTATGTACAATCAAAAATTTACAAAACTAACAATAAAATAACTCGAATTCTACTCAAACATTCACTCAAGAGGACGATGAAACCTTGTACGACACTTGGGAGAGATTCAAAGAATTGCTTTGCGAAAATGCCCACATCATGGTCTTCCCATTTGGATGCAAGTCCAAACATTTTACAATGGGTTGCTCTCATCGACAAGGCAAATGATTGATGCGGCGGCGGGGGAACATTGAACAATAAGACACCCGGCCGCCAAGATCTCATAGAAGGAATGGCCATGAATGGCTATCAATGGCAATCCGTGCGGGGAAAAACCAACAGTCGGTGGGAGTATATAATGCGGACGCGGTGGTGACACTAGCCGCACAGTCGAAAGCTCTAACTCGAAAAATCGACGGGTTGGCGGCTCCAAAACCACCAACACAACAAGCCTTCTCATGCGAGACTTGTGGAGGATCGCGACAACCACCAAGATTGCCCTCACGCGATACCGCCACATGAACAAGTGGATTATCTAGGTAATCAATCTCGACCCTTTCAAAATAATCCTTTCAAAGAACACTTATAATCCAGGTTGGCGTCAACACCCGAACTTTAGTTGGGGAAACCAAGGTCAACAGGCTTAATCCAAACGCACTCCCCAATTAAATCGCACCTCCCGGTTTCCAACCGCGAAAACCAAGTTTGGAGGACTTGTCATCCAAATTCGTCCAAACAACGGAAACCCGTTTCACGGCCACCGAAACATCCTTAAGGAACCAAGAAGCATCCATTCGCAACTTGGAAAATCAAATTGGTCAAATTGCCAAAATGATCTCCGAAAGGCCACAAGGAGCTTACCTAGCAACACCGAGCCAAATCCAAGAGAAATGTAAAAGCAATTACTCAAGGAGTGGAACAAAGCTAGACGAAGACGGATGCCGGAGGACGAACCCACGCCCATACAACAAAAAGACGAACAGTATCCAGGAAACAAAGAAAATGGTACCGAATTCCAACCACCTATTCCGTATCCAAGTCGATTACGTAAGGACAAACATGACGACCAATTTGGTAAGTTCTTGGATTTATTTAAACAATTGCACATCAATATTCCTTTTGTTGAAGCCCTTTCACGATGCCAAAATATGCCAAGTTTCTAAAAGATCTTCTTTCAAATAAGAAGAAGGCTTGAAGAAATATCCATGGTGCAATTAAATGAGGAATGCTCGGCAATTTTGCAAAACAAGTTACCTCGAAAAATCAAAGATCCAGGGAGTTTTACTATTCCTTGTCATGTCGGTAATTTGATCGTTGATCGGGCATTGGCGATCTAGGGGCTAGCATTAATTTGATGCCTTATGATTTATTCAAACAAATGGGTCAGGAGAGCCAAAACCAACTAGGATGAGCCCGCAATTAGGTGACGGATCTATTAAATATCCTAGAGGCATTGTTGAAGATGTTTTGGTCAAAGTCGATAAGTTTATATTTCTGATTTTGTAATTCTTGATATGCATACTGAGATGTCGAAGTCCCTTTGATCCTAGGGCGTCCATTTTTAGCTACTCTAAGGCAATCATTGACGTGCATGATGGCAAACCGATTTTAAGAGTCGAAGATGAACAAGTCATTTTTAAAATCGCTACATCAATGAAAAATACGATAGATAAAGATGACTCATGTTTTGCTATTGATCTTATCGATATGGAGATAACCAACTCTCTACCAAGCATGATTTCTAACGAATTTTTGGAGACTTGTATTGTTCAAAGTGCGGTATATCGGATGAAAACCCTTTCTTAGGGAATCCGTACTCGCATTGGAGGAAAACAAACCAACGAACAGCCAGATAGAGTTCGAAAGATTGAAAACTCACGGTGGGGCATATCAAACCATCCATTGAGGATCCACCACCGTTGGAGCCAAGGAGTTACCCGAACACTTGGAATATGCATTTCTAGCCGAGAACGCCAAACTTCCCGTAATTATTTCCTCCAATTTATCTTCTCATCAAAAGGATAGATTGTTGGCAATATTACGGGAACATAAAAAGGCCATCGCTTGGAAAATCTCCGACATTCGAGGATCAATCCTTCCTTTTGCACTCACAAGATTCTCGATGGAGGAAAACTTCAAGCCGGTTGTTCTACCTCAGCGTCGCTTAAATCCAAACATGAAAGAGGTAGTTAAAGCAGCGGTAATCAAACTACTAGATCTTTGGGCTCATCTATCCAATCTCTCGACAAAGAATTGGGTAAGTCCAGATTCAAGTGGTCCCAAAGAAAGGTGGGATGACGGTGGTACCAAATGAAAAGAATGAACTTATTCCGATCGCGACGGTAACAGTTGGCGAGTTTGCATCGACACGACGACTTAACGATGCTACTCGCAAGGACCACTTTCCTTACCTTTTATTGATCAAATGCTTGAACGTTTATCCGGTCACCTCTATTATTGCTTCCTTGATGGCATGTCAGGTTATTTTCGATCCGATAGCACCGGAGGATCAAGAGAAAACCACTTTCACTTGTCCCTACGGTACTTTCGCCATAGACGCATGCCTTTTGGGTTGTGCAACGCACCAAGAATCCTTTTCAACGTCAGATGCTTGCCATCTTCGACGAGCTTGTAGAAGAAATCATGGAAGTCTTCATGGATGACTTCTCGGTTTTTGGGGATTCATGTAATATTCATTCATAGAGAGATTCATAGTGTTTAACATTTTGAGTGGAATTGGGATCAAGAGGTCTTGGAGGAGTAAGCTTAAGGCAACATTGGGGAAGAAGGCTTGGAGCAACATCATCAAGTCAATTGAGATTTTGATAAAGATAAGTACACCATGTCTACAATGTTTACATCTTCTTGTGTAATTTATTCTTTGGTCAAAATCATGTGTAGCTAAACTCCTAGTGTTTGAATGTAATGAACTCTAGAACGGATTTGTGATTAAAGTGTGTATGTTTTTAATAAAATCTTCATATTTTGTGTGATTCACTTATATTATGCTTCGTTCATTCGAATTGATATATGCGCAATATTGATTTGAAGTTTATTTTTCATCCGGAAATCGAGAGATTCATGGTGAAATAGAACCTATATAAGTGAAAAGAGTTGCATGCAATCCTAGATATAGATCGACATAAATCTTCGGATTAGGGTCAAACCTAATATGGGAATTCATAAATCGTTATAATGCAATCTTGGGGGTTTTAACTAGAAAGAGATTTCAGTTAATCAACTTGAGATTAGGAGTTTTTCGCCTTGAGAAAGGGATTAACTTAAATCGGGAATTTCTACGGTCCACATAGCATGAGATTTTATTAAAAGAGGTTGGTTTTTGCTTAAGGGCTTATGGTTGAATCTTTTGACTTGTCAAATCACAAAAACATTCTAGATGGATTTACATTCAAACACACTTCTATCTCTTGATTTCTTATTCTACAAATTTTACTTCATTTTTACACTTCGATAATTTAGATTCTTTATCAAACAAAAACTCAAAATTGTTAGATTAAATAACAAAAAGACGGTAATTATTAGTACTTATAATCCTCGTGGGAATGACACTCGACTAATAATCTATACTATAAAACGATAGGTGCACTTGCCTACGGTTTTAAAGGTAGCTTATGAGCCATCAAGTTTTTGGTGCCGTTGCCGGGGAAAAGCTAAGCGAGTATCGAGTGTCATTCCCACGAGGACTATGATTACTAGTAATTACCGTCTTTTTATTATCTAGTCTACAAATTCGTCAAATAGTTTGTTGCAAAATAAAAATAAAACAAAAGCAAATAAAAGTGGAAGAGGCAACTAAGAACACGAAAGATATCAGATATACTCGGATTGGAAGATGTTGGATATAAATATGCTTGAATGTGAATCCCTCTAGAACGTCTTTGTGATTTTACCAAAATAAATACAACCATAACCCTTAAGTTTTAACCATCCCTTAACATATTTTCATGCTTCATGGACCGTAGGCATTCCTAAATTAAGTTAAACCCTTTCTCAAGGCGAAAAACTCCTAACCTCAAGTTGATTAATCAAATCTCTTTCTAGTTAAAACCCCAAGATTGCATTAACGATTTGTGAATTCCCATATTAGGTTTGACCCTAATCCGAAGATTTATGTCGTCTATATCTAGGATTGCATGCAACTCCTTTCACTTATGTTGGTTCTATTTCACCATGAATCTCTCGATTTCCGGTGAAAAATAAACTTCAAATCAATATTGTGCATATACCAATTCGAATAAACAAGCATAACATAAGTGACTCGCATAAAAACATAAGAAAATATATTAAAACATTCAAACCAATGATCACAAATAAGTTCTAGGTTCATCACATTCAAACACTAGCGATTTAACTCATGATGGATTTGAGAATGAAAACAACAATTAAACAAGAAGTTTCTTTCGAAATCAACATGAATACTTGAAGTTAAAACTTCCAAAACCAACATAAGACTCCCCTGTTGGAAGTATGATGATGAAGTGGTGGAGTTCATCTTCTTCTCCGAGCGATCTTCAATCCTTGTGCCTTAGCGCCTCTCCATGGTGATCCAAGCCTTCTAACTCTCTTCCTCACTACAATATGTGTTTCTCCTCTCCAAAATATGAACTTTCATTCCTAAAATCTGATTTCCTTCTATATCAATGAATGAATTCCCCTTCAACCCATACTCTTGGCTTTTATAGACATTATTTTGGAGAAAGTATTCCTTAATAATGTCATCTTTTGATAGTTTAATGCTCAACTTTATGAGTTGGGTTGTTGGGATCATTATTTCCATGTGATCATGTGGGAAAGTAAGGAATTAATACAACAAAATGAGGTGTAAATGTGCTCAAAAGTTGTCAAAAAGCTTGGTAGGTGAGTTTTCCATAATTTTCGCCGAAAAGTTGCAAAAGGGGTCCTGACACGCCGTGTTAGGCGGACGGCCAGCCGTCTTTGCACAAATTTTGTCAAGATTCGCCGACACGGCCAGAACAGTAACACGCCCCAGGCCGTGTTGTACGACACGGCCAGGCCGTGTCGTGTCCGTTTTGTTTTGCGATTTTTCCTCCTCTTTTGATCCCCTTCAACATGGTCGTGTTGCGCCGACACCCCTCGCCTGTGTTGGACCAAAAAGGCCCCGAAATGACGCGTTTGGCTTGGAATTTCGAGCGTTTTGCATCCTTAAACTCCCTGGTATGTTTTGACATGAATCCATGGTCCGAAATTCACCAAAATTAGCCCCGAATGGTCAACCTACACCAATAAAAGCACTCCACAAAGAGTATAAACAATGTACAATTAAAAACTAATGAAACTAACAACAAAAATAACTCAATTTCTACTCAAATACACACATAAAACATGCATAAAAATACACTTATCAATTACGCGGAGAAGCTGGATCCGGGTTTAATGTGAAAAAGACAGAGTTTGTGATAAATTTGGAGCTACTAGCCTTTCATGGAGTTTTAGTTGCTTTTTTGGAACAATTCATCTTTGTATTTCTGTAATTTTTCTATTTGGTGTATGTTTTTTCCCCCTTTGTTTTGTAGTCTATTTTGTTTTGAGATTTTCTTTTGGGGTTGTGCCCATGGATTTTCTCTCCCCTCTAGTTCGAGATGTTTCCTCGAGGGTTTTGTAGCCAGTAGGCTTCGATTTGGAATTGTTTATGTGAGTTTTCATTTATGAAATATTATTCTATCGTTTGGAAAAAAAAAAGTTGGAAATTGCCTAATAGCAAATTACTTCCCTCATATGATGCAGGGATTTTAAAACTCTTTTGGATATAGTAGTATTTGTTCCAAGTACAAATGCTAATAACTCAAAAACAAAACAGACCTAAACCTGGAAAGTTAAAAAACGCCTGATTTCGGTTAAACCCTTGTACCATCAACAATCAAAGCTTCAACTCAAAACATTTTCACGACAATAGTAAGGGATAATTTGATTTAAGACTTACCAAAGTTCCTCTTTTTGTTTTTAGACTCATAAGTACTCATCAAATAATATGTGACTCAACGTTACACTTTTTAATCAATGTTACTACTTTGCTTAAAATGACCGTCAAAGTTGACTTGGTGACCTGGTACAACAGTTAATATGGGCAAAAATGAGTGAAAATTAATAAAATTGAAATCTAATTATTTTATACAATTATTAAGAATAATATAAATTATATTTTAATTCAAAATTAATATTTTAGTTATAAAATTCTTTTTTTATTTCTAATTGATTTATCTTAATAATGTTCTATCGTAATCAATTGCTTAAACCTACAGACTTTATGTAATTCTTAGCAAAGTATAATCAAAATTGGTTATACTTTATAAATTAAAATTTAGATAATCGATAAATTAATATCAAATAAAAAGTACAAAATTTAATATTTACTCACTTTAAAATATTGTTAACCAGTTAAAAATAAAAAATACTTTTAACTCAACCAAAAAAATAAAAATCATAAATAAGGTATAAACTTAATGTGCCCAAACAAAACCCAGAAAATCCATTGACTACCCACAATGCGTCCGTCCATTTCTTTTTTTTTTAGTTTTTCATAACATTTTCATTCGACTAAAAGGATTTTATCTTTTAATCCAAAAGGTTACATATGTTTCTACAAAAAAAAAATGCAAGTTAATAAAAAACATTTTACAAAAATATTTCATAAAACAAGATAATGTTAATATTTAAATTCAAAATTTAAAAATAAGAAATAATTTATAATTGAAAAAAAAGTTCATCGTCTTCTTCACTCTCACCACGCCCAACCACAGTATACATGCTCTGTTTCTCCAATCATGAATACAAGTCCACATTCATGAAATGTCAAAGTCAGTACAAGCATTTTCCATTAATTCCAGGCTCCATTTCTCTCCAAACTTTGATTCATTTTCCATTCATATTCTTAACATTTCTATAACAATCGACTATTTGGCCAAAAGTCCGAGTGGGCACCTCTCAAAAAGTCCACCGCCATCAACGCCTGCAATCACCCAGCCCACACAGCGAACAAGACAGCCATCCCACACCGTGAACCACCTAGCAGGTCATGTCGGCAACCATCACCACCTTGGGAGTAAAGATTTGGGCAAATTTGGGGGTAAGATTCAATTAAAGTTCGAAAATGATAAAATTAGGGTTTGAAATTGAATTTGGGGAGAAATTTGGGAACAAAATAGACAAGAAGCTGGTTGATTATGAATTGTCACCTGGAAACCCACCATTGCAGGTCACACTGTTAGTCTTACACGGTCAACTAACGGCCGGTAGTGCCGGTGATTAAAAAATTTAATGTCGGGTATCATATTTGATGAGTTGGAAACATGAAGTACTAAAAGCAAAAAGTAAGTAAAGTTGGGGTACTAGTTCTGAAATTATCCCCAATAGTAATGTTCTGCCTCAAAGCCCTAAAATCCCTATTCCAAAACCCTAATCTTTTCTTACCTATTTCTCATATCCACAACCCCACCTCCAAAAACCCTTCACTTAACAACCCTGCAATTCAGTTTATCCTAGATGAAGTTCAAGAATTCCAGTCCTCTAAAACCCAATTCAATTCTCCTGTTCAAAAAGAGGACCAAGAGATTTTGCCGCAGAAACAGCATAGAGATTTTTCTAGTGTCCAGATTACACATCCATGGAGTGAATGGGTGGATTTAATGGAGAGATTGTTAAAAGATGGGTATTTTGATGAAGTTGGAAATCCATTTGCGTCTAATGCATATTTGGGCAATAAAGAGGCGAATTTGATAAGAACTGCTTCTTTAAATTTTGCCCGCGACCGGTACCAACTTATAAGGTACAACTCATGTTCTGTGTTTGACTGAAGTTGTTGATAATTTTGTTTTGCTTTTTTTTCATCCCTTTCATTTTAAATGTATTCATGAGACATAATTTGTTTTTTTAAGTGAACTTTAGGTGTATGGACTATGGAAAGCAGATTAACTGTTTGATATTGGGAATGAGTGAAATGAATTTTAACGTTTTACAATGATTAGAGTACTGAGAAAAAAGTGGTGACCCCTGATATTTGGAGTAACTATACTGTGTACTGATAAAAAGGGAAATTGCTGAATGGAAAACATACTTACAGTTCTTCCCCAGGAAATGGGTTACAAGACTTCCTTAAAAATGGCTAATTACCTAGTCATAATAGTTCTTGCAAGTCTATATTGTTTCTGTCCAATTCTCAAAAACCAGCTTTTGGTTTAGTTCATCTTCATCAAGTTTCTGATGCTTATTTTCTAAATTAATCTTTATCGCTATATATCATGGATATCAAGCCTCTATTGTGCAGATACTTGTCAAGGAATGATATTATGGTAATTGCTGGGTCCGGATGTCCAAGCATAGATCGGAAAGTTGTCAACTCGGGAAAACGTCTAAGAGCTCATGTAGGAATCGATGAAGGAAATGTAGGTCTTAATTGTACCATTCGATTTGGAAAAACAATTTATGGTAATAGTACTCTATTATAAGATAATTTGAATATGTTTTAGTAGGTTTGCAGCTCCTGCGTTTTAAGAGGTGATTGTGACCGAGCATATGTGAAGGCGCGCGAGGATGAAGGGGGTAGGACCGTGGATGTTATGCGTTTTTTGTTGACGTATGGTCTTGATACCGTGGTCGGTTCTGTTGAAAACAAGCCATGCTTAAACAAAAAGGTTAAAGAATCTGTAAGGACATTGTTGAAAGAAATGGTGGACATTAGAGTTGAGAGACATTATTGTGAACCACCAAAAGCTACTACTCGCGAGTGGTCCTCATCCAACCAACAAAATGAAGTTCACCAAGAAAGGACTCCAATTAATGTTCCAATGAAGCAAGGTGACTGGATTTGTCCCAAGTAAGATGCACTTCCATTTTGTTGTATAAATTTACATCCCCATTATCTACCGCAATGTCATAAAATTAATGAAAAAAACCTGATGTTTTCCAGATGCAATTTCTTAAATTTTGCACGAAATTTCAAGTGCTTGCGGTGTGATGGCCTTTGCCAGGAAAGACTGAAAAAATTAGCAGAGGAACAAGAACATCTTCCATTGAAGAAAGGAGACTGGTTATGTGGCAAGTAATAATCATTGAAATAAGTTTGCTCCTCTTTCGCTAATATTCTGATTTGTTAGTTCTCCTAGATTTCATTATTCTTAAGAGGTCAATTTTTTGCAGATGCAATTTTTTGAACTTTGCTAGAAATACAAGGTGTTTGTTGTGTAAGGAGAAGCCTCCAAAGCGCCTACTAAATCCAGGAGAGTGGGAATGTGATTCGTAAGATTTGCTCTGTATCTTCATATGATTTTGAGATTCTTCTCTGCTCTTGTTTCACATTAATGTGTATTTGTAGGTGTAATTACATCAACTTCAAAAGAAATATGGTATGTCTGAAATGTGACCATAAAAGACCGATTGCTTCAAACAGTGCAGACATTGAATCTCAACCTGTGAACAATAATGTAAAGGATCATCAGACGCGGCCTTGGTTTGTACAAGAGAAGCAAAGTGGGTATGCGGGTAATGAGTCCTTGAAATTTGTGGAGACTGGGAGTGAAGATCACATTAGCTCAAATTCATCAAATCAAATGCAAGGTTTCATGCACTTTCCAGTTGTCGGAGGTAAGAGTGACTTGTCCCGGAATGTGCAAAAGCAAGAATCATGGAAAATGGAAATGTCCGATAAAAGCAGAACCGTGGGCCCTGCAAATGAAGGTACTGGCAGATATAACACTTCTACTATTCAAAAAACAAGTGAATATCTTGCCTCTGATGATGATGATGACGATGATGACATGGCCGAATGGTTTGAAGGTCGAAAAAAATCATGATAATGATTTTTAAATCTCACACACCGTAATTGTAATTCTGATTTGGTTATGGAGCCATCTAACTCTGTTTCCATATGATGGTCTCACTATGTATTGGTTGCATTGGATTTTAGGGTTTAAAAGTAGTATTTTACCGTGCGATTTGGTCCCACTTTATTGTTGTTCCACTTGTTTGTTTGGGATAACGTGTTGCTTTGCATTGATATAATGTGATTGCACTCTAGAGTAGAGTGCCGACCCCACATAGTGAGATTAAGGCTTTGTTGTTGTTGTTTGCACTCTGGAGTAAAGTAGATTATGATTATGTATTTTGGCCGGTTTTTGCCCTAACGCGTTTCAGGTTCATGACAATTCTGATTCCATGAAATTTTTAGAACGAAAAAAACACAGATACGCTAAATCTTCGTGTATTATGAAAATTCTTACAGATGGTGCCGTTTATATCATTTCAATAGAATAAATTCCATCAGAAATTGATCAAATGATGTATTCATAGTTTTGTAAGATCTACAAATATATTAACATCTCATGATAAACTATGGTTTTAACCTATGCAAAAAGGAATACCAGTTTAGTTAGAACTTTTGTATAAATACGCCAGATGATGTCACGGGTGGCAAATTGTTCGTGTCGGGCTGTTATCTGGTCGGCATGATAACGACACGGCACAATAAGTCAAACACGAACACAACACGATAAATTTAAAAGGCTTGAATTTAAGCCCAAACATGACACGTTGAAAACACAAAACAGACGGCACGATGCGATAAACAAAATTGTAAAATTTATTTGGTTAAGCCCGTTTGACCCATTAAGCTCATTAGCAAAAAAGAATTATGATTTTTTATTCTTATATTTAATACTTAAACATATATTCTAATAAATTATCATTAAAAATAGTCAAGCACAAATAGTCAATTACTAGTAAGTTAGCCATATAAATAATCAATTATCAATAATTAAAAAATTATTGCGTCTTATCGTGCACATCGTGCCAGTTTGATAACGGCCCGAACCCGATAAACCCTAGCCAAAATGCTATAATTTTGTGTCGTGTTCGTGTCGGTCAATCGTGTCGTGCCTCAAATTGTCAACCCTACTCTTAAGCAAGGTTATACAACATGAATGAGATATGTTAGGCTGCGATTGGATATGGAAGAAATTCCATTTTCACTCCGCTGGAGAATTTTTTTTGACCAAACATGCGATTGTTTATGAAAATTTTCCGAAAATATATTATTCTCTCACTTTCATTTTTTCTCAGTTTTTCTTTTACCAATCGCATCTACACATTTTTCCACAAAAACTAATCATTATTACACATTCTCCCACAAATTTCACTATTTACTCACTCACACATTTCTAACTACCACTCATATCCAATCATTATTTTACTATTTTTTAATCAATTCAACTCTCATCATTACTTTTTCATCTCACATCCAATCACACTCTCAAAATCCATATTTTTTCTTCCAAAAATTCTTTTACCACTATTCTCTAGCAAAATGAAAATTTTCAAAATGAAAGCATATCCAATCGCGCCCTAAATATTTCCATTTCCACTAGGGCTGTGCAGGGGACTTGGAGATTACCAAAACCGAACTGATATCCGGACCGAAAGATCTCCGAACCGAAAATATCCGTTGACTTTTTGACTTTCTTTGAATCGTACTGTACCCAAAATATTTATGGTACGGTTCTGGAGATTTTTCAAATACCCGTACCAAGAACCGTACTGAACCACTCCGAACCGAGGACCCGAAGCTAGAACCGATTTTAAAGATTTTATATAAATACATATACATTATTTCTAGGTTGTTTTTATTTTGATATTGAATTAACTACAAACTATTTGAAATTAAATTGAATATAAAACATATTTCTATATTATGAATTTTAAAAAACTTTGATATTAATAATAGACTAAATTATTTGAAATTGAAATTAGCTAAATCATTAGTAAATTGCACTTAAAAGAGAAACAAGTAATAGTATCATATTACAACAATATAAAAAAATTATATTTCAATTTTTTTCCACATCATATAAATTATAAATATAATTTTAATAATTATGTTAAGTTTTTAAGTATGAGACATTGAGATTATAAATTTATACAAGTTTTTATTTCATTTTAATTTATAAAAATTATTAGTTAATTACATATGTTCTATGTCAATAGAAGGACAATTGCCCAAATAATATACTATTATTGTATTATAGAGGTTATTAAGTTTAGAATTTTGGATTGTGTTACCTATTATAGTTTTAGTTTTTATTTTAAGATTACGCTAAAAAGATACTAGAACTTTAGAAGTATATATGTTTGGTGATTTTTATATTGATTTTCTTTTTTCTTTTTCTTTTCCAAATTTTTATGCTTTATTTATGGGTAATCTTCGAATCTCCGTCCCGAACCGGACCATACCGTCCCGTCCCATTAGAACCGAATCCCCGTCCCGAACCGTCCCGAAGTTTCGGGACGGAGATGTTTTTTATGGTTCGGTTCTGGAGATTTATTTTAAGAATCTCCGAACTTCGGGATGGTTCTGAAAATTTCCAAATCCCCGAATCGTCCCGTACCGTGCACACCCCTAATTTCCACAAACTTTCGTAATTTTCTATATGTTTAAACTGAAATCCTTCTCATTTCCCTTTTGGACTATGAGTGTATGACTCAATAATTTATTGAATGTATAATTGAAAATCATGAAATTAAATCTTATAATTGTTGTAAATAAAAAGAAATTAGCACTGCAAAATAAGCCTAAGAAAAAGAATCAGAAGAAGAAAATAAAGGTGTAGTTTTATTATGAATCAGTCGATGTCTATTTATAATAAGTTATATGTCATTATCAAAGTATTATATAAGTACTGTCACTTTTAAAAATTTCAGCAGAAACATTTATTTCAACCAAAACGTTGCTGTCAAATACTATGCAAGCACTGTGCAAACTTTGAATTCTTCAGTCGCCTTATACGTCCACACGTTTTTCATTACACTCCCCGTTGGATATATCTTAATTATACATTGGATAAATATGCCTCATTAAAAATCTTGAGTCGAAAAACCCAATGGGAAAAACTAGACAAGAGGAAAAAGAAGTACATAACTTAAATCAATAAGTTGTTTGCAAAAAAAAAAAGTACATAACTTAAATCCAATCATTGTGCATATGATTCCTCCTTAAAAACCATAAGCCGAAAAAACTCAATGAGATAAAAACCAGACAAAAGAAAAAAAGAGTACAACGCACATTATATTCGCTCCCCCTTAAATGAAGAATATCAGCTCCATAACTGATCTATCAATCTTATTTCATATTAACTCTTCTCATTCCAATGTCGTAAACTATTTTCTCAAATGTAGACGTCGACAAGGATTTTGTAAATAAATCGGCAAGATTGTGACATTAGTGAACCTGCTGAAAGTCCACCTCTCCATTTTTCTGGAGTTCATGTGTGTGGAAAAACTTTGGTGAAATATGCTTGTTCCTATCACCTTTTATGTAACCACTTCCCACTTGTGCTATGCACGATGCATTATCTTCATAAATAATAGTATGAGTGTCTGTAACTGGTTTCAGCTGACAAGCATTTTGTATATGAGCTATAAATGATCTTAGCCAAACACACTATTTGTCAGATTCATGAAGAGCAATGATTTCAGAGTGGTTGGAAAAAATAGCAACTAATGTTTGGTTAGTAGATCACCATGATATAATTGTACCATTATAGCAAAATAAGTAACCAGTTTGTGATCGAGCTTTGTGCGGATCAAATCTATATTCCGTATCAGCATAACCAATAAACCCAGAGTTAGTGGATTCCTTGAAATAAAATAACCCCAAATCTATAGTACCACTTAGATATCGAAAAATGTGTTTAATATCATGCAAATGTCTTCGAGTTGACTCAAAACTGTATCGTGCAAGTAGATTTACTGCAAAAGAAATATCAGATCGAGTACATTGTGTTAGATGCATTAATGCTCCAATAGTATTAAGGTAAGACACTTCAGGACCCAAAATATCTCCATCAAATTCTTTTGGTCGGAATGGATCTTTCTTGGGACCTAAACTGCACACGGCCGTAGGGGTATTCAAAGGATGAGCCTTGTCCATATTAGTGTAAGCAGATTGATGGACAAGTATCCCATTGTCTTTATGATCTAGCTCAAGACTAAGACAAAGTTTAGTTTTTCCAAGGTCTTTAACCTCAAACTCTTTCTTTTGATATTCAGCAGCATTAGATAATTCTTCAGGGGTTCAAATCAAATTCATATCATCAACATATACAATAATAATAGCAAATCCGGTATCTGATCTTTTAATAAAGACACATGGACAAATAGTATTATTTTTGTAACCTTCCATAGAAAGGTATTAATTAAGTCTATGATACCACATGAGACCAGATTGCTTTAATTCATACAATGATCTTTGCAATTTGATCGAGTACAATTCACGGGGAGTATATAATTTTGGCATTTTATATCCATATGGAATTTTGATATAAATATCAAAATCTAGTGAACCATATAGATATATTGTCACTACGTCCATTAGATACATGTTAAAATTCTCATGGACAACCATACTGATAAGAAAATAAAATGTGATCGTATCTATTACAAGTGAATATGTTTCATTATAATCTATCCCAGGTCTTTGGGAGAATCCTTGAGCCACGAGTCGGGCTTTATATCTCACGATTTCGTTTGTCTCATTTTTCTTCCAAACAAATACCCATTTTTATATCCAATGTGTTTTACATTATTTGGAGTTCGAGCAATTTAGCCAAATAAATTCCGTTTTACTAGAGAATCTAACTCAAATTTTATTGCTTCTTCCCACATAGGTCAATCAGGCCTTTGATGGTATTCCATTATTTAACGTGGTTCAAAATCATAATCACCATTTATGATTTCTTGAGCAACTGAGAATGCAAAATTATCATCAATAATTATTTCATTTCGATCTCATATTTTATTATTATAGCTCATGGGATTCTCGGTGCTATCAGAATTTTTTATTTGTACATTTCTGAGATATTAGGCTCTACAGATTCGTCTGGTGCATGCTCGTTATTATCAATTCTCCCCTTTCTTTTTCGAGGAATAGTATCTTTTGAGCCTATATGTCTACCACGTTTTTGTAATGGGATATCATCATTCATTTTCTTATTGTCATCTGGAATAATAATCCTGGCTGGAGCATTTATAGACGGCATATGAGACTTTGTTACTTCACTAGCATCGGGAATTGTATTCGCAATATTCTGTAAACGAATGATTTTATTCACCTCACTTCAACATTCAGAAGTACGTGGATCTAAATGGGATAAACTTTGTTCATTTCAGGAGATACTCTCAACTGGTTTTTATTTATCTAAAGTATCTTTATACATTCCCGTTGATGGAAACATTGTCTCATCAAAATGACAATCCGCAAATCTAGCAGTAAATAAATCTCCCATCATTGGTTCTAAATACCGAATAATTGACGAAGAATCAAATCCAACATATATACCAAGCCTACGTTGTGAACCTATTTTGTTCTTTGAGGAGGTGGAATCGACACCTGAACAGCACACCAAAAAAATGTGTAGGTGCAAAATATTTGGCTCAAGACCAAAAGTTAATTGCATTGGAGAGTGCATATGATAAGCAGTGGGGCGTAATCTAATAAATGTTGATGCATGTAATATTGCATGACCCCATGTTGCACTCATGAGTTTTGATCTCATTAATAATGTACGAGTAATGATTTGAACTCGTTTAATCAGAGATTCTGCCAATCCATTTTGAGTATGAACATGTGCTTTATTGGGTGTTCAACATTAATTCCCATCTTTGCGCAATATTCATCAAAACGTTTGATGTAAATTCTCTGCATTATCCATTCTTATATTTTTGATGGGATAATCGGAAATGTGCTTGAGTTTAATAATTTACACTAATATTCGAGCAAATGCAATATTTCTCGTAGATAATAAACATACGTGTGACCATCTACATGATGCATCTATCGTAACCATAAAATATATAAATGGTCCACTTGCAGGATGTATTGATCCATAAATATCACCATTAATACGTTGTAAAAATAATGATGATTCAAAACCAACCTTTTTCATGGAAGGTTTAGTAATAAGTTTTCCTTGTGAACACGATTCACAGAAATAATCTTTGAACATCAGCGTCTTCGTACTTTTTAATGGATGTCCATTAGTGTGTTCAACAATACTACGCATCATAGTTGTTCTTGGGTGTCCTCAGCGATCATGCCATAACCCAAATATATCAGGATTCACCAACTTCCAAGGCATGGTGGCTAGGATTCAAAAGCTTTACTTTGGACACAATACAACCTAGACATTGTTGCTTCAAATTTCTCATGAGCAATTCTTTTTCCCATTTAATAGGATGTGATACATAGACACTCTTTATTATTTTTATTTAGTGTCTCTAAGCGATAGCCATTATCACACACATCATTAAAACTCAGTAGATTTATTTTTGATCTACTAGATAATAATGCATTTTTAATATGCAATATTGTACCATTAGGAAACACCATTGTTGCATTCCCGGAGCCATCAATAAACTCAACGGGACCAGATATAGTTGTAACTTGTGCCTTGCACAGTTTTGCACTCGAGAAATATACTTTATTTGTTAATATTGAGTGCGTCGTTGCACTATCAAGTAGACAATAGTCCATTTTCTTGGTGTTTCCCATGTGTACCTAATATAATAATTGTTAAATTAATATTATATGATTATCATAAAATTCTTTCATTGAAATGGAAAACAACTAAATAATAATATCAATATTACTCAACAAAAGTTTATATAAAATTTTTATTCGACAACATAACATATATAATCATCTAACTATTACAATGTGCTAAAATAAATTGTTACGGCTAACAAATGAAGAATTGTGAAGACAACAAGCTCAATCATAAGCTACAATTTTCTTTTTCTTGAGTTTTTTTTAAATTTATTTTTATTTTTTTTACTTTTAAAAGCTATTAATTAGGTTAAAAATAAAAAGTGTGCCCCCATTAATTTTTTTTGATGTAGTTTATTATTGTACATATTTTATTTTTGATGTGGTTTATAAACATATTTATTTTGTGCCCTCCATGTAAAAAAATTCTGGATCCGTCACTGTGTACATGAAGACCATTGTAATGAGAAATACTACCATTAAGTTAACCAATTTTTGGAATGAAAGAAATGTGAAGTTTTAGAAAAATGAGAGAATATGTGTGAATTTGTTGAATGAAATATTGGTATATTTATAGATAAAAGTTATTGTTCATAGTCGTTTAATATAGCCGTTGTAGGAGAGAAATAAATGTGAAAATTTTGAATGTAAAAATTGTGAATGATTTGGTAGAAATTTACTGATATTTTATGACCGAAAATATTAGACACAAACAGATTTATTATTTAGTATTAAAAGCTTAAAACCGAGAATGTATCATCTGGAACAAGTACAAACATGGGTACAATCATATAAACTCAATCTTGGGAATATACCCTCCGAGAGAGATAACATACAAATATTACATCTGGTTTTATTTTAACCATTCGACATCTTGTGCCACAAAAAAAGGATCTTCAAAGAATCTGATATTTCGAGTGATTTTCAATCCTGGACATGATTCTGATCGTGTATAATTTCAGATGTGTGGGCCTCAGTAATATTAAGTGGCTCTACTACCTCAGTGGCATGTGTTTGAATACTCTTGTTTTATTTTTCTTTGATTCCTGGTATAGATTCACCAGGTGTTGGGCAGTACGACATGTTTTGGTCCAGTGTCCGGTCATATCACATCTGTTACAAAGATCACCATAAGTTCTTTCCATAGGCATTTTTCCTTTATCACGATTTGACTGATTTGGATGTCCTTGTTGACCGTATAATCATTTTGGTGGGAATAATGATAATTATCTCGATTATAGTAATTACGACCACCACAGTCATATCTGATAGTATTTTGATGTGGACCACCACGGACACGATCCCTGTGGCCACCGCGCCCGAGTTTATACTCACGACCTCTAAATCGGCCCCCTCCTCTACCGGAGTTAACGTGTGCTTCAGGCACTGCATTAGACCCAGAAGGTTCATTATCGTGATTTCTCAACAGCAATTCATTGGTTGTGTCTGCCATGAGAAAAACCGAGATTAATTTAGAATATGTTTAAACTGTCGTTATCTATATTGTTGTTGGAGCACAATATTCAATTTATGCATAGTGGAGAATGTTTTTTCTCCAATTTATTATATTCAGATAATTTGTCCCGCAATGAGCCAGTTAGGACTCAATTTTAAATAATGCCAAATTATAGTCGGCCACAGACTTGGAGTCCCGCATCCTCAATTATTGTCAATCATATTGTGTCTGCGGGAGTATCACCGTTTTGGTGTTATCAAATCTAGTTTTGAGCTTTTGTCAGAGCTTAGAAGGCCTTTCAATTTGTATATATTCATTTTCCTAATCATCAGATAGATGATGACGAATAAATATTCGCACCATCTTTTACGACGACCTCTTTGATTTTTACGGGTTCATGTTTTTAGCCGTCTTGACACTAAAGGTGCAATTTAACATTCGTGCACCATGATAAATAATTATCGCCAGTGGTATCGAGGATCTGAAATTTTTATTTTTCGATACCGTCCATTTTTCTGTAAAGTAAATAAATAAATTAGCACAAAGAAATTCAAACTTGAAATATACAAACCTTTTTATCAAGCAATAATTCGTGATGATAACGTGTTGTAAATAAAAAGAAATTAATACTGCAAAATAAGTCTTTAAGAAGAAGAATCAGATGAAGAAATGAAAGGTGTAGTTTTATTATGAATCAATCGACGTCTATTAATAATAGGTTACATGTAATTATCAAAGTACTATGGAAGTACTGTGCACTTTTATAAATTTCTGCAGAAACGTTTATTTCAACCAAAATGTCGCTTTTCAGATACTATGTAGGCACTGTGCAAACTTTGAATTCTTCAGTCGCCTTATACGTCTGCACATTTTTCATTACAATAATTAAATTTTTGCAAGCATATATCTCTGTTGTATTTTTTTATAAAATAAAAATAAAAGACTGTTTTGTATCTAACTATAAAGTATAAACTAAAGTCCAAGCCCCTCCCCTTCTCTTCATGCTCTTCGAAAATAACGGGTTCTCCCACTCCTCCCATGGTGGGATGAAGGGAAAGTTATTTTTTTTGCATTTTGTCTTCCCCGTCCTTTTTTTAATTTCCCTCCTTGGCGAAAGTAGATTTTTCTCTGCTCTATGGAAGTTGGTTTGTTTTTCCATTTTGTCTTTTCATTATTATTTTTAGATCTATTCAGATACTAATAAATCTGTTCTTCTGAGGCTCATTCAGAGTTCTTCATTATTTGCATATCAGAAAGGAGTTTGGTGGATCGTCCAAACCTTGTTTGAAAGTGTGAACAGTCACTCATTCAACCAAAAATATAACCCCTTGAGTATATTATATCTGTTTAGTTTAAATTTTTGTTTGTCTCTACGTTTTCCTTGTTTTGTAATGTGGGAATTTATTCAGTTTCAGGATATTAAATTTTGTTTTGTTTCGTATTGATTAATAAAAAATACATTTTTCTTATTATATAAAAAAAAGAAGTCCAAGCACAATTTTCAAATATATTTATAAATATAAAACAAATTTTCATGCTAAAAAAACCATTTTGAGTTGCAAAAATATATTTGTCCCTTAGCAGCCATCAGTGCTTGCTTTTGGTGTATGGTAAATGTCAGCTTTATTCTTTCCTTGGGTTTTATCCTCAAAACTCGCAAAAAGGTCCTCTGCCCTGAAATCAAATTAAGACTGCCAGATTAAACCACTGACTTTTAGTTCTCAGCGGCAGTAAAATTGCAGTCCTTTTAACAATCAATCAAAGCTCACCCTTTTCCTTTCTCTCTCTAAAATCCCATTTATAATTTATCTCTCTATCCTCCCTTAAGTTCAGCGAGATATGGGTTCTGAAGGATCATCACGGGTTGTCGGTAAGCTATGAAACCCTTAGAGTTCTTTTTTCCCTTTGGATCAAAGTTAATTTCGTCGTCGTCTTTTTTTTTTTCTTGGGGGTCTGAGTAATCGTTGCGCAATTCAATTTGAAGGATTAGGGTTTTTGACTGAAGTGCCTGAATTAGTACTTCGATGATGAGATACTGTTGAATCTGTTATGGTCTTTTACAATTCCCCACTTTTTCACGGATTTTACTGGATTGTTTATCTGTTAATGTCTTCCTTCACCTTAGTTCTATTTACCCAAGTTCAAGGTGTGAAATGTGAATCTTGATGTCTTTGCTTGTGATTCCTTAACAGATGAAGAATGAGGATACCTAGAACTTGTCTCTTTAATTTCATTTTATAAATGGATTAAAGTTCTATGAGATTTACAAGCAGATGAAAGTTAGGTAGATATTATCAGTGTGGAGATCATGTGGGAAAATTAGAGAGATAAGAAGAATTTAGGATTAATGGAGAATTTCATAAAAATGAGTTTTTATGAAGGGAAATTAACTGCTTATTTGAGCTTAGGATAACTTAATTCATTATGTACTATATTAGTTGTGCTTGTACAATGGCAGATTATAGGCTGAAAACCATCTCGGCCTAATTTGCTTGCATCTCTGGGCAAGGTAACAAATTCATACCTTGCCCTCAATAAGACATGTAAATGGACGTCACAGCTTGCACTAAGTAACTTGGGTCATATTTAATGGCTCCAAGAGACTGCTTCGTGGTAGGGGTTGGGAAAGATCAATTCATGGTCAATTAAGCGAAAATGATTTCTATTTAGTCTATTTGAGTTAGTGATTTAACTGCCACCACTTGATATATCCAACATGATCACATTTCATGATCAGCAGTATCCTTTGCTTTAATTCAAATTTCAAGCATATAACAGTATATAAATAGTAGGATTGTTTGCAAAATTTCACTAAAAAGTAGGCCCTTAATTTGCAAAACTTCACTAAAAAACAGCCCCCTAATTCCGTAATTTGGATGGTAATTTGGTTCAATACCCCAACAATTTGCGCCAGACATTTATTGGGTCTGTCCAAATAATTTAAGTGGGAATAGGTTGGGTTGAATTAAATGGTAGGTGGAAATCAATGCCTGTGGATGAAAATGGTTGTTTTAGAACCTAATGCGTTGCTCTCAACCAGCCACCCACTTTTGACCTGTAGCTGTTAATTTGGGGATGGACAAATCGGTTTACCCATCCTGTTTCGACTTACCCACAATCAACCCATACTTAACATGATTCGATCCACGTGCCCTGTAACAACTGTAATACTGAGTAATGACAAGAAATACTGGAAAAAAATTTCGGAGTAAACTTTTAGCACAATATTTTCAATGACTTGAGATTCCTCGTAGTATACTAAAACATAAATAATACAACTTTAAATACAATATAACATCAATTTTGGGACTTTGTTATTACGGGGCATCTCCAATCACAACTAAACAGAATTATGAATGAGTTGTCATAGATAAAAGCGAACTTATGGTGTGGGCTTTCTGATTGTCGGATGGGGGGCCGACACATTGTGTAGACATTGGATTGACTGAAGAAGTCAGCGATAGTAACGATTTGTTATTTTCTTGTAATTTTCCCCAGATCAGATTTTCTTACTCTTTGTTTGGATATACTGAAATAGTGCCCCTTTTCAGCCAACATTCTTGAAAAGTATCACTGTCTTTCATGCTTAGATTATGATCAGAGTGGGGTTTTGAGTTTTGATGTCCTTATACACCTGTGTCAATGTCCTTTTAGTTTATTATTATTGTATTGTTGTGGATGTTTTGTTGCTGTAGTAATAATAATAATGAACAAATCGATAATTTAGTTAGTATCAGTTGCAACTAATTGTGCTCATTGTCCCAACAATATGAAGCTTGTTTTTCTTTGGGATATTCTTCTCAATTGGAAGTTTTCTAATTTATTCATAGCACCTTTAGTTATCTGAATTTTGTCTGAACTCTGATGTACACGATACTACATATATACATGCTCTGTAGTTTGGAACATTCTACGTTGCACTTATGAGATGGATGGTGTGTCCTAATATCATTTCTTAGATCAAGTAGGTGATGTACTGTGCCATCAAATTAGTTATACTAGTTGCACTGCTGCATTTTTGAAGTCTTGCTCTTGTGTGATGGTATATTGAAAACATTGGTCTATAATTTGGTAACTTTCATTTCAAATTTATTCTGTTTCAGTGCCGAGGAACTTCCGGTTATTGGAAGAGCTTGAAAGAGGAGAGAAGGGGATAGGAGATGGAACTGTGAGCTATGGGATGGACGATGCTGATGACGTGTACATGCAATCATGGACGGGAACCATCATTGGTCCTCCTAATGTTAGTTCTTTCTTTTCTTTATTTCCACTATGATATAGTCTTTTTAAAATATCATGCACCTTAACTAATTGCCGAGGAATTTTTCTCTTCATCTTTTATTTCGGTGATGCATTTTTGTTTCTAATTGAAGGTCATGTATTATCTACTCTGTCTTAGTGGTGTTTGGTGAACATGTGAATTTCTTATTAAATTAATAATGATGTGCAAAATTTGAGATGAAATCATTTGCTTGATATTGGAGAAAAATGGTAGTTGATAGAGTTTCATTTAGTTGGTTCTATTTGATTTTTATCAATTTAGTCATTTCATTCACTTCCATTCATCTTTGTTGAGTGAATATAGTTTATTTTCATGTAAACTGTTCCTTCCATTGAACATTTCTTGTTTTTGAACTATTCTGTCGAGCAATAAAATATGGATCCTTAAATATGCATTTTTCGATCAATTCATTGATTTGATAAAATTATTGGAATGCTTGATTATGAAACTCTGCTCCTTTCTCTAACCACCAAGGACATGTTTGGCATCAGACTTTTCTTAAGCGATAATTTTATCTATAATATAGCACGAACTATGAAATGAAAACTTTATATCTCCCGTTAAAAAAAAAAATTATATCTCATTTTGGAAGCTGCTCTACAGACTGTACATGAAGGGCGCATATATCAATTAAAATTATTCTGTGGGAAGGATTATCCTGATAATCCACCAAGTGTAAGGTTTCAGACGAGGATAAACATGAGCTGTGTCAATCAGGAAACTGGCATGGTAAGTACTGCTTTATAGAGGCATACTATATGTGTTGTAATACATTAAAACAAACTTTTGGGTGACCACAAATTTCCAGGTTGAACCCAGTCTCTTCCCCATGCTTGCTAATTGGCAAAGGGAGCATACAATGGAGGATATATTGGTCCAATTGAAAAAAGATATGATGTCTCCCCAAAATCGTAAATTGGCTCAGCCTCCAGAAGGTATGTCATCATTTTAAAGTTTGAACATCATATAAGCAAAATAAAATTGTGGATTTGAAGATTCCCTTAGCATAAAGATGTTAATGAAAGGCTTTAAATCAAAGATTTTCTTGGCATATCGTTGACAATACTTTCTGATGGAGAACTGCATGTAATGGTATGGTAAGATTTAACAATCATGATAAATATTAAACAGAAATCTAAGACAAACATATATTTATATTCGTTTTGAGAACTTTCTGGAAAATTTATGTGAAAGCAAGTTCATGAGTTTAATCTATTATACAATAGACGAGGAAATTTCTAACTTATGAAGTTGCAATTTATAGAAAGGGCTGGACCATTTTAAAAAATATCCACGTGGATGGCCCTTTGATTAAGATGTATTAAAAATCTTCTTCTTATTTTTGTAAATTTTTCACCTCGTGAATTATTGAAGATTGATGACTGAATAAGAGAAGTTTGAAATTAATCTGCCAACCCTTGAGGAACACCTTAGTCTGTCATATCAGATTCTTGATGGAATTTTTGCTTCAGTTTTATTTATTTAATACACACACACATATACTTTGCATTTTCATTTTGTGCGTGTCTTTACATAGTTATAGTAATTTAGGTTTTATTCTTTACAGGTAATGAGGATGCTCGGGTGGACCACAAGGGGATAGTGCTCAGATGTTGCATCCTCTAATTTAACCAATAGTCGAGCGTGATTAAGTACGTATATATGAACTGTAAAATTCCGGTGTAGTATGTTAGCTTTTTTAGGTATATATTTGGTTTATGTCGTAGTGTAACCTAAATCTGCATGTCTATCCATGGGAAAAATTGATATCTACTTTTATCGTATTTCTTTAAATAATTTGTATCTATGAGGCTACTTTTCTTAATCACTTGTGCATGAAAAGTCATGCTTCATTATATGTTTTTCTACTCTTATCTGCGGATAGCTGCTGAGGTTAATTTTCCTGGAATTTATCATAGCAGTCCTTTGGAAACTGGTGTGATAATTTGAAGCCCTCTCAACAATGGTATGGTCTTATTTATCACCCCATAAACGGGTGAGTGCGATCTTCTGTTCCAAAAGGGTATTTCATCTCCTATTCCATGCGCACGAATAATTGTTACGTATATAAAAATTACCATACCGTTTGGAGACTCTGGAACCGTATCACAATTTGGATATGTCTACTTGAATCATGTTTTTCGTGGAAATGAATTTAGGTGGTTGGATTTTAATGAATACTCTTTGGTTCAATCGAAATGGAAAAATCTTTGAGGAAACAAAAAAGTAGAAATTTTTTCTTGTATATTTTTTTCTTTCAAGAAACTAGTGAAGGATGTTGATGAAAGCATAATGATCTCATGTAAAAGATGCTAATAAGTATACCATGATTAATTTACTTTTCAAACTTAAATCTTTATGGCAAAGAAGTGTGAATAGATTAAAGGGAAACGAATAGATTTAAAGAATGAGGTTTAAAATATGTTTAATGATTAAGATAGGCCTTAAAGAATATCTTTAAGGATTACTTGATAGTTGTGTTAACTAGATTATTATTCGATGAATTATTGTTTTATAATAAATGAAATTTGTTAGTTAAGTTTACTTATAATTAATTAATAATCCATGTGGACTTAAGAATTAATTAATAATCCATCTTACCAATTTTCCCCTAATTTTCAAAATCCCCAAACTTAGGGGCCCACGTGACCTGCACATGGGGAATTCAGGTGGAAATTGAAATTTTCAGTAAGAGTAGTCCTTAATGTTCGAAAAAAAAATAATGTAATTACTCTCTCAAAAACATTTTATAATGTGAGTACCTGAGGTTGTGAATGGTTGTGAGAATTTTTCCAAAAACTTCATTTTTGACTGAAAAAAATTTAGAATATGTGATTGTTTGTGAGAAAAATGAAAAAAATGCAAAGAAAATCTCATTTTTTCTCCAAAATTAACATATTTTTCTCTTTCTTTCGCACACTTTCCAATACCCAATTATACTATTGATGAAGCCCGACATATCCGATATACCATTAATCTTTATGAACGGGCTTCTGGGCAGCAAATTAATCAAGAAAAATCTGGGATTGTTTTTTCCAAACATATTTCCCCGGACCTGGCTGGTTCTAACTCATCGATTTTAGGCATCTCTCAAGTGGAAGAGCATAACAAATATTTGGGCCTCACATCTATTGTTGGTCGTAATAAAAGAGAGCTCTTTGCGAGTATTAAGGATCGCATTTGGCAACGGATCCAAGGCTGGAACAATCACTCGCTTTGGAAAGCTGGTAAGAAAATTCTCATAAAATCGGTTTTACAAGCTATACCGGTTTACGCCATGTCTTGCTTTCGGCTCCCGGATTCACTCATATACGATATTAACTCTCTTATTGGAGCTTATTGGTAGGGAAGTAAGGATGGGAAAAAGAAAATCCATTGGGCTTCCTGGCGAACTCTCACATTGGCAAAATCGGTGGGTGGCCTCGGGTTTAAAGACCTTAAAATCTTTAACCTCGCCATGTTAGGTAAACAGGCCTGGCGGCTTCTTACCCAACCGACGTCTTTGCTATCCCGTATCCTTCAGGCGAAGTATTATTCAACGAGCTCTTTTATGGAAGCTAATCTGGGTAATAGACCCTCTAGGACCTGGCGCAGTATAATGGAAGGCCGTCGTATACTTTTCATCGGTTGCCGCAAACAAATAATTTCAGGGCGTTCCACTCGGATCTAGGGCGATCGATGGATCCCGAAGCCTCCTCACTTCAATCTTTCGTCTGTTCATCCTGTTCTCCCAAGAGATGCGCTGGTAAGATCCCTCATTGATGAAACCTCCCGGAGTTGGAATTCTGTTTTGGTCAGCAAACTTTTTTCTATAGAGGAAGCCCGTCTGATTCTCTCGTTACCTATTGGTTCTAGTGAGCAAAATGATCGATGGATTTGGCACTATTCCAAAAATGGAAAGTACTCGGTCAGGACCGCGTACCACGCTATTTTTGATAACCTAGGTATCACTCCAAAAGCCCCTCCAATCCCCTCGTTAAGCTCTGGCCCGGACCCAATCTGGAAGAAGTTTTGGAAACTCAAAGTTCCACCACGCATCCTTCACTTCACATGGCGCCTCTTGACCAATACTCTACCCTCTCCATCGAATCTAGAGCGTCGGGGTCTTCATTGCTCGAGCGCGTGTCCGTTTTGTCTCTCCACTGACACTTCACTCCATCACCTATTTTTCCTCTGTGGATTTTCAGACAATGTTTGGTACTTGGCAGGTCTCCAGAATCTGATTCATTCATTCTCTCATCCCCTCACGGAAATATGGGCTAGGTCTAATCTTGAACACTCACCACCCCATATCTGTGAGTTATATGTATCACTCTGCAATGCTATATGGTATGCTAGGAACCAGAGATTTTTTGATGAAGCAACAGCAAATGCATACATCTTCGTCTCTGGGGTCTCTCACATGCTCGTTCTTTCCATTCAGCCCGTGGATGGCCAGAGCGT
Source organism: Rehmannia glutinosa (assembly GCA_016081115.2). NCBI lineage: Eukaryota > Viridiplantae > Streptophyta > Magnoliopsida > Lamiales > Orobanchaceae > Rehmannia > Rehmannia glutinosa. The sequence goes on along the minus strand of JABTTQ020002722.1, from coordinate 775,524 downwards.
GATCACATATCCTTCAGGTCCTCTATTTTCGACACTGCTCCACCGGGAACTCATATTTTCTTTGACGGCTCTATATCTATGGGTAGAAGAGTGGCGAAAACTGGAGTTTTCATTAAAAACGAGATGGGCCACTTCATTTATGGATATACAAGACGATTCGATGGTATCATAAACCCCGCGATTGCCGAAGCCTTAGCCCTCAAGGAAGCCCTTCTTCTAGCCCGTGACAGGGGAATTTCTAATGCCTGCTTTCTTGGAGACTCCGTATCCACCATACTAGCAGCCCAGGGAGACGCAGAGATGGAGACTGATTGCCTGTCGATCTTAGAAGATGTCCTAACACTACTCTCTAGTTCCCCTTCTTCTTTAAGTTGTTTTGGATTAATCGTTGTTTCAATGTAGTAGCTCATGAGCTTGCACATTTTGCAAAGAATGCTTCATCTCAGAACTTGTTTTTGACCGAACCCCTGGTTCCTATCTCAATTCCAGGTCTTTGGACGATTTCCAACAATAATATATTTAATTTCCCTTTCAAAAAAAAATTATATTATTTATGTCTCTCTCTCTCTCTCCTCCCCTATTCATACAAAGAATTTCGATAATTTTTTTAATCTATCACTATTTTTATTATTTTTCTCTTAATCTTGATAACAAAAGGTATAAAATATAATGAGATTTATATTGCCTATTTTTGCTCAATTTTTTCATTTTATCGATTCTTTTCGCATTATATTTGACATTATTATTTTCACAAAAAAATTCACAAACAATCAACATATCTAAAAGATTCTTCGTCACATCAACACAATCATTACTTTTTTTTTTGTCTATACATCCAATTTTCACACTTACAAAAAAATTTCACCACTATCTCGTGAATAAGTGTATGCACCAATTTTGCATGGGCCCTATAAATAGAGGACCAATTTTGCAATCTAGCCAATTTCAATTAAAAGAAAAACAATTGTGTACATCACATGCAACAAAAAAAAAAAAGAAAAATAGAAAAGAAAACCGTAAATTCCTGTGTGACATGTGAAGCGAAAGGCAAGAACCGGTGATTAACCAAAAGATTTATGCTTTAAGCAATTGTTTACTATTTGTTTCCACGTTTAATCCTTATGATATTGAATAATTCCAGCAATGATAAGAAGCCTTTTTAAGGATAACCAATTAATTAATTGCGTAAAGGCACACTTCCTCTATTTGCATTCTATTTTTATACGTTAAACTCATCAAGAAAAAGACAAATCTTAATTTAAATAAGTTGTCTTTGGACTTTATTTCAATAATTATAACAAAAGCAAAAGTTAAAGCTAAAGCTAAAGCTAAAGTACGTAGAGTCGTTTTACACTTCATCCGCGCAAGTCAATAATGCAGGGAGTGCATTGCATGTTTTTTCTTATAAGTTCTTTAAAAACATATTATAAGCTCTTTAAAATATTTAGTAATTTATTTACAGATCTTATAAACTCCTAAAATAATATGTTAGAAATTTATAAATTGTTTCTAGAAAATATGGAAAATTTGATCTTATTTTAACAATTTCTTTAACTTTGACTATTTTAATTACAAAATTGTCATTACCAACATTTTATAAGTTTCATATTATAGTAAGGGTGGCAATTTGGGTCATCGAGTCATGTTTTTGTTTAGTTTCGGATCAATTTGGGGTTATGTTCAAAATATATAAAAATAAATAAATTATATAAGGTATTATGTCTTAAGTCAAACTGGTAACATCGTGTCAGATTTGTTAATCGTATTCATGTTCGGATTCTCTAAATAATCTCGGGTTGGGTGCATGTCGTGTTATATATCGTGCCGTGTCTGGTATTGCTACCATTATTTTATAGTATCCAAAACACTTCAACATTTTATTTTCAAAATAAGGTCTAACGTCTTATAAGCTCTAAAAATATCTCATAAGATGTAGAAGCTTATAACTTATAAGATCTTTTAAATAAGTTCAACTAAACACCCTTACTCTATCTTAATGGGTTTAATTTTCTTTTTCTTATTTTATTTTGTATTATATTTTTACATATATACCACGTGTCAATGAGATAAACTAAATTCAAAACTAGGGGTGTGCATGGTCCGGTCCAGTCCGGAGATTTAGAAATCTCCAGAATCATCCCGAAGTTCGGAGATTCCAATCTCCAGAACCAAACCATAAAAAAAAATCTTCGTCCCGAACCGTCCCGAAAGTTCGGTACGGAGATTCGGTTCTAATGGAATGGTGCGGAACGATTCGGAGAAATGGAGATTCAAATATTTCACAAATAAAACACACAAAAAATGTGAAAAGAAAAACCAGTGTAAAAATCATTAAATGGTTATACTTTAAATCTTTTTTTTTAAGTGCAATTTAAAAAATACATACTAAAACTATTAGTACTATATGAGTTTAACTTTTTGATATTTTATATTTAACTTATACATAAAATTTCTTTAATTCATATTTAAGTACTAAATTTTTAATATTGTAATTATAAATCTTTCTTTCATGATATAGACTATATATTCTACATATTAGTTTAATATCAATTTAACTTTTAAATCATTTTCATCTAATTTATAGTAAAGTATTGATTTTTCTTTTTGGATTTAAATATAATATGTTTCAGATATTATGTTATTCGTAATACTAGTAAAAGTGTAGAATCTCAATGAATGAGAAATTTAGTAGCCTCTATTACCCAATAATATTCTATAATCTTGGCACATTGTCATGGGCTCTTGACTTAGGAAAAATATAATTGACTAATATTCTATACTATATGTCTCAATTTCTTGGTTAAATGATTACTATAGTTATGTGCAATGTACTAATCATTTAACTAATTTTAATTCAATTAATTTTCTTGATTAGAGGATGAGTCTAGTTATGATCCTTAATAAGTAAAATATCATCAAATTTAAATAATTTCTACAAAGCAGATATGATTTTATAATTTCATTTATTGGTTCATTTAAATGAACTAATATGAGTATATGACGTAACTATTAGTGAATTAAATATATATTCAATTATTCATATTGATAAAATATGCCAAATTTTTAATTTGATAATTTTTAGTATTATATAGTACTAAATTTCAAAGGAATGTTTAGTTAATTCAATATCAAAATATAAATAAGATAAAGATATTATATATGTATATATAAAAATTATTTTAAAATCGGTTCTAGTTTCGGATATTCGGTTCGATATGGTTCAATACAGTTCTCGGTACGGATATTTGAAAAATCTCCAGAACCGTACCATGTAAATTTTCGGTACGGTTCGGTTCGGAGAAAGTCAAAAAGTCAACGGATATTTTCGGTTCAGATATTTTTTAGTTCGGATATCGGTTCGGGTTCGGTGATCTCCAAGTCCCGTGCACACCCCTATTCAAAACAATCAAAATTCACATTTAATTTGTGCAAAGAACACGCGCGAGTCTTGCTTTCCACAAATTAAAATGGAATACAAAAGCGTCTAATTATCTCACCAATCAAATAAAAATTTAGCAATATACAGAAGTTGATTTATTATTATTAAATATATATATACATAAAAATTGCAATGGCAAAAAAGTAAACCCAAATCTTGAGCAAGCATACATTCCTGTGGCTTCAATCTTTAGATAACTTCACCTTCGCAAAAAGCAAATAAGACTAACTTTTAGTTCAAGTAATTTGAAGACATAATTGAAATTATCAACATTTTTCGTCACCTTAATTGGCTCTCAAAGTGTGAACTTGAGACCTGCGGCAAAAAACACTTGCCTTGGCGGCTGGGCCCCACAAAAAATAAAAAATGGTGTCGAGTGTCGAGGTGAACATGGTACATACGTTCGAGCTTGTTGTTTGAATTTTAGCGTAGTAATACATAATAGAAAACTATCAAGAAAAATAATGTAAAAATTTTCTAAACTACAACATTACTCTTAAACTTTAGTTTAATTACAAAAAGCCCATTTCCAAACAAACAATTGCAAAAAAAAAAAAAATTAACATTTGTTTTTATTTTACAAATTAGATGAATTTAGCAAACAAGTACAAATTTAAGGGTATCTTGTAGTTTTTAGAACTATCCCTTAATTGTAATACAACATTTTAGTTCTACATTAAAATTAAGATCTAACCCTAAACATAATACCAGTCGACATCAGATAACAAAATCAAAGGAATTAATTGATTGGCTGCATTAGCAGATGACGTGTTTCTTACTTGTGATGACACGTGTTAAATGCGGTTGGCATGCAGCGCGATTTAAATGTAAAAAACGACATCACTGTTTATCTCCAAAACCGAAGTCTCGTCATTAATCATTAATTCTTTTTGAAATCATCCACCCCCACTTTCTATAAATACTCAAAAACCCATTTCTATGTTAAATCACTTTTTCTTTTTTCTCTCTGTTTTTTTTTCTTTATAAAAGCAGCACAACAATATTTATGGCTGGAGATTCTAATTCTTTTTCAATCGGTGGTAGCGGTAAGAATGAAAGAAATAAATTAAATATTATTTTTCCATTTTTAAATTTTGTGTAATTTGGGTTTTCATTTTCTTGAAAAATAAATTAATTCATGCATTGATTAATTAATTGCATGCAGGGATGGAAAATCATGATGAGACCAACGTTCTTCAGAAGCATGTTATGTTCTTCGATCGAAATAATGATGGGATTATTTATCCCTCCGAAACTTTTCAAGGTTTTCTTTTTTTCCTTTATTTTTCTCTGTTTTTCAAAAATAATACATGACTTTTTGTGGGTGAAATTGGTGTCCTTCATTTTCTAATTTTTATTTGGTTTGCCCATTTTGAAACTTTTTCAAGGTTTATTTCTCTCCCCCCCCCCCCCCATATTTTATTTTTTTAACAAAAATACATGAATTTTTAGAGTGAAAAATATTGGGGTTCTTCATTTTCTAATTTTTATTTGGTTTTCCAATTTTTGAAACTTTTCAAGGTTTATTCCTTTTTTTTTCTGGTTTTCAAAATAATATATGACTCTTTTGGGTGAAATTGGTGTCCATTCTCTAATTTTTATTTAGAAACTTTTCATGGTTTATTTCTTTTTTTGTATTTTTCCTATTTTCCTTTTTTTTAAAACAAAGAATATATGATTTTTTAGGGTGAAATTGATCTCGTTCCTTTTTCTAATATTTATATAATTTAATTTTCCTATTTTGTTTTTATTATTTATTTATCAGGTTTTCGAGAAATTGGATGTGGGCTTTTGTTGTCTTCTGTTGCGGCCGTTTTCATCAACCTCGGTCTCAGTGGGAAAACAAGACCTGTAAATTCTCTTCTCTATCCTATGTTTTTGTTTTTTGTATTGATTATTCAAGTAGGAAATTAAAACATGTTAATTATGTTTTTAGTGGTGTCTTAATATGTTTGGTTTATGTCACTTGGGGAATCTTATTTATGCATCGTACCAAATTTTAAGTTCTGCAAACCAATTGGGATTTTCCTAGAGAACAACATAAATCTTATGATCATCATTAAAGCACATAGCGTATATTTTCAGCAATATTAGGTGTAATCTAATTTTACGCTATTATATGGGAATCTTATACGTCTTTTAATTTGTGGTCACATGCGTCCCGGTTATTCGGACAAGATCCTTTGGAATTGTATTTCATCTTCTATTCACAATATGGATTGTTGATACATGTTCTTTTAATTAAACATATTAAATTATGGGTTTTTTTATAAGACAAATGTCAATCACATGTTCAATTAAAAGTACACGTGTTAACCGTCCATACTTGGAAATAGAAGATGAAATACAATATTGGAATAGAGGATCTGGTCCGTTACTCATGTAGTTTGTCTTTTTTCTTGCGTAGTCAAAATTTGCACTTAATGTTTTTAATCCTATATTTAGTGATATATAATTCATCAAATAGTTGATGGTTAATAGTCAAAAATAGGAACAATTTATCTTTTTAAGGACCATGTATGATGCTATGTATAGTATGCTCAACTTTGCATATCCGCACATGTTGATTGAAAAAAAAAATTAATAAACAAGTAAAAAATTCCATAGCTAACTGTCAATCCAGAAAACAAGCGGTTTGCAAACCATAACGAGATTAAAAAATGTTGGTGTTTTAACTCTTTTTTTTTTTTTTTAATAACGATTACTTTAGTCATTCCAATAATACCTATTTAGACATTTTTTCATATGATAAGGAACTTTGAACATGTCAAGAATGTCTACTTTCTTGAATAAATTTTGTCGATTCCTAAATTTCATTTTCACTAAGTCTTCCTATTGGTCTTTAATCATGCTTTTATGTCGGCAACACTTAATACTAGAACCAAACAATAGTAATTAGTAAGTGCAATTACTGTTTTTATGACCATTACAACATCTAGTTAGTATAGGAAAGAGGCCAATGATTGCACGCAAGTATATTTTAGGGATAATTACAAAAACTACTTTAAGGCTTAACCTAATTACAAAAAAGCTCCTGTTATATTTCTTAATTACAAATAACCCCTTAAAGGTTTGTATTACCTAACAAATACCTCTTAAGAAAGGTTGCAGTTGGTTAAAGAGAAACAAATGTAAATGGGTATATAAATGTGAAAGATAACTGGGTTTTTCTTTTTGTAATTAGGATAAACCTCATGGGTAATTTTTCTAATTTCTTAAATGTTTATGGAATAATCTATTTCAATATAATTGTTCAAAGCAGGGGAAACCTTTTTCTATCCATTTCCCAATTGAGGTGAAAAACATTCACATGGCCAAGCATGGAAGTGATTCTGGCGTCTACGACAAAGAAGGAAGGTAAACATCACTTTCTTTGCATTGAAAAAATTGTTCTTGTTACTGTATCAATGATATCTTCTAATTGAGATCATTGTTGAAAAACATCACTTTTAATCCAAACACGGAACAAAGAAACCCTTGTGAATCTCTATTTCCTACATGTACTATGGGAGAGTGTGCAAACTGAGAGGCTTAATTGCAAAATTGGTGTCGTAGCTTTGAAGTGGTGTGACTTTTATTTTTTTAGTTTGCATCTTAGGACTTTAATTTAAAAAATTCGGAACATTGAGTACAATTTTGGCTGAAAAATTAAAAATTGGTCGAATTGCTCATGTGACTGCCACCTCACCACCCCAAATTAGGAGTTTTAAATTTTCCGGCGAAATTGTTGATTAGGATATATGTGTCGATGTTATTGAGGTGGTGAGGATATTTTCAAAATTGAAAATCCCCAATTTTCTGGCGGAATCGATAATGAATAGTTGGCCGGTATTTCAATTTTCAATCATCAATCCCTCAAAAAAAAATTGAAAATCCCCAATTAGGATGGTGAGGTGGCAGCCACATCAGCAATCATTTCCCAACCACAATATGCCGAATTTTATAAATTAAAGTCAAGATGCAAACTGAAAAATAAGTCTCAAAATGCCACCACCCCAAAGTCCAATTTTGCAATTAAGCCAAGTCTAAAATAAAGCCACGACTCTCTATTGTTTGCATGTAGAAACGGAGAATCACTTTTTTTAGAGTTTACGAACACTCCATATGTCATCTCGTGATCATCAGCCAGTTAATATCGACCTTGTTTACCAATGAAATTATCATTTTTCTACTTGAATCTCCCGAATGCTCTGCAAGTATGTAATAGTTACATTCAATACTTACACTGTATAGTACTATTGCCTAGTAATATCATTCTTCTACATTTGATTGCATTTCCATCTGTAATTTCTCGCGCAATAAAATTTTCTTGGTAGATTACGAAATTTTCCTCTTATCCTATTGATCTCGTATATTAATTTCACGTCTTGAAGGTTTGTTCCATCTAAATTCGAGGAGATTTTTAGCAAACACGCACATACTCGTCCGAATGCCTTGACATCGGATGAGTTGAAAAGTCTCTTGAAATCTAATAGGGAGCCCAAGGACTATGGTGGATGGTACGTAAATATTTACAATTTAATGTTTTCCATATTGTTGTCAGATTTATTCCATGCTACACCTGGAGACGAGTACTCCAGATTGATAATAACAGTAATAACAGTAGTGGATATGTAAAGATTCACATACAATCACACAATTCGGCGTGTATTATATGCAAATCTACGGTAGATACTAAATCTGGTATATTCTTCCAAGAGTAGCATCCATAAGACCTTGTTGTTCTCGTCTTTTCCTTAATTTTCTGGAAGTCCCTTATCTCTTCGCCCTGTATATGTAATAATAAAATCTGGATTATATCGACAGGCTTGCTGGTTTCACAGAGTGGAAGATTTTGTATTCCCTTTGCAAGGACAAAGAGGGTTTGCTTCACAAAGATATCGTACGAGCTGTTTACGATGGAAGCCTGTTCGAACGAATGGCCAAGGAGAAAGCATCTAAGAAACAAAAGTAATTTCAAAAAACACGAAATGTACTTAACTATATATATAAAAATCTCGTTCTAAATTCGTTGCTTTTTTCCGAGATAATTTGGTGAATAAGCAAAAGATAGTTATATTGGCAAATCATTCTTTTTTCTGCAGAATAAGTTCTAATGTTTGATGAACTCAAGATTGTACAGAAACCGTTCAATCGAGCGAATGAAAGTTGATTTAGTCTTTGATGACTTGCGGACAGTTATTCTCACGGGCAAAATTTGGACTTGTACATGTTTATTGTAACAAGTAATTACTGAACTATGTATTTCATACGGTGTTTCTTAATTACGCGATTCTTTTGTGTGTACGAATTGTGTTGTGTTGTGTTATATGTAAGGAAAGCATAAAATTAGATGATTTTTCTTGATGTTTTGTTTCTTGAAGTTTTGCCAAAATGCTTTTATATCAGCCTAGGAAAGCTGATGAAGTTATATATTGTGATAATATTCCTTGCACAACTTGTACTCTGTTTACAAATCGTGTAGTTAAACAACTTGGTATTGCTTGCACAATAATTGTTGAATCACAAAATGTCAAGAAAGAACCGAAATCTTCTGCGGTGGCTTTGGAAATCTAGGAATTTTGCGAAGTTTTCGGGGAGTTAGTATTTATGAGGAGGAGATTGTGGATCATGCTTTGAAATAATGGATGAAATTCGATCAAGTTGATGACAGAAAGCTGAAAGAAGCTAAATCTACCACTTTACTAGTTCTAATTCACACACAAGGAATAAAGTAGGACCCAATCAGTGACGAAGCCAGGATTCTCGAGTAGGGGGGCCCAACTAATATTAATATAATAGAGTCCGTCGGATTTTTGGTTACTTCTCTATAATAAAAATAGTTTTAACCATGTTTTCTTAGCCATTTTTGAGTTTAAATTTTCACTGTCTTTTTTCCTTTCCAAAGACCGATTCATAACCCGATACCGAAAAATGTACCGCATCAATTTTCTTAAATATAACTACGTACGTCATAAGAGAATATAAGAAGGGTATGACCGTGTCCAAATGGCTAAAAAGGTTTTCAAAACATATGACTATTTCTCATTTTTAAGAAACATAAGTGGACAATTTGTTCATTACCACATGTAAAAATTAAAAACAATACATCAAATTTAAAAGAAGTATAAATTTTGATTAAGTCATTGTATTAATTCAATCACATCTTAATATTAAAAAATAAATAACAAAATACAGTTACATCAATATACCGAAAGGAACAAATAGAGACACAAGAGAGATAATGCAAAAGTTGAAGTTAAAGTTTATAGCGGAGCTTAAAAATGTACAAAATTTTTAGAAAATGGGCAAAATGACCAAAACTCATATTTCTCAAGATTTACAAATGAAAGCAGAAAAGAAGAATGGAAGATAACTTAAGACTTTTTTTCTATTTTTCTATTTTTCTATTTATTTTAAAATTAAAAAGTGATAGGACCAAAATAGCCCTATTTTTTGTCAAAATTTGAGGGGGGCCAAGTTCTTCCCTTGGCCCATGAATGGCTTCGCCCTTGGACCCAATAATTGGACAAAAAGTTGGGCTGTTATTTGTAATATTTAGAAAAACTGAAGGATGTAATTATAAAATGTATGACTAGTCAACAAATTTCGCCACCTCAATTAACATATTAGACTTCTTGTGGCATTACTGCATTAGGGGGGAGTTGTGAAAAATGACAATGACAGAGTGGTTTTGGCTTGGAGATTTTCTAGGGAACGTCATGTTAGTCCAGTAGAAGCATCTCTTCTTGCTGTTGGAAATGCTCATGTCAGTGCATTTCATCAAGGGTGGAATATGCTTCTAAGTGAAGATATATGACAAGATTATTGTTGCCAAATTAAATCAAATATCTTCATTTGATTCTTATAGTTGGACAATAGCCGAGAAATGTACCTTCTTGGTAGTTTTTCTTTTTTTTATGTCTATATTTTTGTTTCTTGCAATTAGAACTGACAATGGGTTGGGTTAGACTGAACCAACGGGATTGGACTCAGACCAAGCCACACAATTGGGCTAATCTGAAATTTCATTAGGCCCAATCCAACCAAGCCCAACAATATTTTTTACGTTATGGAATAGAAAAATAGTTTTTAAACTTGACCAACACCATTGCGAGATGAACGTATCACTTGAACTATAAACTTGTGGTATATATTACTAGGTAATTAATTACAGAGCAATTAGTGAAGAAATTGCAAGAGGGAAAATTTGAAATATGTTTTTATTCATCATACTAAATGTGTAGCACTGCATGAGGTATATATATACCCATGCTATCCGTGTGTATGAGTGTAACTGCTAAGTTGCAAAACAGGAAAGGAAATAAAATGGAAAAACGTGATTACAACTAACAACGACTTTTAAAGGAAAAACTAAAAGAACCCGGCTAAAAACCAACTCCCCAGAACCGGGCCTCTGAACCGGATAACTCCAACAATTAGGACTGAGAGTTAGAGTCATGACAGTGTTGGAAAATTTGAATGGAAATTGTGCTTTGGGCATAATTTTCTTGGACAATATTTAACTCCAATAGTGTTTAATTTTGTAACATCTAAAACTCCCAACTCATGGAGTAGTGGGAGAGTGATGAGACTTGAAACTCCCAAACTCATGGAGTAGTGGAAGATTGATGGCACTTGAAACTCCCAAGTCATGGAGGAGTGGGAAGTGAATGGGGTAGTGGGGAGTTAATGTGGCTTAATCTTGAAGCCTATAAAAAGGAGGTCCATGGTTTTCACAATCTACACAATTCAACTCCTACACTTGCATAACAAAAGTTCTTGCATATTGCTCTTGTATTCTTTGGCTTCCAATTGCATTTTGGTGGTGATTTCCAAGCATAGTCTTCAGTTCGCCGGAATTGAGGTAATCCGGTTTTCCCGTCTTATCCTCGGGAAAAGGCGTCCGAGAATATGGGACGAATTTGTTTTAAGGATAGTGTATGTTGGGATTACAACCAAAAATCAGAGGGATACAGCGGGGGATAATTTGAACTAACAATAGTCTATTACAAGCAAAGCGAAAAGGAAAGATAAAGAAAGCAAGTCGAAGCGAGCGAACTCTTTCTTTAAGACTCTTGTTGCCCCCCACACGATGCTCACGGTTGCGGTGCAACGAGTCTCCCAAGATACAACGACTTTGGTAAAGGATAGGAGCACCACAAATCCTTCTACCCGGCGAACTGAGATAAGTGAGGCCTGAGGTGACACCACACTTCTACGTGACACTTTTGGGTAATGCAGAATTTTGAGTGACAGACTGTGATATGAATGCACGATTTTGCTCTATGTTTATGATGTATGATGCACGAAAAACCACTGAAGGAGGACTCCAATATATAGGGAAAACATAAGGGTTTCTCCAAAGGAAAGCCCCAATGATTTTGGACACAATCAAGCCCATCAATCCTCAATCAAATCTTTCCTTTATTAGATTGATTTTATGCCAAGTCAAACCTTCCAATTGTGGCCTCAATCGGTTTAGGAATGATTTGATGCAATCAATCAGGTTACCATAAATTGGTGATTTGATTCAAAGTTGCCTATTTAACGGATAAAATCAAGCAACTTACCAAACACCGGATTTGACCAATCTACCAACTTCCATATAAGTTGGATACATTTCCCACAAATATATCTTTCCAAGTGTACCATTTGTGCATCGATTTCTCACTCACCCATAAATGGTTTTGTGAAAATAATTGCACCACTCGTTTCCAAAATTAACGAGTTCCCACACTTAGAATTTCGGCTTAACAAAACCGATTTTTCCAACAATCCCCCACATGAGTGGAAACGATGCATGAATGCATGCACTCGACCACTCACCCCACGAAACATTGTTGCATCGGGATAGGTAGCTTGTGGCTTTGAACCTTCCTTAGTAAGATACTATCGGATATATCCGCGGCTTAGTGACGCGATGCCTTGAACTACTCCGCTTACGAATATACCAAGACAATGATTTTACACAACAACACTTCTGCTTATCTCGAAGTTCTCTGGTTGTGTCCGTTTTGGCCATGGATCACACTTGGGATTCATAAGTGTTTCATTGAGGCGGCCCGTCCTCACACTTACATAGGTGACCTTGCCTATCAGAGGTACCCTGCAATACCTCACCTTATTAGGTATAGGACATCATTAAAAGTCCATAGGACTTAACCTCACCACAATGATCGTGAGTTCAATCACTTGGTGGTGCTCTCTAGGGAATGGTTAGCTTGAAGCTAAGTACCAAGTGTTATGACTGAACAGTTTAAAGTTTAGTTTTCCCATTGAACCAAATTCTTGGGATCTCCAGTCATCATGGTTGGGTTTCCACTAGAAACTGTTCTTTAAGTTGTGGATTTTACACCAATTCCCTCTAGCATTTTACAATTGATCTCCACTTCAATCAAGTTTGCGCGCAAGATTGAGATCAATTTGTTTACGTATTTGAGCACATAGTCTCTGAGCATGTGTAACCACTTGAATTGACATGAGTGCCACCGGTGGACTTTCAAGCCCTTCAATGTCAATGTGGCTTTATAACATATTAAACTCATACAGATTATTCTCAATATGTTATCTCTTTTTAGAGAGATATTCGTTTGACTTTATCATTTGTCAAACTTGTCATTATTCATTCAATGACTTAATTTTTGTATATGTTCCCAACAAGTTCGGGTACAACAATCCGTCAGGGTCTACCTTGATAAGGTTAGCCTTTAAGGCCTTTTTCTGCACCTTTTCTTGGTACCTCAATGGGTGCAATATTGCAACACTCAAGAGTACACTAAAAGATGCACATCTATAAGAGAAATCACAGGTGACCCATGTTAGCTATCAACTAGCATTGTTAATGCCAATTGACCCACATCTTTTTTTCTAAGGACACCTCTCAAAGAAACTTGTATCTCTTTGACTTCGCAGTTATTGGGGTCAGTCTTTGTCAAGATTGAGGTAAATTTACATTTACCAACCACCCCCACATTTGTGGCATAACTCATCCTCCCAACATTGTGCAACAGTGTCAACTTTGAGAATTATCAATTAAATAATTGTTATTTCTCACAAGTTCAACCGTGATTGGATTGCCGACAAATAATCCAATTGCCTAGGCAAAATTCCAAAGAATTTCCCGAAAGGGCTAAAGGACTCAGTTGCATCCATTCACCAAATTTGGGTAGAGTTAACTTGCCAAGTGCTCCCTCACAAGGGGACGCTAAATCATATGCCTCTCACAAGAGCATTTAGATTTGCTCATGCCTTCATTGACATGTTTTGCTATGTGTTATGACACCCAAGATGTCATAGCACTCAAGTTGGCACTTTGAGCCTTGCCCATAGCTATTTGGCTATTGCAGTATCACAATATAAAATTCCACGTTTATATTGTGAGTCCAGTTTAATATTTGGTAATAATTTCATATTCACCAATTTCTTTATGACATTCATGTAAAGTCCAACATGCCATAAATCACGACTCAATCATATAAGAGGAAGAAGCAATAGTTTTATTAGCATCATTTGTGCGGCGCACAGCCATTACATTCATCTTGAAGAATCCCTTTTCAAGGTGTACCAAGGTTCCTTCAAGGTCTTTTCATGCTTGGCATTCGATTGTCTATTGCCTTCTTCAATGCACAATTTCACAATCAAATCCTCCAAGCCCATTTGCTTCCTCTTATGCTTGAGATAATTTTTGAAATCCCTCCAACTAGGCGGCAATTTTCCAATTATTGCAGCCACTTGGAAGGTTTCACACAACTGCATCCCTTCAGCATAGATGCTGTGCAAAATCAACTGCAATTCTTGGAGTTGACTCATAACAGTCTTGGTATCAACCATCACATACTCCAAGAATCTGCCGACAATGAACTTCTTGGTGCCGGCATCCTCCGTTCTGTACTTTTTGTCCAACGAGATCCACAATCCCGGCGTACCTTTGAACGAGGCATACACACTGCACAACGACATTATCCAACCCGTTAAGGATGTAATGCTTGCACAAGTAGTCCCCTTGATCCCAGGCATCAAGGGCGGCCCTACGATCCATATTGGTATCGTATGGGGCAACCACAGGAGGGTCCTCTTTAAAGAACATCTTTTGCTGCCACGTGTTAAAATTGAGTCCGGTAAACTTTTCTGGCCTTTCGGCATGGGCAGCCACAATCGCTGGAACAGGTGTGATCGAAGGTGTTGCCAACACTGACGTAACACCTACGCCAGAGGCAGAACCATGTGAAGCCTGAAGTGAGGCCACAGGTGTGGTCACACCGAAGGCCACACTCCCTGGAGCATCAAAAACTAGGGTGTGCCGGAAGGTGTGGTAACACCGTGAGCCACACTCGCCGAAACATCGAATCTTGTGGTGTGCGAAAGGTGTGGTAACACCGTAGCCACACTCACGGCAAACATCGAATCTTTGGGGTGTGCGGAAGGTGTGGTCACACCCCCACGTACAATCGGAGCATATCCGAGCAGAGGTGTCTTTAACACTTCCCGAGCCGGAACGTTCGGAAAGCGAGAGGTGTGACGAGAAGGTGTGGTCACACCCCCACGATCATCGGAATGCAGAGCGAATGTGTGTTGGCGGGTGTGCCCGAAGGTGTGGTCACACCAAAAGCGGGGACAACGAAATAGGTGTTGTCGGAGGTGTTGTCACACCCGAGGCCACACCTACAGACGGTGGTCATCGCGTTGCTTGAAGACGCCATCACCCAAATTACAAACAAGAGTCTTAAAATTGTTAGGATTACAACCAAAAATCAGAGGGATACAGCGGGGGATAATTTGAACTAACAATAGTCTATTATAAGCAAAGCGAAAAGGAAAGCAGTAAAGCAAGTCGAGACGAGCGAACTCTTTCTTTAAGACTCTTGTTGCCCGTCACGATGCTCACGGTTGCGAGGCAACGAGTCTCCCAAGATACAACGACTTTGGTAAAGGATAGGAGCACCACAAATCCTTCTACCCGCGAACCGAGATAAGTGAGGCCTGAGGTGACACCACACTTCTACGTGACACTTCCGGGTAATGCGACTTTTGAGTGACAGATGTGATATGAATGCACGATTTTGCTCGTGTTTATGATGTATGATGCACGAAAAACCACCAAGGAGGACTCAATATATAGGAAAACATAAGGGTTTCTCCAAAGGAAAGCCCCAATGATTTTGGACACAATCAAGCCCATCAATCCTCAATCAAATCCTTCCTTTATTAGATTGATTTTATGCCAAGTCAAACCTTCCAATTGTGGCCTCAATCGGTTTAGGAATGATTTGATGCAATCAATCAGGTTACCATAAATTGGTGATTTGATTCAAAGTTGCCTATTTAACGGATTAAATCAAGCAACTTACCAAACACCGGATTTGACCAATCTACCAACTTCCATATAAGTTGGATACATTTCCCACAAATATATCTTTCCAAGTGTACCATTTGTGCATCGATTTCTCACTCACCCATAAATGGTTTTGTGAAAATAATTGCACCACTCGTTTCCAAAATTAACGAGTTCCCACACTTAGAATTTCGGCTTAACAAAACCGATTTTTCCAACAGTGTATTCAACACACGATTCAGGCCAATTTTATATTGTGCTTATGTAATTTTGTTTATTACAACTTTTTGTTAATGTTCTGTAATTTGTAATTCCTTTTTATATTGTGTAATACAAGCTGTACTAGAAATATTCTTCGTATTTTGCCAACAAACTTAAAACAGATTCTTTATTTGAATAGCTTCTAGTACAGTTTGTAAATCGGCATTAGCTATTTTCTGTATACGTGCTAATGTTGTAAGTTTCTGAAATCAATAATCTTCAGATATCGGTTTATAAAGTGCTACTTCTGTTATTTTTTCCTTCTGTTACCGTGAATTTCCATTTTGGAATTCACATTAGATATGAAATATTCGTTGTCAGTGTCTTGTTGGCATAAGTCATCATTTCAGTAGTATTTTCTTTTGGCAATTGTAATTTTGGATATTATAATACAGTGCATCATTTTTTATCAACTTGTATTTTGTCTCTACTGTTGACGTCATCTCAAATGATTCACTTGGTATAATCAATTTTGCAATTGTCATTTCTATGGTTGCATGTGTAAGATATAATTCTCAGGTTTTCATACAGTGGGTATTAGATTATAATTTGAATTTCTTTATAAGTCTCATTTTGTAGTACTGCATATGAGGTTAGTTGTTTACTGATTTTTATATCTGTGTATTCTAACCTTTCTTTAATTGGGTTGGTCTGAATTTTTTTTTAATTTGGACTAATAAGACATTTATGCCCGTGCAATTTGGAGTGGAAGGAAAATTGAAAATTTGGACGTTATAATTTGTTATTATCGGTCTTGTTCCGATAGATTGAAGTGCTAAACTTCTTTTGTTATTTGTTTGAGAAATGGCATCTGATTCAAACAATGGTGGGTCTAACCCCGTGGCACCAACTCCGGTTTTTTTAACCAACCCTACGCTTAATGTGCCGGTTAATCATGGCAAAAACTGGAAAAGTTTACCGTTTGAACTTTAAGCGGTGGCGGCGTGAAGATGCTCTTCTACTTGACCACCTTGAACTTGACACTCGGTTCTTGGTTGAAAGATCCTCCATAGCTTAGTGAGGATGAAATTGATGCACAAGCAGTTAATGCTTTGGATGCTTGGAATCATGTTGATTTCTTATGTAGAAATTGTGTCATGAATGGCCTTCGAGATTCGCTTTACAACGTGTATAGCTCTAAGAAAACTGCAAAGGAACTGTGGGAGTCTTTGGACCATAAGTATAAGACTGAGGATGCGGGTGCGAAAAAATTCATCGTAGGCCGCTTCTTGGATTATAAAATGGTGGACTCAAAAACGGTCATCAGTCAAGTACAAGAGCTTCAGGTGATCATACATGATATTCATGCCGAGGGAATGGTTCTTAGTGAGACTTTCCAAGTGGTTGCAATCATTGAGAAATTACCACCAGCTTGGAGAGACTTCAAGAACTATTTGAAACATAAACGAAAGGAAATGAACGTCGAAGAACTTGTTGTTCGACTTCGCATTGAAGAAGACAACAAAAGTTCTGATAAGAAGTGGTTCATCCTGAGGTGGCTAAAGCCAAGGTTATTGAACATGGGCAAAGTTCCAAAGGCAAGAACAAATCTGGGCCAGCGGGAAAAAGGGGTTAAGTTGGGACGCAAAGGAGGCATTTCCAAGAACAAGTTCGAAGGAAAATGCTTTAATTGTGGCGGCAAGGGTCACAAGGCTTCTGACTGCAAGAAGCCAAAAAGGAACAGAGAGGCTAACATGGTTGAGAAAATTTCTCAAGTGGTGTCAGATATGAACCTGGCTGCAGTGGTCTCTGAGGTGAACTTGGTGTGCTCTGTCAAAGAAATATTTAATTCCTTTGAGCCAGCTGAAGACGGTGAGAAGCTGTATATGGGGAATTCAGCTACCTCTGAGGTCAAAAGGAAAGAAAAAGTGATTTTGAAGATGACGTCCGGGAAGGAACTAACTCTCAACAATGTGTTGTATGTGCCAGATATTCGAAAAAATCTGGTGTCTGGTTCGCTTTTAGATAAGCATGGTTTTCGCATTATTTTTGAGTCAGGGGTTGTAACTTTGATGAAAAATGGAATGCTTGTAGGAAATGGTTATGCTTCTGATGGGCTGTTTAAGCTCAATGTAATGGTTGTTAAACCAAAAATCAATGAAATGAATAACTCTTATGTTTACTTGCTTGAGTCTTCCAATTTGTGGCATGATAGACTAGGACATCTTAATTATGATACTCTACGTAAATTAATTAACTTGAATTGTATTCCAACATTCTATATTGATTCCAAGCACAAGTGTGAAACTTGTATTGAGGCAAAGTTAACAAGGACATTATTTAAAATTATTGAAAGAAATAATGAACCACTTGATTTAATTCACACCGATGTATGTGATTTAAAATCGACACAAACACGTGGTGGCAACAAGTACTTCATTACTTTTATAGATGATAACACAAAGTTTTGTTATGTGTATATTCTTAAAAGTAAAGATGAAGCTATAGAAAAATTTATTCTCTATAAAAATGAAGTTGAGAATCAGCTCAATAAGAAAATTAAGGTGTTAATAAGTGATCGTGGAGGTGAATATAAATCACCATTTGCTGAATTCTGTGCCCAACACGGAATAAGACACGAAACAACAACACCTTATTTACCTCAACAGAATGGCATTGCAGAACGGAAAAACCGTACACTTAAAGAAATGATGAATGCCATGTTATTAAGTTCTGGCTTGCCTCAGAACATGTGGGGGAAAAGCTGCGCTTGACTAATTACCTTTTAAATAAGGTACCCCGTAAGAAATTAGATAAAAGTCCTTACGAGCTATGGCATGGAAGAATGCCATCCTACAAATATTTACGAGTGTGGGGGTGTCTTGCTAAGGTTGCTATACCTACACCAAAGAAGGTGAAGGTAGGTCCCAAAACTGTTGACTGCATATTTATTGGATATGCACATAATAGTGTTGCTTATCGATTTCTTGTGCATGAATCTAAAGTTGAAGATATACACAAGAACACGATAATTGAATCGAGAAATGCCTCGTTCTTTGAAAATGTATTTCCATGCATATCGAGAGAAGAAGCAAACTCTTCTAAATGGATACATGATTCAATAGAACAAGAGCAAGAAGAAGAGGTAGAAATTAGATGCAGTAAACGAGCTAGGATAGAAAAATCTTTTGGTCCAGATTTTCTAACCTACATGCTGGAAAGTGAACCTCAAAGTTACAGAAAAACTATAGCTTCTTCCGAAGGACCATTATGGAAAGAAGCCATAAAAAGTGAAATTGATTCCATCTTGTAAAACCATACCTGGGAACTAGTGGATCTTCCTGAGGGAAGTAAACCGCTAGGTTGTAAATGGATTTTCAAGAAGAAAATGAAGGCAGATGGAACAATTGATAAGTACAAGGCTAGACTTGTAATTAAAGGTTACAGACAAAAAGAGGGCCTTAATTACTATGATGCGTATTCTCCAGTTACGAGAATAACCTCCATTAGATTGGTACTTGCAATTGCCGCATTGCGAAATCTTGAAGTACATCAAATGGACGTAAAAACTGCTTTTCTAAATAGAGATTTAGAAAAGGAGATTTCCATGGAACAACCTGAGGGATTCTCTGCACCTGGGCAAGAGAACAAGGTTTGTAAACTGGTCAAGTCATTATATGGCTTGAAACAGGCACCAAAACAATGGCATGAAAAATTTGATAATGCCATGAAAGAGTGTGGATTTAAAATAAATGAATGTGATAAATGTGTTTATGTTAAAGACACTGAAAATGACTATGTCATTTTGTGTCTTTATGTAGACAGCATGCTTATCATTGGAAGTAATGATAAAATAATTAAATCCACTAAAGATATGTTGAACTCGAGGTTTGACATGAAAGATATGGGTTTAGCTGACGTGATCATCGAAATAAAGATTTCTAGAACTTCAAATCGACTGACTCTCGACCAGTCACATTATGTGGATAAGATTCTAGAAAAAATTAGTAAGGATGACACGTCGTTAGCTAGAACTCCTATAGATACGAGTCAACATCTATCAAAGAATAGAGGTGAGAATGTGTCTCAATTGGAATACTCACGAGTCATAAGAAGTTTGATGTACTTAATGAGTTGTACAAGACCAGACATTGCTTATGCAGTGAGTAAATTGAGCAGATACACGAGTAATCCAGGGCATGACCACTGGAAAGGTATAGTGAGAATACTAAGGTATTTAAGATACACACGTGATTTTGGACTGCACTATACAAGATATCCTGTTGTTATTGAAGGATACAACGATGCTAACTGGATATCTGATATTAAAGACTCAAAGTCTACAAGTGGATTTGTATTCACTTTAGGTGGTGCAGCCATATCGTGGAAATCTTCTAAGGAGACGGTTATAGCTAGATCCACAATGGAGTCTGAGTTTATAGCTTTAGACAAGAGTGGAGAAGAAGCTGAATGGCTCCGAAACTTCTTAGAAGATATTCCAAATGGCCAAAGCCTGTGCCATCAATTTGTATACATTGTGATAGTCAATCTGCAATTGGCAGGGCACAGAGCAATATGTACAATGGTAAGTCTAGACATATACGTCGTAGACAATACCATTAGACAACTACTCTCAACTGGTGTTACCTCTATTGATTATGTGAAGTCAAAGGATACATTAGCGGATCCGTTAACCAAAGGGTTAAATCGAGAGTTAGTTGCAAAATCATCAAGATAAATGGGACTTAAGCCTCGGGAAAAATGAGTTGATACAATGGAAACCCAACCTAGTTATGACCGAGATCCCAAGATCTAGGTTCAATGGGACAACCTAATTGTAAAAAGACTCTAGGATCATCTTTGTGGGGGGATTTTTCCTTGTCCATTCCTTAACAAAGAAAACCCGTGAAAAGAAGAGGATAAGCACTTGCTTTTAATGATTCTTGTGCGTCGGTAAGTTTGCCGGGTAGTGCGGGCTACTATAAAAAAGAATCACCTATGTGAGAGAGAAGTGGGGCCGCTTGAAGAGAATTGCGTGAGGCTCAATTCTTAGAACCTCTTGCGAGAACTGGCATATGTTCGTGCCATGAATGAACATAACAATGAGAATCAAGTATGCTTTAGGAAGAATCTGTGTGAGATATATCATCGTTTACACAAAAGGAAACGTTCAAAGACATCGCGTCTACTGATCAGCTAGTAAAGTAAATATATTTTCACAAGGGAAGGTTCAAAGGGTAATACCTACCTTTCCTATGCAAGGTTCAACTGCTGGATTTTATCACCAAATCTTTGTATCTTCGAATTTCCATTCATGTGGGGATTGTTGGAAAATTTGAATGGAAATTGTGCTTTGGGCATAATTTTCTTGGACAATATTTAACTCAATAGTGTTTAATTTTGTAACATCTAAAACTCCCAACTCATGGAGTAGTGGGAGAGTGATGACACTTGAAACTCCCAACTCATGGAGTAGTGGAAGATTGATGACACTTGAAACTCCCAAGTCATGGAGGAGTGGGAAGTGAATGGGGTAGTGAGGAGTTAATGTGGCTTAATCCCGAAGCCTATAAAAAGGAGGTCCATGGTTTTCACAATCTACACAATTCAACTCCTACACTTGCATAACAAAAGTTCTTGCATATTGCTCTTGTATTCTTTGGCTTCAATTGCATTTTGGTGGTGATTTCCAAGCATAGTCTTCAGTTCGCCGGAATTGAGGTAATCCGATTTTCCCGTCTTATCCTGGGAAACAGACGTCCAGAATAGGGGACGAATCTGTTTTAAGGATAATGTATTCAACACACGATTCAGGCCAATTTTATATTGTGCTCATGTAATTTTGTTTATTACAACTTTTTGTTGATGTTCTGTAATTTGTAATTCCCTTTTATATTGTGTAATACAAATTGTACTAGAAATATTCTTCGTATTTTGCCAACAGACAGTTTACTTAATTGTATTAATAATAAATCCCAATTATATATGTAGGTATCGTTTGACAATGTGGGTTTGGGTCGATAGCAAATATAATCCCTATCTATTTTGTGTTCAAGATATGGATTGGGGCAAAGGAGAAATGAGCCGGCCTGGTAACTATCACACTTTGCTGATTGCAAATCCATGGGAGGGGTTGTTATTATGTAATCAGGCAGGCCCATCAAATAAAGTTGAACAACTTACGTTATCTTATCATCCCTCTACTTCTATTCAATTTCTCTTTTTTGGGTTAAGGACACATTTACCACATATTCCAAAGAAAAGACAGTTTTTTTATGTTCCCAAACTTTTTCTGGACTTTTTTACGCTTCGACAATTTTTTTGTACATTTTGACGCTCCTGTCAATTTTTCCGAATTTTTTTACGTTATTGTTTGAAGGTTGTTTCTAACATGCTTTATCTAATAAAATTTCAGTGAAAACATAAATTTTGCCCCATTAAATAATTAATATTATACTCAAGATTCTTATAAAAAATCAAGAAATATACACATAAAATAACACATATTAAAACCAAAATATTGAAAATAATATAGAAACAATATATGAATAAAAAAGACAATCCAACTTTTGATCCAATGCACTAAAAAACGTAAAAAAACATGAAGCAATCAAAACAACATAACAATATTAAAAACTATATAGAAACAATCCAGAAATAATATAGAAAACACCATATGAACAAAAAAAACATAAAAATGGGTAAAAACTGCATTGAAACATCGAAAACTATATTAAAATAACGAAGAAAATCATAACAACATTAAATTCAATATATAAACAACCCAAAAGCAGCGTCAACAATATAAAAAACACACATGAATAAAAATAACTGAAAATAGGTAAAAATTATATTTACACATTAAAAACTACATGGAAGCAACATAAAAATATAAGAACAAAATTTAAAACATTACATAACAGCCGAGAAGCAACAAAAATAATATATAAAACAACACATGAACAAAATATAACGAAAAAAATAGGTGTAAAAGTTGTATTAACACATAGAAACAACCAAGAAACAAATAAACATCGAAATAATAGAAATAACATATAAAGCAATAATGGAACAAAAAAAATTGAAAAAAAAAATAATAAAATATCCAAAAATTTTGCAAGAGCGTAAAAAAAATCAGTCGGGAGCATATATAAAGGAGCTGAGCGTAAATGTAACCAAACGGTGGTTTAATCTGTCTCCCTAAAATCCTCCCAAAATATAGAGTAAATTGGTGATATTTTTCCCGGATATTATGGTAAACTTAGCAATTTCTTATACATATTCTCCATATAAGTGTACTTTTGATATTTTCTATAAGTTTTTCATTCAATTAGTTATCCATGAACATTGTAATCCTAACTAATCAAATCTATTTCGAACAATCCAATTTTCTCGTGTAACGACGATAATACACATTTAATCAATGCTTTATACCCTCTATTTTCTTGGATGGGATCTTCCATTCCAAAAGAATATTTGTATCTTCTATTCTACCACACATATGATTGTCATGTGTATAGAAGTTACCATATTAATTTTAATGAAACATTTTTTTGGAATACAATATCCCATTCGCTATTTTCTAGTTGAGAATGTTATTTGCATTATTTCCTTCCATTCATTTATGTTATGAAAATAAGTGTGAGATGTAAGCGTTTGTTAAATGAAAAATAACTCAAGAAACACTCCCCAAAAGACCAAATTGTCCTCAAAAAATCTTACTTCTCACGAGTCATGAGAAGCTGATGGCCTGATGCAAACGGAAGCTTGAACAAAGATATAAATTCTCCTTGGACATTGAATCTATAAGAATACCATAAGAGAGACAATAATTGAGGGAATACCCTAACTCGATTTTTTTATTCAATAATCAACCACCCTAAAAATAATAACACAATAGATATTTATAGGATTAAACTCCTACAGTAATTAATAAAACTCTTAATTATTGAAAACTTTTAAAAAGTAAGTATATAACCCACTAAAACTAATCCTAAATAATATCTCAGATCTTATCTACATCAAAGCCCTATGTCATAGTTTTGGCACAAAAGGGTCCCAAAGCAATTAAATTTGGGGATTCTCACATTGGTTTTGATTAACCACCACATATTATAAACCTCTAAACTAATGTGGTCAAGCTTGATATTTAAAAGATCAAAATGAGATTATACTCATTATTCAAATTTCAACATCTTTTCTTGCTTTTTTATAGTGCAAATTGACCAGGCTTTGGCCTTATGAGTTATGTTGAAAGGAAAGCCTATCTTCCAATGTACATCAAATACAGTGACAAACTCAAACCACTTGACATTAAAATCATTAAAAAGGACATTAGAGAAGAAGACATTTCATCATTCATCATTACAAAAATAGAGGGCAAAAATACAAACAACTTTCCATGTTTTAAGGGCTCTGTTTATTAATATTCTAAAGTACTAAAGAATAAAAAACAAAGTCACTCATGCAAGATTTAGAAGATCATGATATCCGATAAGTGCATGTATACTTCTTCAATAATGGCACATAAAAAAGGAGTTATTGAGATTAATTATTAGTTAGACATGGTGTCCCATCTTTATATATTATGTGGTATTCAAGAAGTAATTTGTAGATTTATGTTCCCTGAAAAAGACCATTTTAAGATAGCTAGACACAGAAAAAGAGGAGAATGAAGACTTCAATTTGATGGATCATTTGACATGCTTTAATATGTCGAAGAATTTGGTTACAAATACAGAAACTTAGGTCACAATTTATTGATTCTAATTCTAAAAAATTAGTCACGTAATAATATTGATGTACATATCTCCTTTTGAGTAATTAGGACATGAACTCGAGGTCTAGTTAAGCCTCATATATGAAGCTGATCCGTTTAATTAATACAAGTTAGACTTGTTGGGATGATTCATGTCTAAAACTCCTTAATTTGAAGTCAGGTCGAATTTGAAAAAGATAAAGCTAAATATACACAAGTCTAATTGAGTCGAATACCAAAATTGCATTACTCGTATTCGGGATATTTACATATAGGCATTGGGACACATGCATGTTGAGCATGTGAATGTTGTCAATAATCAATATCACCATTTTTCCACTTAGAAATTAGAGAATCATTTATTTTAGAGTTTGCAAGCAATCCCTTAGCAATGTGTATGGTAATTTATGATTGAAGATTAGGTAATCAGAAACCCGCTACTTGTTGCTCGAGCAACTCAAACTCCTATTGAAGGTATTGATTCCACCGCGACTGCTGCTTCATCTTCTTCTCATTCCCCCGCTTCCACGGATTCTTGCGAGATGACCGGCCTTCCAAACCAAAGAAGGCGGTAAGCTCACAATGGAAAAAGCAGACTACATTAGCAAGTGGCACAATGTTGCGAAAATACGCCTTGGGAAAGCTCTGCCAGAGCAGTAGAGATCTTCTATTCCAAGACGGTGTTGCGTCTCCTATTCCACTACACGGATGATTGCCACGTGTATAAAAGTTACCATATTAAAATCCCACAATTTAAACTTGAATTATTCTCCAAAATTAATACGGTAACTTCTTTACACGTGACAATCATCCGTGCATTGGAGGAAGGGGTGAAACACTACCCTGAAATAGAAGATCTCATCCGAACAAAACCTGAGATCGAGTCAGATTATGATCCACACTATATGAACATGGATTCTTGGTCTATTTTTGTAGATATAACTATTTTTAAGGATAAAATTGTAAGTCCAAGCGGCTACGATAATCTAGAGGGGGGGGTGAATAGATTATCTCCATCTTTTCAATTTCGCCCTCTTTTAACAATCGAATGCTCAAACAAAATAATGAAGGTGCGGAATGTAAACAACACACGCCGATTTAAAGAGGTTCAACCCACCTAGGGCCTAATCCTCTACCACCCCAAGATATCCTGGGATGGATTTCGAAAGAAAAAGAATTTTATTAATTACCAAAATTAATACAAATTCAACTTACAACACCTTGAAGAGCACCACACTCTTCTTCAACACCACCTTTGAGATTACCACAATCTCTTCTTGAAGATTACCACAATCTCCAACGGCACCTTGTGAAGATTACCACAATCTTCAACCTTGAAGAATACCAAATTCTTCAACACCTCAACAAGAAGATTACCACAATCTTCTTACACCTAACACCTAGATCACCCAAGTGTGTTCTTACCACAAACACTCACAAGGATATCTTGTGTTTGAATGACGACCACAAATTCAAGATTACAACACGATAATTGATAATACAATAGAGTGCAAGTGTAATCAAGAATAGCCTAGACCTCAAAGATGTGAAAGTGATAAGCTAGGCAATTTTACAACAAGAATAATGACAATGAAAGACCAAGTGTTTGCTTGAAATGTATCTTGTTGTGTTGTATCTCA
Organism: Rehmannia glutinosa; assembly: GCA_016081115.2. Taxonomy (NCBI): domain Eukaryota; kingdom Viridiplantae; phylum Streptophyta; class Magnoliopsida; order Lamiales; family Orobanchaceae; genus Rehmannia; species Rehmannia glutinosa. The sequence continues at coordinate 749,173 of JABTTQ020002722.1, read as the reverse complement.
ATTGTTGTATTGGTTGCTCCAAAACTTCCTCTATTTATAGGAGATGATTGATCAAGCATAGGCTCCTCTTGGGGATTGAAAATCTCTAAAAATACAATTAAAATCAAGAATATAGCTGTTAGAAATCAATCCCACAATTTAAGGAAAGTTTGTCTGTTGTCAAACGGCGAAAAATTTGTCATGTCAAAACATAGAGGCGACCTGGCCGCATTTAAATAGACGTTGGAAAAAGTACACAAAAAATAACACAGGCGGCGACGGCGACGTCTACCTCGACCGGCGACCATCACCCCAACCGGTCCCCCTCATGGATTTTGCAAGGATAAAACGCTCGCTTTCAAAAACGAAACTTGCAGTACCGGTCGACCATCGGGCGGCCGGCCGACCGGGACGGCCGACGCCAGGATGCCGTCGGCCGACCGCTCGTTTTTCTTTCCGTCTCATTTTCTGTTTCTAAAAACATCTTCGGTATGGGTTGCCCTATAGGGGCGACCGGTCGACCGACGAGAGACAAAATGTTGTCCAATTTTTGTCGAAAATAAAACTCAAGAAATACTCCGAAAATATAGTAAAAACATTTTAAACCGATCGGAAGTATTAGGACAACATTTAGAAACATCGTTTGAGAGTGAAAACCCAATAACGTAAAATCATTAAAAGCGTTGTCCAATTTAGACGAAAATAAACTTTGAGAAAATACTCCGGAAAATATTAAAATCATTTTAAATCATTTAGGAGTATTTGGACAACCCTTTAAAAACATTGTTTTGGTGATAAAATAAAATCATCAAAATTAAGATAAAAACATGTATCAAACAATCTCCCCTTTTGATGATTACAAACCAAAACAATTTTATCCCAAACTAAGAGAGCAATTTTAGAAATGATTTTCCCAGAAAAACATTTGACCGTTTGGAAGCAACCAAAATTTCCAAAAATATTAAAGCAACCAAGTAGGAGTAAATATTTTCAAAAATAAGCTCAAGCTCCCCTATCCACAAGCACATCAAGAATAATGTAAAAGCAATTATCCATAAGCTAAAACTTAAGCTTTTACAATTTGCTTAGGAGCTTATAAGCTCCCCATCACAAAAAAACAACATTAAACAATAATATAGGTCCATCAAGCAACAAATGGACTAACAATAAATCACAACTTATGGCTTTTATGAGCCATAGCTTATAGCTTTTATGACAAGCTTTAATTAGCTTCTTTGAGCTAACGAGCCAATTTCCTGTTTCTCCCCTTTGGAATCATCAAAAGAATGTTAGTATGATAGAAACATCATAGAAGTATATCAAAGTGCACCAAAGAAAAATGGTTTATCAACCATTGAGCAATTTAGGCTTAAAAACCAAGGAAAATGGGAGAAATGTATCATGAAAAGTTCATACGCTCGTTTTGTTTCTCAAAACATGATCTCAATGAGTATTGGGGACTTTTTGAAGCGAGAGAATCATGTAGAAGTTGAAATTTTCATTGCGACATTTTAACAAACACCTTGTGTGTGTGAAAAATAGAAGAGGTTGTATATAACCTTTGTAAATGGTTCAAGCCAAAAAAATTTCATATCATTAATCAACCTCATTTCAAAGCTCAATCATATGCACCATATGCAATAAATTGTTCATCAATAAAGAAGCTCAAAGTAGATTCTCAAGGTTCAACCCAATTGAGATAAGCTAAGAATGATCAAGGCATTACAAATGCCAAAAATTAGAGCAACCATCAAGTAATAAGTCATGCTTTCAACAATACATGTATCAAAAGTCCCAACATATTCAACTAAGCATAACAAAGCAATAAAAGAAGCACTTTTACCATCAAGTACTTCATACCAATGATCAAACAATGCTTTAGAGTATTTTTACCATCAAATACTCCATCAAAAATCATGATCATCCACAAGTCATTATCAACTTGCAATATTAACCCTTTTAAGAAAAACAAGCAAATATCATTAGTACAAATGAGTTTTACAAAAATTCATCAAAATACAAAACATCATTAATGAAAATGCTAGAAAGTAAAGGGGGTGGGGTAACATCATTCGTCATCGAGGAGAAGCAAGTTCCGGAATAAAGTCCTTGATGAATTTCTTTAACTTGCCGATAGACTTCTTCAAACTAGAATTTTCCTTTTTCACGACCGGAGCTCTTTTCTAAGAGAAGCCACATCTCTAAATGTTTCTCTTTCCACTTTGGCCATTCTCTCTTTGATATTTAGATCTTCAACATCCAACTCCTCTTCATCTCCTTCCTCATTTTCTTCTTCCCTAATTTCTTGTTCATTTCCCACATTTTCTTCTTCATTTTCCTCTTCATCCCCACATCATCTCCTTGTTCATCAAACTCACCTCTTCCAATATTTTCAACCTCATTGTCATTAAAGAAATCATCCCGAGGTTGTTGTTGATGTCGCACGCCCTAGCCTAACGCTTTGGTAGGAACCCGTGGTAAATGTCGTCGCATTCTTACCATTTGTAGAATGTTGGCATTATCAAAATCATTGTGACGAATTTCGGTATTCATTTCATTTTCCGGTATCCCGATAAGTATAAGAGTCGGCAAATCAAATTTCCCAAGTATATTTCTTCTTGGTAAGCTTTCTAGATTCTAACAAGCAATGTACAAAAATTGCCCCATAATTAACTCTTTCTCCTCGAACAATCTTATAGGTGAGAAAGAGTTCGAGATTACTTGGAAGTTTTACTTCCTTTCCACAAACACAATAGGAGCAAATGATAGATATAATCCGATAATTTGGCGGCATTGCCGAGTAAGTCACTTCGGGATATACTCCTAAAAAGGTTTTCACATCATCTAGTGAGACACCGAAAATGTTATCATCCCAATGGTGCAATTCACATTGACTACTCCATCATTTGGCACGTTAAAGTGATCACAAATATCGCCAATGTCCATGAAAAATGCCTACCATTAACAAAGGTGTGAAGTTCCAAAGGATTATCTATCGTAGCATCAACAATCCACATATTTGCATAGAAAAGTTTTATAAGCTCGTCATCATAGTGCAAACACGGATTATCCCAAAGTGAAACCCATCCTTGAATTTCAAAGTAAGCTCTAATATCCGGAAATTCATCATGAAATGCTTGAAAACGAACCATACGAGTGCACGCAATTTTCTTATCATTCAAACCAATATTCTCATAATGTTCCTCCGCAAGTTTATTTAAAAATCGAAATCTATAAGCTCTAGAGGGAGGCTCGTGAGAGGAGTGATAACTTACTAGAGTCCCAATGAATGCTCGATTTTGAAACCCCTGGCTCTTAATTCGACAATCTCCTCTTCGTGAGCCGATTTTGTTGGTCTCTTTGTAGAATATCATCTTGTTGGGGATTTGAAGAAGATTCACCCCTTTGCCTCCTTCTCCTCTTTTGAGGATTTCGTTCGTGGAATTTCTTGGAGGTGCCATGTATGTAAGATTCTTGAGAAAATAAGAAGATTAGCAACAAGAAACGTGAAAAATGATGAAGAATTGAAGATTGTAGGAGAAAGGGGATGTTAGCGCGCAAGGGTTTGGGGATTTTTGTGTGTTCTGCTTTTGAAACGAAGACAGAAAGTTATAACCTGAAAATTGGCCTGGGCGACGGCCGAGGTAGGGCGCGACCGGCCGAGGTGCAGCGGCGACGGCCGCCCTGCGCTGTGACCGGCCCTGTGATTTTTCTTTCTCCCGTAGTTTTCCAAAATTCGATTTTCCACCCCAAAAGTTTTTAAAACTTTGCAAAATATAAGTTTGGACTATATCCAACAAATATGGGTTTTGGGAAAAACATATAAATGATAAAATCGAGACTAAACACGTAGTGCCTTTTAAGAGAAAATATTTGCAAGATCAATTAGAGGCACTAAAGAGGTCAAAATGAAATATCTTGAAAGATATGTGCATAAGCATAAAATCGAGTTTATAAGAGTAAGAATAACACAAGTAAACGTACCTCGATAATTTATGCCTTTCTTGACAAATAATGACATAAGTGGCCATTTGTGAAAATATGTAAATCATACACAATTCTTAAAACATATCTAGCACAAATTATAATGATAAAAGTGTAAAGCTAAGAGATATCACATGTAAGCTCATGCCATAAAAATCCATAAAGGATGATAACACACTTTAGTCAAAAAAATGCACGAGTTTAAAAAAATCATATAAGGTCTTCTTATTCAAAAAAAAAAATTTTAAAAGACAAGTATATATTGAAGACCTTAATTAAAAAAATAAATATTTGAAAACTCATTTTGTAATTAAGACACAAATAAGAGCATGCATAATAACAAAATAAAATGCATATACAAATGGGGAGATACGGTTTACCAATTTCGCCGTTTCCATGGGTTGTGTCTTTCCCATTGTTGATGATGATATCTTCCCATTTGGAAGTCACTTTGTTGATGATGACTTCCTTGATTATTCCATTTCCAAGGTTGGTTACCTTCCCATTGTTGATGGTCTCTTCTTCTTTGAAAATCATCTTGTTGATGATGTCTTTGCCATTTCAAGGATTGTGTTCTTCCCATTTTTGATTATATCTTCTTCTTGAAATTGGCTTTGTTTAAAATAGTTTCTCCTTTTGATCAAATGAAACGTTCATTTGATGTTTTCTTGGTGGCATGAATTTTCTCCGATTTTTGCTTTGCCGGGTACCTAATATAACATTGTTTTGTGGTACCCTCATGTGTTTGGGTCCTTTGGGATTAGTCTTGAGACTTTTAGGTCTCCAACAATAATTAGAGCTATTTCTAGCCCGACAAGTATTAGCCGTATGACCCTTTTTGCCACAATAAAAACAAGTAATAATTCTAGGAGCATAATGACCAATATGCATATTGACTTGATCCTTTTTCATATGATTAACAACATTAGGCTTATGATCAAGTCCTTTATCACAATTATGAATATCAACAATATTGGACATTTTATTGGTACTCAAGTTGGATTTTAATAAATCCTTTTTCATGCAATCAATATTCTCAACAAGAGTACTATTTTTTCTTTTTCAAGGTTTCTAACCTTGTCAAGTGTGGTGGTGTGAGCACATGATAGTGATTCATAGGAAGTAAATAAACTATCCTTATCATTTTTCAAAACAATGAATTCCTTTTTCAAATTTTTGTATTTAACAAGTAAGTTTTGGAATTCATCTTGTAGTTCATCAAAATCATTTTGCAAATCACTATAATCATTTTGAATAACAATATCATAAGAAGTAGAGGGTTTAAGACATACCTCATTTTCTTCATTGATGCCCATAAAACAATATTCAACTTCTTCATAATTGGAAGTTGTAGGAGGCTTATTCCTTAAATTTGAGCTTGTATGATCTTGAGAAGTAGATGCTTTTGTTTGACTCTTTCATTTGCAAATACTCCATAGATGGCTTCTAATTTTTGCCATACTCCATGTGCCGACTTTATTCCTACAATATGTTCATATTCTAAATTAGTAAATGAACAATATAAAATATTTAAAGCCTTACCGTTTAAGGAGATGATTTTCTTTTCTTCATCATTGAGCTTTTTGAAGCCTTTTGAGGTGTATAGTGTATCTTTCGTCGGAATGGATTCTCCATTAATGACGGTGTTCCAAATGTCGAACCCGCAACCTTGTAGATAGCATTCCATTCTTTCTTTCCAAAAATTAAAATTCTTGGAATCAAATAGTGGTGGCTTGGTGGTGGAAGTGCGGATAGATGATCTTCGTTCAGAGTCGCGGATTGATCGTTTCTCTTCACTCGCGATGTGAAACGAGCTTGCCAAAGAGTTTGGCTTTGATACCACTTGTAAGTCCAAGCCGCTACGATAATCTAGAGGGGGTGAATAGATTATCTCCATCTTTTCAATTTCGCCCTCTTTAACAATCGAATGCTCAAACAAAATAATGAAGGTGCGGAATGTAAACAACACACGCCGATTTAAAGAGGTTCAACCCACCTAGGGCCTAATCCTCTACCACCCCAAAGATATCCGGGATGGATTTGAAAGAAAAAGAATTTTATTAATTACCAAAATTAATACAAATTCAACTTACAACACCTTGAAGAGCACCACACTCTTCTTCAACACCACCTTTGAGATTACCACAATCTCTTCTTGAAGATTACCACAATCTCCAACGGCACCTTGTGAAGATTACCACAATCTTCAACCTTGAAGAATACCAAATTCTTCAACACCTCAACAAGAAGATTACCACAATCTTCTTACACCTAACACCTAGATCACCCAAGTGTGTTCTTACCACAAGAACACTCACAAGGATATCTTGTGTTTGAATGACGACCACAAATTCAAGATTACAACTCGATAATTGATAATACAATAGAGTGCAAGTGTAATCAAGAATAGCCTAGACCTCAAAGATGTGAAAGTGATAAGCTAGGCAATTTTACAACAAGAATAATGACAATGAAAGACCAAGTGTTTGCTTGAAATGTATCTTGTTGTGTTGATCTCAATTGTTGTATTGGTTGCTCCAAAACTTCCTCTATTTATAGGAGATGATTGATCAAGCATAGGCTCTCTTGGGGATTGAAAATCTCTAAAAAATACAATTAAAATCAAGAATATAGTCATTGAAATCAATCCCACAATTTAAGGAAAGTTTGTCTCACAAACGGTCGAAATTTGTCATTGTCAAAACATAGGGCGGCCGGCCGCATTAAATAGACGTTGGAAAAAGTACGGCAAAAAATAACACAGGCGGCCGGCCGACGTCTACCTCGACCCGGCCGACCATCACCCCAACCGTCCCCTCATGGATTTTGCAAGGATAAAACGCTCGCTTTCAAAAAAACGAAACTTGCAGTACCGGCCGACCACTGGCGGCCGACCGGACGGCCGACGCCAGCCGATGCGGCGGCCGACCGCTGTTTTTCTTTCCGTCTCATTTTCTCGTTTCTAAAAACATCTTCGGTATGGGTTGCCCTATGGGGCGGCCGGTCGACCACGAACATTTAAATGTTGTCCAATTTTTGTCGAAAATAAAACTCAAGAAATACTCCGAAAATATAGTAAAAACATTTTAAACCGATCGGAAGATTAGACAACATTTAGAAACATCGTTTGAGAGTGAAAACCCAATAACGTAAAAATCATTAAAAGCGTTGTCCAATTTAGACGAAAATAAACTTTGAGAAAATACTCCTAAAATATTAAAATCATTTTAAATCATTTAGGAGTATTTGGACAACCTTTAAAAACATTGTTTTGGTGATAAAATAAAATCATCAAAATTAAGATAAAAACATGTATCAAACAAAAATGACCAAGATAACTATCCATCAAATTGTAAATCACTCGTCAATGATCTTGTAGCCTCGTGCCACAGGTGAGATAATTCTTGTTCTCTCTTTTGAGGAGTCAGGGGTTCGAGCCCCACGAGGTACGATGATGGAACAATTAATAGGGTTTCAAGCGGCAATATGGGAAGCTGAATCTGGGTGGGAACCTACGACGGGATAGCGGTAGCTGAGGATACTAGTGACCTAAGAGCTGGAATAATATCAATATAAAAAAATTGTAAATCACTGATCACTTTACATGGGTCTTTCTTAGCCACCCAACTTGGGTGGCACCCAAGTGAGTGATCCACCCTTGGATCACTCACACACCCATGTGGGTGGGTGTGTGTGTGTGTGAGGATCCAATGGTTGATCCTCACACTTGGGTGTCACCCATGTGGGTGGCATGGACAAGACCACTTTACATTTACTTACGTGTAATCAGGTACAATGATTAATCCTTTCAATTTTGAAATAGTACCTTGTTCATGCAATGATTTGTTTGCAACCTTTTGCTGAATTATGTTAACCATAAAGTTTTTTATGCGATTCAAATCACTTCTTATCGTATTTTATTCCTCGAACTTTAATTATGGTAACCATAAAGTTTTTTCATGCGATTTGAAATTTTCGATTCAGTAATTTTTTGTGCTCTTATTTTTAGTTTTAATCAAAATAGGTGAATTTAATACTATCATGAAAACCACGCCCTCTAAAAGGAATAATTCTTTCCAAATACTGCCAGAATAAAAAAGAAGTAAGATAACACTCTTTTTATCCTCACTTTCTTAACCTTTTATATAACTTTTAAATATGCAAAGTTGGGACGAATATTAATTTTAACAGTGTCAATGTCTCCTTTCAACTTGTTGAAAAAAAAGAGGGGAGGCTCAGCGCGTTATTTTCTTTTTTCTATAGTAATTGTAAAGTATTTTAATTTTAGACCTTCTGTGAAAAAACGACAATCAATTGTATATACGTGACAAGAAGTCAGTCAACTTTTTATGATAAATTTCCTGGGTTTCGGAGACCAAAAAATACTCAAGATATTATTACGGAGTGTATTATATATATACAAACATAATTTTCTCTTATAATTGTAATGATATAAGTAATTAAAATTATATCATGTGGGGCAGAGAGTTGGTGCATGTTACAACTGGATAAGATGTAATTGAGTCATTATCTCATAGAGAATAATCACAGTTTGTTGTTAATGACACTGGGTATATTATTAATTAACTAGTTAATATAAATCTTACAACAACAACAACAAACTAATCCTTAATCCCACTACGTGGGGTCGGCTATACAGATCATATCGCGCCATCGTTTACGGTCATAAGCCATATTTTCATTTATTTTTAGATATAACACGCCTTTTTAATAGCCTTCTTTTCCAAGTCTTTTTTGCTCGCCTCTCGCCTTTTTGATTTGTGTGAATGATTTTCTACCTTCTAAACGTCGCACAGGTGCCTCTAAAGGTCTCCTATAAACATGTCCAAATCATCTTAACCGTGTTTCTCTAATTTTCTCATCTATTGGTGCTACTCCCACTTTATTTCTAATGTGTTCATTTTTTATTCTATCTAGTCTAGTGTGTCCGCACATTCATCTTAACATTCTCATCTCTACTACCCTTATTTTTTGTTCGTGTTCATATTTAGTCATCCAACATTCTGCTCCATAAAGCATTGCGGGCCTTATGACCGTTTTATAAAATTTTTCTTTCAATTTTAATGGTATTTTACGATCACAAAGGATAGAAGATGCACTCCTCCATTTATTCTAACCCGCCTGGATCATATGTGTGACATCCTTATTGATTTCTCCGTTCTCTTCAATTATAGAGTCTAAGTATTTAAAACTCTTTGTTATACTCATTTCATGTCCATCGATTTTAACATTCGTCTCATTGTTCCTGTTATTTTTACTAAAGTGGCATTCCATGTATTCTGTTTTAGCCCTACTTATAGTAAAACCTTTTGATTCGAGTGCTTCTCTCCAAACTTCCAATTTTGCATTTATTCATTCCCTTGTTTCATCAATTAAAACTATATCGTCCGCAAATAGCATACATTCAGGGATGGATTTTTGTAAGTGTTTAGTGATTTCATCAATTATTAGGATAAAAAGGTAAGAGCTTAGAGTGGATCCCTGATGCAAACCTATAGTGTTGGGGAATTCACTAGATATTCCTGTTGGTCTCTTGATACATGTTGTTATATCATCATACATATCTTTTATGGCATCTATGTAAGCTATTTTTATTCCTCTTTTTTCCAATACGCGCTACATTATATCCCGATTGACTCTATCGTATGCCTTTTCAAGGTCAATAAAAACCATATGTAAATCTTGTTTTCTCTCGTTATATTGTTCACATAATCATCTAATTAAGTGTATAGCTTCAATTGTGGACCTTCCTGGCATGAAGCCAAATTGATTATCTAATATATTAGTTTCATTTCTTATTCTTGCTTCTATAACTCTTTCCCATAGTTTCATTGTATGACTTATTAATTTAATTCCCCTGTAATTTGCAAAATTTTGTATATCCCCTTTGTTTTTATATATAGGTATCAATATACTTTTTCTCCATTCATTAGGCATTTTCTTAGTTTTTAGGATAACATTAAATAATTTAGTAGCCATGCAATTCCAACTCCACCTAGACATTTTCATGCTTCAATTGGTATATCATCTAGGCCAATTGGCATTTTCTTAATTAACCAAAAATTTTAAGTTCGGACCAAACATCAAGCCAAATTATAACTGAGTTATTGGATCAACCAATTAAACCGTTCTTAAGAAATTGGTCGATCCGTAGTCACACATGTAACAGATTAACACATGCAAGACAAACGTAAAAAATAATATACAAATAAAAATAAAAACTAAATTAATAAATTATAGTATCCAAATATCGAATATAAGGAAAAGTTATAATGCAAATTTATCAAACATATTTTCCTTAATTTCTTGTGATAAAATAAAGAAAAGAAATTTTATTAAGAAAACAAAAAATAATAATTGGATTGATCGGGTCACCGGTTTCCGAAAAAAATATAAGGAATCTATCAAGTCGTTCTTGTAATCCCATCACAAAAAATTTATTTCAATCTTTCTTGTACCTCCTCTTTTGGCTGCAGGGCTGCAGGCCACCAAAAATTAACCGGGTTGATTGTGGGAGTTTTTCTAATATGTGCTCCCACTAAACTACTAAAGTTGAGAACTTGAGAGGAGGTACCCTATGGGTCAATTAAATGAAGAGGATTGCCCAAATAAATGGTTCAAAATGGAGCCATTCTTTTTTTCTTTTTAAGAAATTACACTAAACCCCTATAATATTCACCTTATTATATTTTATCATATAACTATTTTTCGTTATACTTTACCATATAAACTATGCAAATTTTTGCACTTTGCCCTATATGGACATTTTTACCCCTAAAATTTATTTTTCTTAAAATAATAAAAATATTTCATTGTGATTATCATATCCAATCCATCATGCTTCCGTATAAAAAATGAATAATCTCTTAATTCATAAATTGTTTGACTAGAATGTAGTTAAATATTTCTGGTTAGTGACGAATATTTTCATTGCTAATTGACTAAAACTATATATATATATATATATATATTTTAATTGGTTAGTGATGAATACTTAAGATTGGTTGCTAATGTCTGAAGTTAGCAGCGATATTTTGTTTGCTGCAATTTTTGCTTTTTTTTTTTGTTGGTACGAACCATTGCGATGTCTGTTAAAGTTTAGTGTAAGGACCAATCGTAATATTATATGTGTGACGAACAACCCAAAAATCGACTAAAAATACCTAGCTACATTTCAATGAAACATTTTTATATATAGCACAATTTCGATACATTCATTAATTTATGAAGGAGTCAACTATCAAGTATCAAGTGAGTCATTGGCGAATATAATGGTGAATCTTGAATATCATAAGTTACATGTGTATACATATAATAACGAAGGCATCTTGAACCCTCACGAGTGACCACCAGAATTCCTAGATCTAATAAAGTAATATTCTATTATCTATATATTGTGCCACGCCACAAGGGATTCCAAATCATAAAGGATGCCAGGGTGACTGTGATGTACAAATGTATAAATTGCATATAGAAAATGATGACCAACTGATATTAAACATGAGTTATATAGGAAATAATACAAATTTGGTCCTATAACTAATAGGGTTGTCAAAAATAGTATTCCAATTCGAATTTAAAAATTCAATTTAGCCATATAACTAATAAAAATCTCAAATTGAGTTCAAATTTGCCGGAATACTATAAAATTTATCGGATATTAGTTTGACGTGAAAATAACTGACCTGACAATGTGAGTTTTTTTTCCTCCTTTCTCAACCTAGCTAATTGCTTATTTAGTTTTTTATATTTGATTTGGCGCCAATATGGGGAAAAAGAATGTTGATGAGGCCGTATTAAAAATGTTATTTACCTTACTTGAGTGGCAAGTTAAATGATATTCTAATTTAATTTCACCGGCATTCTAGAGATTACGAGAGTTCCAAATCATATTGGAAAGTCAAAAATAAGCAATTTGACAAAAAAACCAAAAAAATCATTAATGTTTTCAAGTCATATACCTTTTATGTGATAATATCCGACTGGTTTTAAACATTTATAAAATTTTGTAACATTTCAAGCTTTTTTATTAGTAACGACTAACGAGACCAAATTGAATTTTTGAATTCAAACAGGCCTATTATCAACACACCCTATTAATTACATGACCAATATATATTGTATTTTTGCCTTAAAAATTATATGTGCAACAATTGAATTTCTCTTTCACAAAAGGGATTAATTCAATTTTAATATATATATATATATATCCTGGTTTTGGTCTTAACATGTTTAAAATTTCATGTATAATCCGTCCAATCGAATTATTTAACAACCTAAGTGTAACAAATCATTGACTAGGTTGATTTCAAATAATTTCACATGGTATGCTTATAACTCATCATGTCAATCATCTATAAGTAGGTCACACAATGTTGTACTAAATTTTGAGAGATGAAAGAAACTTCCTTGCTTTTTAAGTGCTATCAAAAAAACCTTTACAATCATGGTTCAAATATTGCCCCTTGGGATCACCTCGTCGAAACACATGGACCAATTTGTCTTTTCAACAAATTGGATAATTCTAGAATTATGGAAAATAAATTCTGCCAAATTAAATTTGGTTAGACCCAACTAATTACATTAATGTAAGTGAACTGTAATCCACTCCCTATGTATTTAACTTGAATTCGACTCATTTCCGTCCGAACTAAAAAACATGAACTTAAATCGCTCATCTGCACACACATATGTGTATATTAATGTTTATATGCAGTTGAAATACACACACATTTATATGTATTATTTTAAATAAAGAAGTAATAAGGCATCCAATTAAGCAAGACTCTCAAATGTAGGTGACTTATTTAGGGGGAGCCCCCACAAAAGCAGCAGTCACACTTTTTGGAACAATGTCACACCACCAAACTACTCACCCAACTTTATTTTTATCTATTTATATTCATACATGATACATGTACATCTTATACTCCCCGTAATATATATACATATATATATATATATTTATCAAGTGAATGTGATGTATAAAATGATCCCAAGTTGATAATTTACATGTCTAAAATTATATTTTTATTATGACATTCACTTAATTTATTGAAGTATATATTATATGAAATATAATACAAAAGATTCAGGATATTGTATATTGATCCACACTATATATATATAGTGTAGCTCATAGTACACAGTCAAAATACGGAAAAATCGTAAAATTGTTTTGGTAAATATGATCTATGGGAATGGGAGTGTAGCACAATTAGTTTGTAATTTAAAATCTTGATTTGGTCGTGTAACTTTTTTCAAGTTTTCATTCTCGGTGGAAAATTTGGTTTTTTATGATTCCGCCTATTAGTTTTTTTTTTTTTTTCGATTCAGAGTATCCTCACACATTTTTTTTGGACTATTGGACATCCATCTTTCCAAGATATTGAGTTAGTCAAGGTTTGAACTTAAGACTTGGAGATTGCAAATGCAATTACGCCACTAAAATGCCAACCCTTAGCGCGCCATGTAGATTGCAAGCTATTTTTTTAGGATTGTGACATAAGGATAAGTGAGGACTGAAGAGAATTGAACTCTAGACATCTAACCTGGGCTTGAGAGTATTAACCACTCTACCCTTACCCAATTTACAAATTGAGACTATATATGTAATATTGATCCATACACAGCTCATAGTACATACTAAAATCATCTTCCCCATCACATGCTACCACCATCATAATCCATACTGATCTTCCTCTCCCCTTACGTAACCTCTAGTCCACCAAGCAATATCCCCCAGGCCACCATCATAACAAACTACAAGTACCAAGCACAAGTTCACACTAACATCCATCAACCACACACAGTACACACACTCTCTCTCTACACTCACAGAAACAACCCCCGAAAAACATGAACATGCATAATGACCCTCTTTCTCTCTCTTCCCCTCTCTGTGTTTTTCTTCTCATAGTCCTCTCAAATTTCCCAATTCCGTCAAATTGCGCCCTAGAATCCTTCGTGTACGTCGGCTGCTCCCAGCTAAAATACGCCCCCGGCTCACCCTACGAGTCTAACGTCAACTCGATTCTCTCCTCAATCGTCAATTCAGCCTCCATCACCAACTTCAACAACTTCAAAATCTCCCTCCCGGGCTCCGCCCCAAGCGACGTCGTTTACGGCCTCTTCCAGTGCCGCGGCGACCTCAGCAACTCCGACTGCCACGACTGCGTCTCGAACGCCGTCAGCCGACTCGGCGCCTCCTGCGTCGGCGCGTCGGGAGGCGCGTTGCAGCTAGACGGGTGTTTTGTGAGGTACGACAACGCGTCGTTTTTGGGGGATGAGGATAAGACTGTGGTCTCCGATAAATGTGGGCCGTCGATTGCCGATGATACTGATTTGTTGACCCGGAGGGATGCTGTGCTGTCATATCTGACGGCCGGAGGGCAGTTTTTCAGGGTGGCTGGGTCGGGGAAAGTTCAGGGTGTGGCGCAGTGTGTGCAGGATTTGAGTGTGAGTGAGTGCCAGGATTGTTTGTCGGAGGCGATCCAACGGCTGAAAAGCGAGTGTGGGTCCTCACCGTGGGGGGACATGTTCTTGGGGAAGTGCTACGCGCGGTACTCGGAGCGTGGGTACACCTCCAAAAGCGGTAAGCTGTTCCACCACCGTGGGTGGTGGTTCATAGTTTTTTTTTATTTACTTTTGTCTTTTAAGTTTTTTTGCCTAATCTTGTTAGTATAATTGTGTGAATTTGTTTTAACTCATAAGCTAATTAATAGAAGATCCCATCCGACTTTCGAGTAGTATTATCAACTACCCAATTACAGGGTCTTCAATAAATAAGAATCGATCCTTATAGATGTTTTAAGATTCTCATAAAATGTCCATATTTAGTTAGTATTGTAAATAAAAGAAATTCCGAATATAAGAAAATCGTTTTCGAATATTAGTGTTGATTGAATAAATGCTTGGGGAAAAAAACCAATTCGTACTATTAATTTAATTATTTTTCGATTTTGATGAATTTTTCTTCACTGGGTAACCTAGAGCATATATTTGTATTTAATTGTTATACCTTATGTAAATTTTCTAGTTCACACTATTCAGACGTGGGATTTGATTCAACACGGCCGTGAAAAATAATAGAAACGGAGTTAACCCTTTTTAAATAAATAATTAAGATATGGAAAAGTATTTTATGGTTCTTCAAGTGTACTATTAATTAAGTATCATTTTATTTTTTGAGGAAGTAATTAAGTATCATCTGAGATAACAAGACATAAATTATTCAGCAACGATTTTGTGGTAAATCAATGATACATGTATAAGACCTGGAATTTTAAAATTCTTGCACATTTCTAGAATGTCCAAGGGAATTTAAATGTGCAATTTAAAATTTTTGGTTGTGAGGGGAATTTGAGATGAATTTTGATGTGAATTTATTTGCAGTTAATTATTGCAATAGTAGATTAATTAGATTTAGTATTAATTGATTAATCCCTCACAACTCAAGAGTTATTAAGGATATAATCATATAATGTTGTTTTGGGTTTTGCAGAAAATGATGATGAGGTGGAGAAAACACTGGCCATCTTTATTGGACTTATAGCGGCTGTTGCAATAGTCATTGTCTTCCTCTCTTTCTTGAGTAAACTTTTTGAGAAGAAAGGTAATTAAATTAATTAGATCCACTGTCGTAGGGCCAACCCGGGCCCCCCTTTTTTTTAAAAAAAAAAAAATTACTAACCAATTTTTAAAAAAAAAATTGTAAAAAAAATATATATTAATTGAAATTTATATAATTTTTCATTGGTTTTTATTTAGTGGCCACCCACTTTCGTGACGGCAAGACAACTTACTACACTCGTCCCGCTACGCCATTTATTTTGATCTCCACATTTTCTTTCCTTTTTTCATTATAATAGATATTGACACTATTTACACAGCACCTTTTAATTACTTTTGCAAATTAAAGGTACACAAATAATTCAGAGCATTTACTTTTCTTTACTGCAGGTGGTAAATAATTAAGGAAAGTTGAAAGACACGGTTAAAAAGTGCATCCTTTGGTAACCTTCTTTTCTTTGGATTCTCTAGCTTTAACTTTTTCTTTGGTTCAAAAAAAGGAAAAATTGGAATGTTCAGGTATGGAGCAAAGAAATAGAAGTGAAGAACAAAGAATCCACTATGGTCCATATATTACCTCTACCTTGTCATGTTGTAGTTTGCACCAATAAAAAGTTTTACACTTTTGTTAAAAAGTGTTGTTTATGCTCTTAGAGAACAATTTCACTTTTTTTTGATACTTCAGATTAGGGAATTTTAGTTTAATCGTTCTCAAGTATTAATTCAATGTACTTTGATTATGTTAATTACATTAATTTATGATTATTCTTCTATTTCATTTGAATTTAGTGCGCCAAAGTTAAATTAATTTAGCTAATACTTTGTTAATGTGTGTTATTGAGTTTTAGGCATTAGTTTTTTGTGTGTTATAATTTGTCAATGACAAATTGCATCAAGTTCCTGATGAAATAGATTAATGGTGATTGGTGTGCTTATGTGTTTGCATTCTTGTAGCAGAATTATTGTTGTTTATGTAAATTAAACAACACATTTATACGTTGCAAAATCATTATTGTGGTTCGAAAAACAACAATACGTTGTTTTTACGTTGTCGTTTGCTACCCGTTTTACAACACTACCCCTTCCACAACAGTTATTTCCTTAAGATACCGGTTTGTCTATTTGAATTTTTTCTGCTAGTGAAAGTTTTGAAAATTAAGAAACTTTCGGATTTAATGCATGCTTTGTTGGTATATTAATTTAACAAACAAGTGAAACTACTAATATAATATTACGTGCTTGTAGCTCAAGTGGTATCCCTAACATGACGAGAGTTCGAACTCTGTTCCACTCCAACCACTACTCCAAATTGGTTTTAAAAAAATACTGATATAATGCATTATAGCTCATTATCTATCTAAGAGATATGGCCTAGGGCTCAAAATTATATACAGATATTATATTATTAAACTGTAAGAGCTCATTATGTTGTTCTTGCTGAAATTTGAATTATTGAAGATAGATAGCAACACTATGTTTGACCAGAAGATAATTGATAGGAAAGTTGTTTAGTGTCAATGTTTTTTTTTTTTTTTGTCGAACGATAGAATTATATTAAAACAACTCAAAAACTAAAATTACAACTACAATCGTAGTCAACGGGCTAAGAACCGACAAGACTAACTAAGAGTTGCGGGGAATTGGTAAACCAATTGATTCACATGTACTAAAAAAACTATCCACCCCAAAACTACCCACTCCACGGGAGACTTCAAGACTCCTAAAAGAGACTCGTAATACACCAAAAAACTAAAATCGGGCACGAGCAACCACTACATACTTTGCGAACAGAAAAAAATCGATCCGCCTACGAGTTTCGCAAATCAACCGAAAAAGAAAACACAAACAAAATAAGAAAACAACGAAAATACTAACAAACTAGAAAAAAAAAAAAATTGTCTCTCCCTCTCCCAAATCTACATCGGGCGCAGCCCATCGTCTTCTCCGTTCCAAGACACCTCAGCCGTGAAGCTCCCGACCCGCGCCCTGGACCAAAAATTTCGCCCACCTTCAAACGCCCCAAGGGACCGCCATTTTGGTATCCCTCCAATAAAACCATGGAGGGGAGGGGGAGGGGAAGGAGGGAGGGGGAGGGGGAGAGGGGAAGGGGGCGGCCGCAAAGGAAGAGGAGGGGGAAACTTAGGGTTTTTTTTTTTTTTTTTTGGGGGGGGTTAGAGAGAAGGGGGAGAGAAGAGAGAGTTAGAGAGAGAAAGGGGGTTGCTGTTTAAAAGAATTAACAATTTTAGTGTCAATGTCATAAAGCACTAACTACAATGAGGGAAACAATAATATTCTTTAAATCACTTTTTTTTTTTTGACGGTTTCTTTAAATCACTTTATGTTGCCATTGAAATGCGGGACAAATTGATAACATAAAAAGGACAACCAGAATGGATTTTACAAGATAATCAATGGAGACAAAGATATGGACAAGTTGTAGATGTCTAGCAAAGTGCGTAGAATCTTCTCTTTCATCAATTATATAGCAATGTATTTTAATATTGTTAATTGGGTTTGAATTAGGTAGATTATTATATCATTGAACCCTTTATATCAACTAGCAACAAAGACGTGCGTCACAGATGATCCACCTAATTTTACTTAAATAATTATATTATTTAATAGTTTTATTAATTAATATTTAAATATTGAAAAAGTGATTTATAAATAAATAAATATTAATTAAATTTAAATATTACAAATTATTTAATATACTTTTCTTTACTTTAATTATAAACCAATATAAATTGTTGAATAATTATTTTCAAAAACTCAATCCAACAAAAACTTTAAAGGGTTTATGGTTAAGGTTTAGGGTTTAGGGTTCAGGGAAATTAGTTTAACGACAATATACTATATTAGCTTACAATGACATTCATCAATGTTTTATTTCATTTTTATGGCTAGAAAAGTATTTTCATCTTAACTAATCTTTGAATTCTTTTAGCATTAGATCCATTTCACATAATAAGACAAGCAATTTAGCTTATAATTCATAAGCTAATAATTAATAAATCACAAGTTATCGCATTAATTAAAAAACGTAATTAATTAACTTTTATACCAAAAATCCAGCATAATGTCATCATTTTATTTGTCATGTTATTCAATTCAAAAAAATAAAATAAAGATTAATCAAATTCTTATACTTCTTGTGCTTATTTATTTTATTCTCTCTCAGTTCTTTAATTAAAAAATTTTAAAAATAAAATTACAATATAATAAATATGTAAAAAAAACTTGTTCCACATATTATTTTAATTCTAGTAACAAAGTCAATATATTATCATAACACTTAAACTTAAAGTTTGCAGTCTTCATGTTTCCATTGTCTTAGAAATAATAAACATTAACCTATTAAGTTAATCCATTATATTCATCGAGAGTCAGGTATTAAATAAAACTATGAAAAATGATAAGTCAAAATCTGAGTTTTGAAACTCTATTCAATTACACACAGAATAACTTCACTTAATAAGTAATAAAGCCAAAATATAATTTTATGAAAGAAAAATAAGCTAACAATTTTCATGTGTTAGTCTTTAATAATTAAATATAATACTAATTAAAAACTTAAGGTTTTAAAAGTTGTATAATAAACTTAAAACTAATTTAGTTTTTTAAATTTCATAAAATTTTAGAAAGATACATTATGCTATTAGAGTTTGTATTTAACAATTGAATTTGACTATTTTGGTTAATATTAAAATTTACATAGTTACTTAATTTTGTAAGACGTGTATAGTCAAGAAAATAGCAATTATTCTTGCAATTATTCTTAGTATACTAAAACTAATCTATATTTGTTTGAAGAGAATGTACATTTAAAATTGATCTCTTTTAATCTCGTTTATAAAATTATATTATTTATTATAAAATATAATTATCAATCCATTTTTAGTGCCTTTATTGCGAAAAAGGTATATAGTACTTTAATCATTATTTGAAGTTTTTATTGAATTTTTGATCAAATAAGAAATATAGTTGCCAAATTTTAGATATCAGGTTGTAAAAAAAACCCCTTAACTATTCTCTTATGTCTCTTTATGCCTAGGAGAATAGCACTAATCATGGTCACTTCACTCTAATTTATTTTTTTATGGTTTAACACTGTAAATTTGATACATAAATAGTATTTTGAATATTATATTGGTACCTAAATCAACATATAATTTAAGAAATATTAATCTTTGACATAGATATCAAACTATTTCATATTAAATAAGTTTAGTTTATTTATTTATTTGTTCACAATTTCATATACACACAATGACTTTCCATTTCTGATTCTTGTTTTCAAGTTTTTCATAATATTTGATTTTGTAAAAATTAGAATAATTTGTACCCAATTTTATAATAATTGTCTTTGTGCTTGAATATTTATAAGTCATACAAGGTGTGCTTTAAAATGAACTGACATTTTATCGAAAATATCAAATTATACATATTATATGAAAGCCATTTAATTTTTCTTTAGAATTCTCAACTATGCCCCACATATTTTTTTAACTATTTACTTTTATTCTTTCAAAACTTTATAATATGTTTCATTTGGTTTAATCCTAAACTATCTATATATGTGAGATTAACCCCCAAAATTATTTAGATCAATCTCAACTCATTAATGTCAAGTTGATCGCGAAATTCTCACCGCAAGTGTACGGTGCCAAGTTTTAGTATAGGCTTTGAAAGTAGGGTTATCGTCTCCATAGAGATTGTTATCAAATTTTATACTAAGTACTATAATTAAAATAGCTTAATTCTATCTAGAAATCGAAAAGAGATGAGAATTTATTAAACTAAAAAGAAATCTAAAAATAAGCAAATAAATGGTTCAGACAATTAATCAAACACGTAGAAGATGAATTCTAGAGGGTTGATTTCACCTAGTTATCCCCTATGTTTTCAATCCAGTTTATTAATCACAAGTTATTAATCTATAAGCCAATATTCCTACCGTTTATCACTTCCTCTCTCGAGTGCCAAGTGATTCTAGATTCCAATCTCGGATTTCGATATCTCTATAAAAATCATAAATTAAACCCTAATACGCCCAATGAATATTCTATCACAGGCTTCAAAAGATTCATAAATCTCTCGATGCTATGAAACCCTAGGTTGTGCTATTTTATGGTCAGGCGTTCAATTACCTCCCTCGAGCGTCAAATTAAACACGCAAAACACTCTAAATTATTGATCAGATAATCCAGATGCAATCAAATCAAATAGCACAAATAGGTTAATAAATATGCGAATTTCATAAACTGGAAATCAAAACATAGATTCAAACGTAAGTTACATCAACCCCCTAGAAAAATAGGTTTAGCTCATAATGGATGTACAAATACTCATGAAGAAATAATTATACATCTCAAGAAATCGACAAAGAAAAACAAAGAAAGAATTGAGAAGAAAATAGAAGGAATTCTCTCTGTGTCCATATGAGAAGTGCCTCCAATTATCGTCCCGAACCCTAGCTCTGAGTCTCTTGCCTTGTGTTGTGCTCAAAATAATGCCCGACCCCTTGTTTGTACGTCACTTCCTCTATTTATAGGCTTGAAACCCTCAAAATCCATCCAAAAAGGCCCAAAAATGTATTCAACCCGTTCAACCAATTTTCCGCGTGCAACAGCCCTTCCTCGCGCGACGCAAGCCGCCGCTATCTATCATTGCTTTGATCGATGTCTTGCTGCAGTCACGTTGCTTACATCTTACATCTGGCTTCCTCAGCACATTGGGTAGGTCGCGGCTACGCACCGAAAATGGGCGATCTGCCGCCTTTTTGCACATTGTTACTGTTCGTTCGTCTTATGCAGTATGTCTCGTCATCTGCATTATGCATTTCGACCCCACGCTGCGGCGGGGTTTTGCTGCGCGTCGCTCGTCCCTTACTCGATATTTTTCCATTTTTTCACTTCTAGAATGCGATCTTCACCGTCCAAACACGTTTTTAATCATTTTTTACCAATTTCGGCTATCGAGATCAGTCCCGATTCTTGAACGACAATAAATGACACAAACGCGACTCAAACGACACTAAAATACTCGAAAACACCGCAAAATCCTAGTCTAGAATACTCAATACATTGGTATAAAAACCAACTTAACAAATACCCTCAAACTTAGACTTTTGTTTGTCCTCAAGCAATTACAGACTCTAAAAAACGACAAACATGAAGGAAACAAAAATGAAGATGACTGACTCAACAAACCAACTGCGAAACTTCACAACCAAACTCATTCGTCAAATTTCGTTTTACTATCAATCAAGCACGTATTTTCACAATGTGATCATGAAGGTGGAATGTTCATGCCAACTCCGTTTTCATTATCCAGATAGACTCACGCAATCAAGTGTTTTCAAAATG
This sequence comes from Rehmannia glutinosa, assembly GCA_016081115.2. Taxonomy (NCBI): domain Eukaryota; kingdom Viridiplantae; phylum Streptophyta; class Magnoliopsida; order Lamiales; family Orobanchaceae; genus Rehmannia; species Rehmannia glutinosa. The sequence continues at coordinate 727,250 of JABTTQ020002722.1, read as the reverse complement.
ATCCACTTTTTGAATATAGAGATTAGATGCTTACCGGACTTCATAGGCTTGTCTTTCACACTAATCTCTACTGATGTAGGCTAATGTAACACAAAGATCAATATGACTTTTAAAACTTGTAATGTGGGCTTAGGGTAAGGTAAGAAAATATGGGATTAAGTGGCTCAAATCACCCAAACACACAATTATCACTTTTAATCAATAATCAATATTACCCTTCGCTTTTTGACATCCCCAATGTTTATGAACCTTCAATCCACTGATTTTTCTCATCATTTTTTTTTTTTTCGCCCAAACTTATTCTTTTGCATACATGGGGTTTTCATATCTTCTTTTCTCGGGCAACTTCATTCAATTAAATACATACCCTTCTCATTATACCCTCCTCATCCTTCAATATTTTTCTATACTTTGTGTGTATGAATGATGGGTAATTAGGATTTTCACATTTAGGCTCTGGGTATTAGATTAGTTGCCAAAGAAACGGGTTTATAAGGCTCAAAGGGGGACACTAGGGAAAATATAATACAAAGGTAGGCTTTTAGGCTCTGGCTTGTTCAAAGATGGCCTAAATGACTTCCTTAATGCTACTTCACCTAGGATTTCGCCTCAACTAGTGATCAGACAAGTTCTAAAATCCGGTGGGATCATACAAAAAACACTCAACCGCATAAATCCTCCCCAAATAAATCAACAGAGTTAAGCACATAGATGGAATTAATGGAAAGAAGATTAAATCACAGTTCAAACACATGCTCTTTTGACCGTTCAACTCATATTCGACAAATTCACTTAGTCATGCAGTTTCATAGTTTTACAAATGACCCGACTCGACTCTAGACTCTTTTTTCATTTTTTTTTGACTCAAAACTCGACTCGATGAATAAAAATAGACTGCACCCCCCAAAACTTAAAACGACATTGTCCCCAATGGAGAGGTGAGAAAAAAAACTTTCCTGGTAGCCGAGGAGCGAAGGCTCCTTAAGTCATGTGGTACTACTACGTGTAGAGGTGTCTCGTATACGCTCACAATGCATCCTAGCACACAAGCCCGTGGGTGTTGTATGCCTCCGAGGTGTGGTCTTATTCTTCCCCTTCGCCTTGCCCCGGGCCCTCTTTGGTTTCGCATCTTTGTAACCTAGCAAGGTAGACAAGAAAACAAAACTCGTGGAACCATGGAATTCGGTTATGGGTGAGAAATCGAAAATCAAAGCACATACATAATGCACCCAAGTAGAAAATATAGTGTCATGTCAAAAAGATAAGCATAGATATGCAAGATAGCACTAAACAATTTGAAACTGTCATTGGGGCATTTAATCAAACACCTCATATGCATGAATTTGGCCAAAGATAGTAAATGCAATGGATAACTCAATTCAATCCCAAAAAATCAACACCAAGCCTAAGTCTAGCATGATCAATCAATCCACAATCCACAAATCAACAACAATTATCCTAGCACTACTACAATCCAATCACACCAAAAATCACAAGATGGGGAAAATGGGGTGGGGTTTGGAAGTTGCAAACTTACCAAAAATGAGTGAATGAGATGAAGATGGTGTGTGTGGTGTTAGAGTGCTTCTTTGTGAAGATGGAGTGGGATATGTGGGATTTTCACAAAAGGAGGGAGGGTGCGATGCAACTTACTACTCCTAAGAATGCAAAAATGTTAGAAAAAATAAAAACAACTACTAAACTATATTAAAACTAAGAAAGCAATAAAATGGGCTTGGGTTGCCTCCCAATAAGCGCTAAGTTTGATCTTGACCGGACTATGTCAGATTATCCTCAAGTTGGGGCTCCAATAGGCATGTTATCCACATTTCCCTTAGAAACTTCCCAGCCTCCAATGTCTTCAGCTATATTCCCAACCATCTGCTTACCATCTTTTAATTCAAATTTTCGCATGTTGGTTGGATGGATGGTGAATACGACTTTCTCCTGATTTACCCGCAATGTTAGCTCCCCCGTTTCTACATCGGTCAAAGCCCGTGCTGTAGCTAAAAACGGTCGCCCAAAGATGATAGGTATTTTTTTCTCCTCATTCGCGTCCAACACTACAAAATTCATAGGAAAAACAAATTTATTAATTCTTACCAATACGACTTCAATGATTTCCCACGGATAGGCGATGGATCGATCGAACCCGCAAAGTGATATCGGGACGCTTCACCTCCCGAGCCCAAACTTCGTCACATCAGAAAGAGATACCAGATTCACACTGGACCCAATATCACAAAGTGGTTTCTCAAAGAAAACTCCTCCAATAGTATAAGGAGTAGTGAAACTCCCTGGATCCTTCATTTTATGAGGTAGTTTACTTTGGACTATTACATAACACTCCTCTGTCAAATAGACAGTCTCAAAATCTTCCAACTTTATTTTCTTGGATTCCATTGGTTTTGCATAAATCGGTGATTCTTCGAGGCCAGGCTGAATTTTTGCTTCATTTTTCACGTAAACTGCATTACAGTGCTCTCTCGGATTAACCTTTGTATCACTTGGGAACTTTCTCTTCTGCTGCAATGAATTCACGGTTGTAGCCAACTGACCCATTTGTGTCTCGATCGACCTAATATGCGTCTCCATTGTGCTCATCTTAGTATTCAGGCCATCAATCTGCGCCTCACTCATATTCATTTGATTTCTGGTCTCTCCGATGAATGAGCCGAGCATCTCCTCTAGCGACTGCTTTTTTTCACCTCCGAGTGCATTGGAACTGGATGGGTTTGGATAACCCGGAGGTGGATTCAATACATTCATGTTGTTGCTATAAGAGAGATTCTCATGATTGCGAAGTCACGGGTGGTAGTGAGTTGGTAATGAATTACCTCTATTATTAAAATCCCAGTTATTCACATAATTGACTTGCTCGACCTCGTGAGTGGCGACTGCGTGAACGGCGGCGGGTGGGAGTGCGGCTTGCTGCGGTGTGTTGCCAGTATTCATGATTGCTAATTGCTTTGTCAGACTCGAGATTTGAGCTGCCAAAACTAACATTGTATCAAGCTTAAGAACACCGGCAACCGGCTTCGGCGATGTCCTCTCGGAGGGCCATTGATAGCTGTTTGTGGCCATTTCTTCAAGTAGAAGTAAGGCCTCAGTCGAAGTTTTAGCCATCAATGTACATCCTGATGTCGCATCTAGTATCGTCCTCGTATGCCCATTCAGCCCGTTGTAAAAATATTGAACCCTCTGCCAGTCTGCATAGCCATGTTGTGGGCATCTTCGCAATAAATCTTTAAATCGCTCCCAAGCTTCGTATAACGGCTCAAAATCAATCTGTTGAAACTGGGCTATCTCGCTCTTTAGTTGGAGTGTCTTGTTGGGAGGGAAAAATTTTGCTAAGAATTTTTGAGTCAGATCATCCTAAATAATACTCCCGGGGCGAATGTCTCAGAACCACTATCCGCCTTATCTTGAGTGAAAATGGGAAAAGCCTCAATCTAATGGCCTCGTCAAATCACCACTCATCTTGATGGTGTCACACATTTCCAAGAATGTGGCGGATGTGTATTCGGATCATCCACTGGACTCTCCCAAACCGATTCTGGAACCATGCTTATGAGGCCCGGTTTCAATTCGAAATTATTCGCATTTATGGGCCGGCGACAATTCCTGAGTAATTACGTTCACTACCAGCGTGAAAGTAATCCCGGATTGCCCTTTCTCGTGCCTCAGCCGTGGTGGCACATTCACGACTTGATTTCCATTATTCTCATTGTCCCCGCCTTCTGCCATTGCTCGATTCTCTGCTCGTTTTGCTGGTCGTATTGATCGAGGTGTCCTTTCAATCTCTGGATCAAAAGGAAACAAATTTATATCTTTGGAATCTCGCATAAACAGACAAGTCAATTGAGAAAAAACGAAACTATAATTCCTATACTAGTCTAGATTAGGATTAAGACTACGTGGTAATAGTATTAGTTTAAAATAGGATAAAACAATCCCCAGCAACGGCGCCAAAAACTTGATCGCGAAATTCTTACCGCAAGTGTACGGTGTCAAGTTTTAGTATAGGTTTTGAAACTAGGGTTATCGTCTCCACAGGGATTGTTATCAAATTTTATACTAAGTACTATAATTAAAATAGCTTAATTCTATCTAGAAATCGAAAAGAGATGAGAATTTATTAAACTAAAAAAAATTTAAAAATAAGCAAATAAATAGTTCAGACAATTAATCAAACACGTAGAAGATGAATTCTAGAGGGTTGATTTCACCTAGTTATCCCCTATGTTTTTAATCCAGTTTATTAATCACAAGTTATTAATCTATAAGCCAATATTCCTACCGTTTATCAATTCCTCTCTCGAGTGCCAAGTGATTCTAGGTTCCAATCTCTGACTTCGATATCTCTATAAAAATCATAAATTAAACCCTAATACGCTCAATGAATATTCTATCACAGGCTTCAAAAGATTCATAAATCTCTCGATTCTATGAAACCCTAGGTTGTGCTATTTTATGGCCAGGCGTTCAATTACCTCTCTCGAGCGTCAAATTAAACACGCCAAACACTCTAAATTATTGATCAGATAATCCAGATGCAATCAAATCAAATAGCACAAATAAATTAATAAATATGCGATTTTCATAAACTGAAAATTAAAACATAGGTTCAAATGTAAGTTACATCAATCCCCTAGAAAAATAGGTTTAGCTCATAATGGATGTACAAATACTCATGAAGAAATAATTATACATCTCAAGAAATCGACAAAGAAAAACAAAGAAATAATTGAGATGAAAAGAGAAGGAATTCTCTCTTTGTCCAGACGAGAAGTGCCTCCAATTGTCGTCTCAAACCCTAGCTCTGAGTCTCTTGCCTTGTGTTGTGCTCAAAATAATGTCCGACCCTTTGTTTGTACGTCACTTCCTCTATTTATAGGCTTGAAACCCTCAAAAATTCGTCCAAAAAGGCCCAAAGATGTATTCAAATGGCCACCCATTTGTCGCGCAATGCACCCTTCCTCATGGGACGCAGCACATGTGCCGCTTTTCGTCTATCACCGCTATTCGACACGCGCGCAATGCGGCCTAGCGTCGCTTCATTCAGTCATTGCTTACATCCATCGCCGTCGCCGCATTGGGTAGGTCACATGCCGTAGTCTTTGCTGCATTGTTGTTACTGTTCGCGTCGCTGCAGCTCGCAGCCCGATGGCGCTGCAACGCGCCCATGCCATGCTCCACTGTACCAATTTCGACTCCCGCGCTGCGGCGCGGGGTTTTGGCGCTGCGCGCTCGTCCTTACTCGATATTTTTAAAAAAAATTCACTTCTAGAATGCGATCTTCACCGTCCAAACACGTTTTTAATCATTTTTAACCAATTTCGGCTATCAAGATCAGTCCCGATTCTTGAACGACAACAAATGACACAAACGCGGCTCAAACGGCACTAAAATACTCAAAAACACCGCAAAATCCTAGTCTAGAATACTCAATACATTGGTATAAAAACTAACTTAACACAAATATAACCATTTATTTTTAATATTTTTTATTCTTAGTTTTCACTCTTATTTGTTGTAATTATTTAGTTTACTTAGTTTTTATGAATGTTATGTTAGTATTTGAACTAATATATAATTTGTAATATATAATTACTTTCTCAGTAGTCAAATTGTTACATATTAAATGAGTTTATTTATTTTTTCTTTTTGCATAACAGATATGATATTTTAGACTAATCCAATTTTAGCTCATGTTTTACTCTTTTACACCATTTTATTAAAATTTAATTATTTTGGCATATATTTTTATTATAAATATGTATCATATTGATATTTTAAACTTATAATTTTTAAGGGTGTAAGTTTCAAACGACATTCAAGTTTTATCACAAATGTCAATTTAATACATATGGATTTTTTTATTAAGTTTGTCTTCTTTGTTTTTTTTTTTATAAATTTGTATATATAACTTTTAACACTTTTTTGCACTTGTTCTTAAAATTTATATTTATAGGATATAAAATAATCGAAAGATTGAAATCATAATATATTAAAAAATAATAAATTAGAAACTAAAACTTATAATGTTATATATAGAAAATTAAGTAAAAGTCATATTAACACATATAGTTAAAATTTAAAATGTAACTTTTTTGCCGCGACAAACTTGTTTTGGTTCTTGTTCGCTTTGTTTTTCATGTTAATTTTGTTCCTTTGATTTTTTACTTTTTATTTTACGATATAGCTAATTAAAATAAAATATACATGAAATTGCAATAAAAATAAAATATGAAACTCTCTTATTTTCAATATTATTTCGTTAACAACCATCAATAAATTAATTTTTAAATTGCATAGTACTAATTGATGGAGAATTTTTCGACCATAAAGGAATTATGTATTTTTTCTACTTTTTATTTAGCATCAAAACCACCTAAAATATTTTTTATTTTATTTTTTCTTATCATGTATATTATAATTTGATATTTTTCTTATATATTATAATAGACATATTTAATTATTGAGAAAATTGAAAAGAATATAAGAAATATACAATTTTGATTTTAAAAGTTAAATAGTTAAAATTTTCTTATATAACGACTTGCGTATATGTTTAGAACATATAGTTGAAGATTTTGATTTTATAAGAAATTTGAAGTATTCGTAGTGTTATGATTAACAAAATATATTTTCAGATTTTGAATTTTTTTTGTCTATAATGAACATCTCTCATATAATTAAACAAAAATGATTAAATAAATAAAAAATCTATAGAAAAACATAAATTCTTAATTTTTACATAGTGTTGAACTTTATAATGTTAAAATTTTCTCATGTGAAGTACTAATATATGCTTATGACATATGGTTAAAAAGTATCAAAATTGTAAGTCCAAGCGGCTACGATAATCTAGAGGGGGGGGTGAATAGATTATCTCCATCTTTTCGATTTCGCCCTCTTTTAACAATCGAATGCTCAAACAAAATAATGAAGGTGCGGAATGTAAACAACACACGTCGATTTAAAGAGGTTCAACCCACCTAGGGCCTAATCCTCTACCACCCCAAAGATATCCTGGGATGGATTTCGAAAAGAAAAGAATTTTATTAATTACCAAAATTAATACAAATTCAACTTACAACACCTTGAAGAGCACCACACTCTTCTTCAACACCACCTTTGAGATTACCACAATCTCTTCTTGAAGATTACCACAATCTCCAACGGCACCTTGTGAAGATTACCACAATCTTCAACCTTGAAGAATACCAAATTCTTCAACACCTCAACAAGAAGATTACCACAATCTTCTTACACCTAACACCTAGATCACCCAAGTGTGTTCTTACCACAAGAACACTCACAAGGATATCTTGTGTTTGAATGACGACCACAAATTCAAGATTACAACTCGATAATTGATAATACAATAGAGTGCAAGTGTAATCAAGAATAGCCTAGACCTCAAAGATGTGAAAGTGATAAGCTAGGCAATTTTACAACAAGAATAATGACAATGAAAGACCAAGTGTTTGCTTGAAGTGTATCTTGTTGTGTTGTATCTCAATTGTTGTGTTTGTTGCTCCAAAACTTCCTCTATTTATAGGAGATGATTGATCAAGCATAGGCTCCTCTTGGGGATTGAAAATCTACAAAAAATACAATTAAAATCAAGAATATAGTCATTAGAAATCAATCCCACAATTTAAGGAAAGTTTGTCTGCATTGTCAAACGGTCGAAAATTTGTCATTAAACAAAACATAGGCGGCACGTCGCAAAAATAGACGTTGGAAAAAGTACACAAAAAAATAACACAGGCGGCATCGGCCGACGCTCGACGACCGGCGACCATCACCCCAACCGGTCCCCTCAAGGATTTTGCAAGGTTTAAAAGTTCTGTTTCAAAAAACGAAACTTGCAGTCACCGGACCGACCATCGGCGACGGCCGACCGGACGGGCCGACGCCTTGAATGCGGCGGCCGACCGCTCGTTTTCTTTCCGTCTCATTTTCTGTTTCTAAAACATCTTCGTGTATGGGTTGCCCTATAGAGCGACCTGCCGACCACGAGGACAAATGTTGTCCAATTTTTGTCGAAAATAAAACTCAAGAAATACTCCAAAATATAGTAAAAACATTTTAAACCGATCGGAAGTATTAGGACAACATTTAGAAACATCGTTTGAGAGTGAAAACCCAATAACGTAAAATCATTAAAAGCGTTGTCCAATTTAGACGAAAATAAACTTTGAGAAAATACTCCTAAAATATTAAAATCATTTTAAATCATTTAGAGTATTTGGACAACCCTTTAAAAACATTGTTTTGGTGATAAAATAAAATCATCAAAATTAAGATAAAAACATGTATCAAACAATCTCCCCCTTTTTGATGATTACAAACCAAAACAATTTTTACATAAACTAAGAGAGCAATTTTAGAAATGATTTTCCGGTAAAAACATTTGACCGTTTGGAAGCAACCAAAATTTCCAAAAATATTAAAGCAACCAAGTAGGGAGTAAATATTGTCAAAAATAAGCTCAAGCTCCCCCTATCCACAAGCACATCAAGAATAATGTAAGAGCAATAATCCATAAGCTAAAAGCTTTAGCTTTTACAAAGAGCTTATATAGCTTTTACAATTTGTTCAAGAGCTTATAAGCTCCCCCTGTCACAAAACAACATTTAAACAATAATATAAGTCCATCAAGCAACAATTGGACTAAGAATAAATCACAACTTATGGCTTTTATGAGCCATAGCTTATAGCTTTTATGACAAGCTTTTATTAGCTTCTTTGAGCTAATGAGCCAATATCCTGTTTCTCCCCCTTTGGAATCATCAAAAAGAATGTTAGGATGATAGAAACATCATAGAAGTATATCAAAGTGTGCCAAAGAAATGGTTTATCAACCATTGAGCAATTTAGGCTTAAAAACCAAAGAAAATGGGAGAAATGTATCATGAAGAGTTCATACGCTCGTTTTATTTCCCAAAACATGATCTCAATGAGTATAGAAGACTTTTGGAAGCGAGAGAATCATGTAGAAGTTGAAGTTTTCATAGCGACATTTTAACAAACACTTTGTGTATGAGAAAAATAGAAGAGGTTGTATATAACCTTTGTAAATAAGCCAAAAAATAAATTTTCATATCATTAATCAACCTCATTTCAAAGCTCAATCATATGCACCATATGCAATAAATTGTTCATCAATAAAGAAGCTCAAAGTAGATTCTCAAGGGTTCAACCCAATTGAGATAAGCTAAGAATGATCAAGGCATTACAAATGCCAAAAATTAGAGCAACCATCAAGTAATAAGTCATGCTTTCAACAATACATGTATCAAAAGTCCCAACATATTCAACTAAGCATAACAAAGCAATAAAAGAAGCACTTTTACCATCAAGTACTTCATACCAATGATCAAACAATGCTTTAGAGTATTTTTACCATCAAATACTCCATCAAAAATCATGATCATCCACAAGTCATTATCAACTTGCAATATTAACCCTTTTAAGAAAAACAAGCAAATATCATTAGTACAAATGAGTTTTACAAAAATTCATCAAAATACAAAACATCATTAATGAAAATGCTAGAAAGTAAAGGGGGTGGGGTAACATCATTCGTCATCAGAGGAGAAGCAAGTTCCGGGTATGAGGTCCTTTATGAATTTCTTCAATTTGCCAATTGACTTCTTCAAACTAGAATTTTCCTTTTTCACGACCCGGAGCTCTTTTCTAAGAGAAGCCACATCTCTAAATGTTTCTCTTTCCACTTTGGCCATTCTCTCTTTGATATTTAGATCTTCAACATCCAACTCGTCTTCATCTCCTTCCTCATTTTCTTCCCTAATTTCTTGTTCATTTCCCACATTTTCTTCTTCATTTTCCTCTTCATCCCCCACATCATCTCTTTGTTCATCAAACTCACCTCTTCCAATATTTTCAACCTCATTGTCATTAAAGAAATCATCCCGAGGTTGTTGTTGATGTCGCACGCCCCCAACGGCTTTGGTAGGAACCCGTGGTAAATGTCGTCGCATTCTTACCATTTGTAGAATGTTGGCATTATCAAAATCATTGTGACGAATTTCGGTATTCATTTCATTTTCCGGGTATCCCGATAAGTATAAGAGTCGGCAAATCAAATTTCCCAAGGTATATTTCTTCTTGGTAAGCTTTCTAGATTCTAACAAGCAATGTACAAAAATTGCCCCATAATTAACTCTTTCTCCTCGAACAATCTTATAGGTGAGAAAGAGTTCGAGATTACTTGGAAGTTTTACTTCCTTTCCACAAACACAATAGAGCAAATGATAGATATAATCCGATAATTTGGCGGCATTGCCGAGTATGTCACTTCAGGATATACTCCTAAAAAGGTTTTCACATCATCTAGTGAGACACCGAAAATGTTATCATCCCAATGGGTGCAATTCACGTTGACTACTCCATCATTTGGCACGTTAAAGTGATCACAAATATCGGCCAATGTCCATGAAAAATGCCTACCATTAACAAAAGTGTGAAGTTCCAAAGGATTATCTATCGTAGCATCAACAATCCACATATTTGCATAGAAAAGTTTTAAAAGCTCGTCATCATAGTGCAAACACGGATTATCCCAAAGTGAAACCCATCCTTGAATTTCAAAGTAAGCTCTAATATCCGGAAATTCATCATGAAATGCTTGAAAACGAACCATACGAGTGCACGCAATTTTCTTATCATTCAAACCAATATTCTCATAATGTTCCTCCGCAAGTTTATTTAAAAATCGAAATCTATTAGCTCTGAGGGAGGCTCGTAGAGAGTGATAACTTACTAGAGTCCCAATGAATGCTCGATTTTGAAACCCCTCTTAATTCGACAATCTCCTCTTCTCGTGAGCCGATTTTGATGGTCTCTTTGTAGAATATCATCTTGTTGGGGATTTGAAGAAGATTCACCCCTTTGCCTCCTTCTCCTCTTTTGAGGATTTCGCTCGGTAGAATTTCTTGGAGGTGCCATATAAGTAATATTCTTGTGAAAATAAGAAGATTAGCAACAAGAATCGTGAAAAATGATGAAGGATTGAAGATTTTAAAGAAAGGGGAAAGATGCGCTGAAACAAGGGTTTGGGGATGTTTTGAGTCTGTTTCACTGAATCAAGATGTAGAATGTTTTAAAGTGCAAAAATTAACCTGGCGACCGGCCGAGGTGGGGTGCGACGGCCGAGGTGCAGGCGACCGGCCGCCCGGCGACCGTCCCCAGGTGATTTTTCTATCTCCCAAGGTTTTCCAAAATTCGATTTTCCACCCCAAAAGTTTTAAAACTTTGCAAAATATAATTTTGGACTATGTCCAACAAATATGGGTTTTGGGAAAAACATATAAATGATAAAATCGAGACTAAACACGTAATGCCTTTTAAGAGAAAATATTTGCAAGATCAATTAGGGGCACTAAAGGGGTCAAAATGAAATATCTTGAAAGATATGTGCATAAGCATAAAATCGAGTTTATAAGAGTAAGAATAACACAAGTAAACGTACCTCGATAATTTATGCCTTTCTTGACAAATAATGACATAAATGGCCATTTGTGAAAATATGTAAATCATACACAATTCTTAAAACATATCTAGCACAAATTATAAAGATAAAAGTGTAGGCTAAGAGATATCACATGTAAGCTCATGCCATAAAAATCCATAAAGGATGATAACACACTTTAGTCAAAAAAATGCATAAGAGTTTTAAAAAGATCATATAAGGTCTTCTTTTTAAAAAAAATTTTAAAAGCACAAGTATATATTGAAGACCTTAATTAAAAAAAATAAATATTTGAAAACTCATTTTGCAATTAAGACACAAATAAGAGCATGCATAATAACAAAATAAAATGCATATTTAAATAGGAGATACGAGTTACCAATTACGCCATTTCCATGGGTTGTGCCGTTCCCATTGTTGATGATATCTTCCCTTTGAGAAGTCACTTTGTTGATGATGACTTCTTTGATCACTCCATTTCCAAGGTTTGTTGCCTTCCCATTGTTGAAAGTCTCTTCTTCTTTGAAAATCACCTTGTTGATGATGTCTTTGCCATTTCCAAGGATTGTGTTCTTCCCATTTTTGATTATACGCTCTTCTTGGAGATTGGCTTTGTTGAGAGTAGTTCCTTCTTTGATCAAATGAAACGTTCATTTGATGTTTTCTTGGTGGCATGAATTTTCTCCGATTTTTGCTTTGCCGGGTACCTAATAACACATTATTTTGTGGTACCCTCATGTGTTTGGGTCCTTTAAGACTAGCTTTGAGACTTTTAGGTCTCCAACAATATTTAGAGCTATTTCTAGCCCGACAAGAATAAGCCGTATGGCCCTTTTTACCGCAATAAAAGCATGTAATAATTCTAGGAGCATAATGACCAATATGCATAGTGACTTGATCCTTTTTCATATGATTAACAATTTTAGGCTTATGATCAAGTTCTTTATCACAATTATTAATATCAACAATATTGGACATTTCATTGGTACTCAAGTTGGATTTTAATAAATCCTTTTTCATGCAATCAATATTCTCTACAAGAGTACTATTTTCTTTTTCAAGGTTTCTAACCTTGTCAAGTGTGGTGGTGTGAGCACATGATAGTGATTCATAGGAAGTAAATAAACTATCCTTATCATTTTTCAAAATAATGAATTCCTTTTTCAAATTTTTGTATTTAACAAGTAGGCTTTGGAATTCATTTTGAAGTTCATCATAATCATTTTGCAAATCACTATATTCATTTTGCAATTTATTGTCATAAGAAGTAGAAGGTTTAGAACTTACCTCGTTCTCTTCTTCGATGCCCATAAGACATTTTTCGACTTCATCATCGGAATTTGTAAGAGGCTCATCCCATATTGTTGGATTTGATGTTGTATCCATTTGAGAAGTAGATGCTTTTGAGTTGCTCCTTTTATTTGCAAATACTCCATAGATGGCTTCTAATTTTTGCCATACTTCATGTGCCGACTTTATTCCTACAATATGTTCATATTCTAAATTAGTAAATGAACAATACAAAATATTTAAAGCCTTACCGTTTAAGGAGATGATTTTCTTTTCTTCATCATTGAGCTTTTTGAAGCCTTTTGAGGTGTATGGTGAATCTTTCGTCGGAATGGATTCTCCATTAATGACGGTGTTCCAAATGTCGAACCCGCAACCTTGTAGATAGCATTCCATTCTTTCTTTCCAAAAATTAAAATTCTTGGAATCAAATAGTGGTGGCTTGGTGGTGGAAGTGCTTGGATAGATGAGCTTCGTTCAGAGCCGTTGATCGTTTCTCTTCACTCGCGATGTGAAACGAGCTTGCCAAAGAGTTTGGCTCGATACCACTTGTAAGTCCAAGCGGCTACGATAATCTGTAGGGGGTGAATAGATTATCTCCATCTTTTCGATTTCGCCCCTTTTTAACAATCGAATGCTCAAACAAAATAATGAAGGTGCGGAATGTAAACAACACACGCCGATTTAAAGAGGTTCAACCCACCTAGGGCCTAATCCTCTACCACCCCAAAAGATATCCGGATGGATTTCGAAAGAAAAAGAATTTTATTAATTACCAAAATTAATACAAATTCAACTTACAACACCTTGAAGAAAGACCACACTCTTCTTCAACACCACCTTTGAGATTACCACAATCTCTTCTTGAAGATTACCACAATCTCCAACGGCACCTTGTGAAGATTACCACAATCTTCAACCTTGAAGAATACCAAATTCTTCAACACCTCAACAAGAAGATTACCACAATCTTCTTACACCTAACACCTAGATCACCCAAGTGTGTTCTTACCACAAGAACACTCACAAGGATATCTTGTGTTTGAATGACGACCACAAATTCAAGATTACAACTCGATAATTGATAATACAATAGAGTGCAAGTGTAATCAAGAATAGCCTAGACCTCAAAGATGTGAAAGTGATAAGCTAGGCAATTTTACAACAAGAATAATGACAATGAAAGACCAAGTGTTTGCTTGAAGTGTATCTTGTTGTGTTGTATCTCAATTGTTGTGTTTGTTGCTCCAAAACTTCCTCTATTTATAGGAGATGATTGATCAAGCATAGGCTCTCTTGGGGATTGAAAATCTACTAAAAATACAATTAAAATCAAGAATATAGCTGTTAGAAATCAATCCCACAATTTAAGGAAAGTTTGTCTCACAAAACGGTCGAAATTTGTCATCAAAACATAGGCGACCGGGTCGCATTAAATAGACGTTGGAAAAAGTACACAAAAAAATAACACAGGCTGCGGCCGACGCGTCTACCTCGACCGGCCGACCATCACCCCAACCGTCCCCTCAAGGATTTTGCAAGGTTTAAAAGTTCTGTTTCAAAAACGAAACTTGCAGGTGTACCGGCCGACCATCATGACGGCCGACCGGACGGCCGACGCCAGATGCACGGCCGACCGCTCGTTTTTCTTTCCGTCTCATTTTCTGTTTCTAAAACATCTTCGTATGGGTTGCCCTATAGAGGCACCGGGCCGACCACGAGACAAATGTTGTCCAATTTTTGTCGAAAATAAAACTCAAGAAATACTCCGAAAATATAGTAAAACATTTTAAACCGATCGGAGTATTAGGACAACATTTAGAAACATCGTTTGAGAGTGAAAACCCAATAACGTAAAATCATTAAAAGCGTTGTCCAATTTAGACGAAAATAAACTTTGAGAAAATACTCCTAAAATATTAAAATCATTTTAAATCATTTAGAGTATTTGGACAACCTTTAAAAACATTGTTTTGGTGATAAAATAAAATCATCAAAATTAAGATAAAAACATGTATCAAACAAAAAAATCTAGTTTAATATGAAGCTAATATTATTTGAAATTTCAAAATATTTTAAAAGTTATTGCTGAAAGAATAAATACTTTTAAAATGTAGATAAAATGTCACATTGTCTTATAATTGAACAAATAGAAGCTAAATAAATATCAAATTACTTAGTTGTCCTAAAATTTTACTATGTCTAAAGGATATTTTTGTCCAATTAAAAATTGCAAGAAACATTCACATTTTTAAGATAGTATAGATATAGATGCAGATAGATAGATAGAATAAATACAGATATAGATAGATAGATATAGATCATTAATACAATAATATTTATCTTTTTTTTTTCACTTTACAATCATATTTGGTGCCTCACTTAATCATGTTTGGTAGGAAAGATGGTGGGTTAACATAATGAGTATAATAGACAAAATTTGTTTTGGAGTGCATATTCAAGGAGGGGAAGGATTGGTGTGAATCGAACCCCAAACCTCTAGTCAGAGCAAAAAAGTCTTAACCACTAGAGTACTATTCGATTCCCAAATTTTTTTATTTAATTCTTCGGAAAAATATATATATTTTTCTTAAATAAGTTGGGAAGTTATCATAGTATTATAAAACCTAAAACATCACTTCAGCTGAAACACATTAATCAAGAAAAGAATCTTTAATACTTCAATATATATTTCAGAATTTATAGATGTTAGTAAATATGGACCAAAATATAAATCACATATTTGCACACATAAAATGGATCGAGTATACTTATTTGTCGCAGAACTGTGAATTAAGCCCGTCTACAAACCTTCTTTTGATGGAACCACGAACAATGAACAAACCCGGCCCGTAGATTATCATGAACTATCTTTCTCGTTGGTGTAAATAACTTCTAGAGCTTTTTTACTTTGATGTGCACACTATACCCTTGAGAACTTTGGTGATGTTCCAAGAAGAAAACAAGAGAGAGATTATTTTTTTCTTGTAGGAGATGCCATTATCAATCGTATCGTGTTTGTGTTGTTGGAGAGATATCAATATATATCTCAATCATTTATCTCTTAGAGTCCTCGATGGGAGAGATATCTAGATAAACTTCATCTAAATAGAACTTCTATATATTATCTTAAATATGGATGAAACCTAATTGCACCAAATAATAGAGAAAAACAAAATCATTGCTTTCAAAGTAGCTAAAAACCTATTCTTTCTCTAAATTCTCTTCCTTCTCACTAAAGATCAAAAAACCCTACCCTCACTTTTCTCTCTCTTCCCAAACCTTTTCCTTCCCCCTCCAAACTTGGTCCGGTATCTGACTTCTTAGTTTGGTCGTCGGTCAATCTTTCCAACTGCCATATTTTTCTTCTCTAGTTCAAGATCCGGGCTTTAGGAGTTACTTCGAGCTGTGATGAGTTAGCGGTGACAAGTTGCGGGTCCATGGAGAATGGTGGTGTCGGAGGTGGATTTAGGGGATGGAGAGGTCGATTTTCTTTTGTTTTATTTTTTAATTATTTTTTCTTTTTGTAGTTTGCTTTGAGATTGTTGTAATTTTCTTGTTATTTTGTTTGGTGTTGTTCCCGGTTGATTTGCAAAATTCGTAAGCGGGTCAGTAGTACTTTCTGTCTTGCAATGCGTGATGTAGCTCATACCTATATTATTCCAGTTGTGGGTCTTCCTTGCGGAGTGCCTAGTCCTCCTTTTGAGGGTGGTTTAGTCTCATATCGGAGTGCATAGTTTTTATTTTGTTTTATTGTTTTTTAATTTGTTCCGTTCAGTCTTGTTTTACTCCCTCGAGAAGTGATTGTCTTAATCTCGTGCGAAACTTTCCCATTGACATCTATGTCTATTTAAGGTGGCCTATTTGCTAATTGGCAGTATAATTTTTGAATTTTGAATATACTAGCTATCGTTTCGGAACCAAAAAAAAAGAAGAGAAAAACAAAATCACAATTTTCACAAAATGCATTCGGTAAAAGATATAGTCGGCTTTTTTCAAGATTTTGATGATTGTTATTTTTTGTGATTCCCAAATATGCAATGAAATATTTATACACATATAGACATGTAAATTTTATGGCCAATCAAAAATTGCCAAATGTCAAATTCTAGAGATCAAGATTTATCTTGATAAATATTATATTTTTGATAATTATCATAATTTGCGATTAAAGAGATAAATATTAAATCTTGAAGGACCAATCAAATCAAAGCCTTCATATTATGAGTTATCCAAAAACCTCTCTCCTACAATTATAAATAGGGGTCATTCTCAAGGAATTAAATCACAATTCGAAGAGAAGAAATCCAAACAAGAAGGCGGTGGAGGAAATTCTCTCAAGTCAAGAAGAACAAATTCAAGGAGATCCATGATGTTGAAGGCGAAATTCAAGGCGTTCATCGTGGAGTCCACTCAAATCACAATGTTTGATTCAAGAATAAGCTTTCAAGCCCTCGAGTTAACGTTATAGAAGTTAAATCCATATTGGAGGGAGATCGAAGAGTCAAATCCACCAAGAAGTTCTCATATTCAAGTCAAATATCATCATATATATCACGTTTGATTCGAGATCAAGCTGCTAGTCTCTCGAATTAATGTTATTCAAATTCAAATTCAAGTTTGGAGAAGATCAAGGTGAAGAGTTCATCTCCAAAGTCTCGAATTCCTGATATTATATTTTTGAAGAAAAGAATCAGAGTACTTTATAGAGGTTGAAACCCTTTTGATATTTTGATTTATATAAATTCAATTTGTACGCTATTCCTTGTTTGTTAATTCGCAGACAATAAAAATTTGTGTTACAAATTTTTGGCACATCCAGTGGGACAATCTCTACCTCTCATCTCTTCTCTTCAAACAAAATTCATATATAAACGAAGATGACCAACTATTCCAGGTCCACAAATATTAACCATTCAATGCCGAACTACGAAGCCACTGCTCCAATATACAAGCATAAGGGGGCAAGGGAAGATGGTGAGTCATCGAACCATGAAGTTACCCCTACAACAAACGAAGGGGCATGGAAACAATGTGGCAAATATGGAGCTGCAAATAAAGAATCGTTAGGCCTACTCGACATGCACGCACATTCTACAAGCTCAAGATTTGAAACTGTAGCAGTCATGGTGGTCCAAGCTACTTCACTCGAAGAGCAACTTGCAAGTCTGATGAGGGTTGTAGAAGGACTCACAAAACATGTTCAAGGCCGAGACTCCAAAATCATGAGGTTGATGAACAAAGTATATAATGTTGATATAAGCCATGTGATGGGCAAACAAGTTGAAATACATGATGAAGTCGAGACATCCATGAGACAACAACCAAAAGAAAAAGAGGATTCTCCCACAAAGGAGTTGCAAGTCTCGTCTAATGGTCTGATTCCAGTTGACCAACTCAAGGAGTTCATTATGGGGACTATTAAAGACAAGTTTGGTGGAAGCTCCAAGTCATTCCTAACTTACACCAAGCCATACACATGGAGAATTGACAATTTGAAGATGCCTGATGGTTATCAACCTCTGAAGTTCCAACAATTTAATGGCAATGGCAATCCAAAGCAGCATATGGCTCACTTCATTGAAACATGTAATGATGCTGGGACTTATGGAGATTACTTAGTGAAGCAATTCGTCCGATCCTTGAAGGGAAGTGCATTTGATTGGTACACCGACTTCGGGACAAATTCAATTAATACTTGGGAGCAGTTAGAACAAGAGTTTCTCAACCGTTTCTATAGCACACGACACACCGTTAGCATGATTGAACTTACAAACTTACGCAGTGGAATGGAGAGTCTCTCATTGACTACATCAATCGTTGGAGGGACTTAAGCCTTAACTGCAAAGATCAATTGTCAGAGGCTTCAACAATTGAGATGTGTATCCAAGGAATACACTTGAGTCTATGCTACATACTTCAAGGAATAAAGCCAAAAACTTTTGAAGAGTTAGTAACTCAAGCACATACCATTGAGATAAGCTTGAAGTTTGGCCAACAAGAATGCCCAAGTGATGTCAGTGGTGGTGAAGATGGTGAAGTGGAGCCATCTTCAACTGCTCAAACGCTCATAGATGCGAGAATAAACTATCTAAAATTGTCAAAATAAAATATGCCCAAATGCTCCTTAATAAGAGCCTAAACTATCAATAACACTCCTTGACATGAGTATAAAAGGTCCATATCCCAAGTTCAAATGAAGACTCCTTGATACGAGTATAAACTATCTACGAGTATAAACTATATATGTCAAATCCAAATCAATACTCCTTGATACGAGTATAAACTATCAATATATCTCAAATTTAAATGAAGACTCCTTGATACTAGTATAAGCTATCAACATATCTCAAATAATTACTCCTTGATACGAGTATTAACTATCAATATATCTCAATTCAAATAATTGCTCCTTGATACGAGGATAAACTATCAATTACACTCATTGACATGAGTATAAAAGGTCTATATCCCAAATCCATATAAAAGCTCCTTGATACGAGTATAAACTATCACCATATATCAAATTCAAATGATTACTCCTTGATACGAGTATAAACTATCAATATGTTTCAAATTTAAATGCTTACTAGTAAAGTGAAATATTGTGAGTTGGTCATTGGATGAAAGAGTTCGAGACTAGTTCACTTTTCACATTCGCCGGAAAAAATGCACGTGGACAAGTCTCGAGAGGACATTTGTAGACATGTAAATTTTATGGCCAATTAAAAATTGTCAAATATCAAATTCTAGAGATCAAGATTTATCTTGATAAATATTATATTCTTGATAATTATCAACAATTTGTGATTAAAGAGATAAATATTAAATCTTGAAAGACCAATCAAATCAAAGCCTTCATTTTATGAGTTATCCAAAAAAACCTCTCCTACAAGTATAAATAAGGGTCATTCAAGGAATTAAATCACAATTCAAAGAGAAGAAATCCAAACAAGAAGGCGGTGGAGGAAATTCTCTCAAGTCAAGAAGAACAAATTCAAAGAGATCCACGGTGTTGAAGGCAAAATTCAAGGTGTTCATTGCGGAGTCCACTCAAATCACGGCGTTTGATTCGGGAATAAGCTTTCAAGCCCTCGAGTTAATGTTATAGAAGTAAAATCCATCTTGGAAGGAGATCGAAGAGTCAAATCCACCAAGAAGTTCTCATATTCAAGTCAAATATCACCATATATATCACGTTTGATTCGAGATCAAGCTGTCAGACCCTCGAATTAACGTTACTCAAATTCAAATTCAAGTTTGGAGAAGATCAAGTTAAAGAGTTCATCTCCAAATTCTCGAATTCCAGATATTATATTTTTGAAGAAAAGAATCAGAGGATTTTATAGATATTGAAACCCTTTTGATAGTTTGATTTATATAAATTCAATTTGTACACTATTTCATGTTTGTTAATTCGCAGACAATAAAAAATTTGTGTTACAATATATATATTATGCAATCATTATATTATTTTAATAATAGTATGTAATAATATAAAATTATAATTCCACACCAAAATCTTAAAAACATGAAATCTACAGAAGTCTCCAGGCCATTAGATATAAAACCAAACATAAATTATATTCTCTAATACCACTACAAAATAACTTTCAGTTTACCAATAAAAATGATATGCTCCCTAAATTTTACAGTCACCTCCAGAATACTGATATAATATAAAATAAATTTGTTTTTTTTTTCAAGCTTTTTTGACCAATTACTGACAAATCATCAACATATTTTAAATTTATCGCTAGAAATATTGTAGGTATTTATCAACAATTTTGGATTTTGTTGGTAAATATTTTACCTACAATGATTTACCTATAACAATTTTACCTATAATGATTTACCTATAACAATTTCACTTACAATGATTTACCTACACTTTATAGTTATCTTAATACTTATCTATAGAAAAATTTGTAGGTAAATCGTTTTTTTTTTGTAGTCGTGTACATTTTCACATAATATATTTTCTCAATATATTTTTCTGATCAAAATGAAACGAATGAAAGCCAGTGGAGTACTCTAGTTCCTTGTCCTCATTCTTTTTAATAATTAAAACAAGGGACTTTTGATTGTTGACAGAAAAAAAAATAGTTTCTCACTTAAGTTTTTTTCCCCCCCAAATAGAAAGGGAATTTAAAAGGTAAAAATTGTTCATTTCTTCTTAATGCCAATTATACCACCCGATTTAAAAGTTTTTGTTTTTTGTTTTTCTTAGAGCCACCCGATTTAAAAGTTAAAACAAGTATTAGGGAAGAGCCTGTTAAAGAGAAGTGTAGTACTAGTTGAGCCCAAGACCAATGGGTGCTAGGGATAGTATTATGGGTCTTACTCGTGGGCCTTGTCGTTCAGAATTGCACTCAAAATAATTATTTATATTTTCTAAATGACAATGAGTGAATAACAATTTACTGTGATTTATTTCATTATTTATAGTACCATAAGTAATACACTATACTCCACAGATGTAGTACAACTGTACAAGGTTAGAAGCCAGGGGCATCACATTGGTGTGGATTGTGGAGGATACAGTATAAGAATTTGGATGTATAATGTCTCCCTCCAATATCACCAATTCACCATAAGAAGAGTTACACATATTAAAAACACGATGTCGTCTTACGACCCCTACCCTATTACCCAACTAAAGTTGCTAAAGTACCTTAGTTACACAAATCAAAGTAACTTATTTACACAATGCAGCGTGATATCACTAGCTGTCAAAACCGGCTCGATCCAGTGTTAGGACTGGGCTAGGCTGTGATTTTGTAAGTCCAAAAAAGAGTCAGGTTATTTGGCCCAATCCATTAGGCCTGAAAAGCCGGATCGGACCGATCGGCTCTGTGTATTTTACGTATATTTTTAAAGCTTGGGTTGGGCCTGGACTCCAAACATGACGACCCGATGGAATTTGACCCGCCTCGACCCAATTTTTTTCTTTAGCCCAATGGGCTGGCACCGACAACAGCCCGACCCATTTGACACCTCTAGATACCACCCTTTCAGCCAAGTATAAGGTACCTCATGTGACTATAAAGCTAACAAGTCTTCAAGCGTTTGTTTAAAGTACCTCTTTGATTTTATAGCATTGTTCTAATTTGAAAATCAAAGAAATTTGGCAAAATTAATTTCAAACTCGCTAACATCTGTTCATACGGCTTTCGCTAAGAAACCTCGATCCACATCACGGTCCAAGAACAATTTAATTAAACATTTACATTAGAAATGCAAGTTGAAATTATTCTAGTAACTAATTAGCCAAACACCACTTCTTAACTTAATTCCACTATTCAAGAGGTTCTCGCCCCACTTTTTTTGAGACCGCTTAACTTTCTCAATTTTTTTTTTGGTTCTAAAAAGTAGTTTTTTTTTTAAATAAAAAAATGTTTTCGCAAACAATTCCTAACCTACCCCATTCGGTATAGCCTAATTACAAAAAACTTTAGATATCTGTCAAAATTATAAACACCCTCTTAATGTTTATATTTTCTTAACAAATACTCTCTTGATGGTACAATTTGTAGATATAAACCAATGTCAAAATATATTTAATGTTATTTTGAAAGATAGTTGTGTTATTTTTGTAATTACATTAAACCAATCTACCGGGGTTAGCCTAGTGGCCACGGGTATTACTCTTCAGTGAAAAAACTCGAGTTTGAGTGTTTGCAATGACATGGATGAATTTTTAAATTAAAAAAAAAAAACAAGAATGCTTTTCTAAAAAAAAAAAGCATATTTTTTTGTAATTATTCTTATTAAAATTAGAATTCTTTTTCTATGTATTCTGGATTTGTTCCTTGTTTGACTTTGTCTTCAAGTTAGTTCATATATCTTACAATGGTTCTAAACCAACTGTTTGGAAAGTGAAGTTGAGAAAAAGTCATATGTAGTATCTTTCAACCCTTAATATTATGAATAAAATCAAAATGTTGTCCCAAAAATATAGTCTCAAGGTGCTTTGTAGTTTGAACGTTTTTTTTTTTTTTTGAGAAATTTGTAGTTTGAACGTTGGACTAAAGCTAAGATTGGAGATTTACCAGTAAGAAATCAATAGTACTTTTTTGGTCAATTTTATGAAGTTGTCAGCACCATCCACAAGTTAACTAATTAAAAGCCATCAAAACCATACTTTAATTAGTAAGGGTCCACAATTTTTGTGAATGTTTTAATACCTAAATTTCCTATATCAACAAGACTTTCAAATTAGGTCATTTACAGACAGCTTTCCACAATCTTCTTTTTAGGCATTTTAAATTTTGTTTCAATTTTTATTTCATGTATCATTGCATTGTATTTTACGGATACACAACAAATACATGTTCAGAACCATTTATTTACTTAAGAAAATAATTTTACTCATTTAAAATTTAAATATGTGTGAAGTAGAAATAAAATACTATTTGCACTAGAGCAACACATCTCCTAACCAAGAATTCCATTATTGCACCCCCAAATAATCTCATACAAATTAAATTCTTGTACTTAGGTGGCATATTTTATGTAAGGGCCATTCTATTTGTTATTTAATTTTAAAAACACGCAATTTCCGAAAAAAAAGAAAATTATGTGCCAATCAAAATAAACAATAATTGATGTGTCATATCCATATATAACATGAATCAGGGCCAGACCTGATACGAGGCCTATGAAGCAGTTGGTCTGACGTGTGCATATCCGAGTGGACGTGGACGAGAGCAGGTTCTGGTTAGCAGGACACTTGTATCCGACCTGACATCCAGAAAATGAATCTACCAATTTCCGACATGATCATCCCACCTGGCATAACTAGAGATGAAACAATTCCGAGTTCTTGACTTGCCCGCCTTGTCCAGGACACACAATCCAGTCGAGAAGACAAGAATCCATAGGATACTTTGCATGGGATATCGAATCCCAATAAATGAACTAGGAGTAATACCAGTCACGTCCAACACTCAAATTGTCATCCTAACACCTTTTCTTTAAAAAATTAGAACCATGGGATGAGTTGTTCTACTCTCGAGATGGACTTATACCTATGTGTATCACGTGTATGAGATATCCTTTCCTTATAAACACCCACTGAAAGAAAGTTTATTTAAAGTATTTAAGAGAGCATTTATTGCTTTGAGCTAAAGGAATATATTTCCGACCTATTCAAGTTGCTCCAGCTTATTGGTGTTAATTCCTTTTCTTATCAACACAATCCACTATGCCATCTCTTTTGTATGACACGTGGGATATCTGAATCCCACGTTAAAAGTATATATTGCACAAGAAATATAATGTAATCACTTCTATTGCCAATAAAAATTATAAAACTCATTATTGAATTTATGTCTATGTGTAAAAGCATTATGTAAATAGTTTTATCATCGACAAAAAAGAAATATAAATACTTTTAGGACACAATTTGTGAAACTCTCTTGAGAATTTAAAGTAGTTGCTAGTTAGGCACTAACATGAATCGACTTAAATGAAATGTGAACCAAAAACAGACACAAAAGAAATATTCAAAACAGCCGTCAATTTCATCTACGCTGGAGAAAAAAGACTCCCAAAAAGAGAACCATTGACCCCTCACTATATCATTAACAAACAAACCAGTCCCAATGGAATTTTCCTCACCATCTCTATTTTTCACGCACAAATGGCTTCCCACAATCATCACCTCTTGCTCATCCTCTTCCTCACTTTCCTTCCTACGATATTCTCTCTTCTCGCCGCTGATCGCGCCGCCCTCCTCCGCCTACAAGCCGCCGTCCGCGGCCGAACACTCCTCTGGAACACCACCACGCCCACCACCTGTTTGTGGAAAGGCGTCAAATGCGATAACACAACTAATCGCGTTATCGAGCTTCGTCTCCCCGGCTATGGCCTCACGGGACAACTCCCGATGAATACAATCGGAAACCTAACTGAACTTCGAGTACTCAGTCTCCGGGAAAACTCTCTCTCCGGCCAAATCCCTTCTGATTTAGCCTCATGCACGCAGTTACAGGACCTTCATTTGCAAGGTAACTCGTTTTCTGGTGAAATTCCGGAGAGTTTTTTCAATTTGAGAAACCTTTTACGTGTGAATTTAGCCAGAAACAATTTCTCTGGGAATTTGTCTTCGGGGTTTAATAATCTAACTCAATTGAGGACTCTGTACTTGGAAAATAATCGGTTCACTGGATCACTTCCTGATTTGCATAGCTTAATTGGGTTAAGAAATTTTAACGTTTCGTTTAACGGATTAACGGGTTTTATACCGTCGAGTTTTGGCATTTTTCCACCTCAATCTTTTCTAGGAAACTCTCTCTGTGGTCGAAATTCTGTTTCGTGTAATAGTAATAATGGTAATAGCCTTTCTAGTGGAGCAATAGTTGGAATTGCAGTAGGATCAGGCATTGTTCTGCTTTTGGTTATCATAGTTTTGTTAATTTCGTTGAGAAAATACAGAAGAAAAAAGATCCTTCCCCGGACCGAGAGGTCTCCATTAGATCACGAAATTTGGAATCCGAATACAATTATAGTGGCAGAGGATAATAACCGGTCGAATAATAATTTTTCTAGCGAAATACGTTCGAAGGAAAGATATAGGAGTGTAACTAAGAAAAATGGGAGTGATGGATTGGTTTTTTTTGGTGAAGATGTTGAAATTTTCAGCTTAAGAGAGCTGCTGCAGGCTTTTGCTGAGGTGTTGGGAAAGGGGGTAATTGGATCAACATACAAGGCATATTTTGACAGTGGGGTTGAAGTAATTGTGAAGAGGTTGAAAAATGTTTGTGTTTCTGAGGAAGAGTTCAGGGGTAAAATTGAGGAGGTGGGATCATTGGTTCATGAGAATTTGGAGCCTCTTAGAGGTTATTTTTATGGTAGAGATGAGAAGCTTCTTCTCTATGAGCCTATGTCAGAAGGGAGTTTGTCTGCACTTCTTCATGGTGAGTCTTTTTTTCTCCTCTGTTCTGTTCTGTTTTGTTCCTGATATTTTCTAGCTTTTGTAGAACTTGAAAACTCTTTGAGCTTTGAATGTAAAGTTACATATATTACCAAGGGATAATTACAAAAAACCCTTGAGGTTCGGTATAATTACAAAAAAATCCAGAGGTTTCTGAGAATTGCAAAAAAACTCCCTTGAGGTTTAATTCCGTCTTAAATTTTCCCACATCATAAGCAAAAAAGACATTTCAAAAATCCTATAACATTTATAGAAATATTACAGTTACCCCCTTAAATTTAAAACAAAACCAAACCTCATGGGTATTTTGTAATTTTGAAACATATCTGGGTCTTTTTGTAATTAACCCAAACCCCAAGGGGGTTTTGTAATTTTCATTTTTCCCTATTACCAATTAGAGGAACTTTGGATACATGTGCTTTTGGAAATGGTGGCAGAGAAATTGTGTTTAATGCCAAGCTAGGGGAATGTACGCAAAAGCTTCAACTTTTAGAAGAAGTGATTTATTGAATAAGTTAAAAGAGACTATTTAGTGAATAAGATGTATTATTTGTGTGAAAGTTAAACCAGGAGCATAACCCGAATTCTAAAGCACACCCTCACCCTCCCTTGCTTTAATATTCTGATTAAATTATGCAAAATCATTAATAGAAGTTGAAATTTGAAAACTCTACAAACTACCTTTGTTCAGCCAAAAGCAGATAATCACTTTTTTGAGTGTTTGCATTTTCTTCCTAGACAGTGAAACTAATATCAGGTCAATCCTAATGTTGGCTTTATCTATTTTTTTCTTCTTTCTCAACTCTGATCTCATGTACTAAAATCAAACAGGAAACAAGAAGCAGCAACTGTCATGGGAAATCAGGGTTAAAATTGCTCTTGGAATTGCATCTGGTATCGAGTATCTCCACTCCGTTAGCCCTAAAACCACACACGGCAACATCAAATCGTCCAACATTTTCCTCACAGATTACTACGAAGCACGTGTCTCTGAATTTGGCCTAACGCAGCTCGTTTCCTCACTTTCCAATCTTAATGGCTACCGTGCGCCTGAAGTGACAGATACGCGCAAGATTTCACAACAAGCTGATATTTATAGCTTCGGAGTCCTGCTTTTAGAACTGCTGACTAGAAAAGCACCAGACATTGTTCTTGCAGAGGAAGGGGTTGAGCTGCCTAATACGGTGCAATCAGTTGTTCAGGAGAAATGGACTACTGAAGTGTTCGATTCTGGTTTACTTAGGTTTGGAAATATTGAGGAGAAAATGGTGCAGTTCTTACACCTTGCAATTTCTTGTACTGATCGGAATCCTGACAGGAGACCGTCCATGGTGGAGGTTACTCGACGCATCAAGGAAATTCGTGGTTGAACTTCGAAGAAAATTAAGGGATAATTACTAGAACTTACCCTTTGAGGTTCAGTCTGATTACAAAAAAACTCAGCTATCTTTCAAAATTACAAATACACCGACATTTCACAAAATTGCACCATCAATAGGGGTATCTGTAATTTGAAATATGATTGGATTTTTTTTTTTTTTGTAATTAAGCTAAACCAAAGGTGAAGCTTTGTAATTTATGCAAAATTTAATGGATGAGATGCCAAAGTATGATGTAAATGAGTGTTGTTTTTCATAGTATTCTTTTTTATATATGTATAATTCGATTTCAACTTATATGGTTAATTGTATGTACAAACCAATGGTTATAAGCCATTTAAGACCAATAAAAGAAAAAAGGAAAAAATATATTATAATATATATTACATACAAAATATATATTAAAATATATTTTAAAAATAAAAATACTAGGCAGGTTGGGTACCCACAGGGTGAAAGTGATACCCAGACCCGTCCCGCCCCGCCTCGTGAGCCAAATGGGGCGGAGCGGGGCGGGGCAGGGCGGGTACCAATGGGCCGGGTCGAAGTTGTCATCCTTATACGCAACTACTATCCTTCGGGTGCGGTTGTAAACCATTTGGTTTGAGAGAGCACCATAGTCCATACCTTGTTCAGATAACATCAATGAAACATTCCATTCTAGTGGCAAGAATCTTTCAAAAGAAACGCTTGTAGGAAATTTCAAAGAAAATTTATTATATTTTTCCTAGATCGCCAATATAGATTTCATGGAATGCCAATTCCATTTTTTAGCAAAAACAAAACATAATTATAAATGGTCACCAGTTATGTAAGTACTAAAGCAAGTATGTTGATTTGAAAACAGAATGAAAACTCTTGGGTATTTATCTGCCGAAAGATAGAGACAAATACACAAGTTAAGTTCTAAAACAGAAGTACAAAAACAACTGAATGAAAATATAAAGTACAAATCGAAGTAAAACGAAAAAACAATAACACCATTAGAGCATAAACCCTAATCTCAAGATTTGGAATAAAGAGGTTCGGCGCCGATTTTCCCCAAGCAATATCCCAAACTGTCACCGGAGGCACAAGATCCACCCAAGGAACCTTAAGCCAGCAATTGTCACCAAAGCCCACCAAGAACTCAAACCAGACAACCCAGATCTGACCAGATCTCCCACAAACACTTCGAGCCGTACACTAAGAACGTGAACGAAGACAACACTCACAAAACCACTCACAAACCCTCGTGTATCACCCAAGAAAACACAGAGACAGAGTAGTTTAGAGAGAGAGAGAGAAAGAATCGAGCTTCAGAGAGAGAAACCCTAGTTTTAGAGAGAGAAGTGAAGATCCAGAAGTAAGGAAGAGATTCTGGAACAATCCAATATGTAAGAGCAATGAAGGGCTCAGATACAACCTGGAGAATAAATGGACAGGATTGGGTCAAAAGGATCCGCGGACTAAAGAACCGGGTCCTGCAGCCCGACCCAAGTAACATCCGGGCAGTTCTTAAGTGCGCTGGCATCAAATGGGCTACAGGCTCTCAAGTGGGTTGGGTCCTATTATTGATCACTGGGCCTTATCACAGAGTTTAAGCCACATTTCTCAACAATCTCCACCTTGGCCCAAACACATCAAGGGATATTAGGGAGCACAAAGATTTAAAGAAAAACAGCTTTCATCACAGCCAATTGCCTACTTAGCACATAGCATAGTAGGACTTTCACTATAAGAAGGACATAGCAACTTATAGTACCAGCAAACACAGAGTAAGCTAGGTTTTAACTATTAGACTAACACAAGCACAAAGCAAGTGTCCATCCAACAGGTGTGGACCAACCAACAAACACAAAGTAAGTCAGTCAGTCCAGAGGGTAGAGGGTAATCACCAGGGACAACCTAGTCACAAGTGCCAAAACTCAGTATTTTTAAACAGGTTTGAAACTTAGATACAGGCAGACACTTAGTGCCCATATTTGCTGGATTGTATTTAGATGCAATTTTTTCAAGACTTATTAAACCTGTTGAAACAATGTCTCTTATATAATGAAACCTTACATCAATATGTTTAGTATGATCATGAAAAACAGGGTTTTTGCATAACTGAATACCTGACTGACTGTCAGAAAATACTACTACTTTACCCTTTAGAAAACCAATTTCAGAAATCAGACCCTTTAACCACAGGGCCTCTTTTAAGGCTTGATGCCGATCGCAACATACTCTGACTCAGTGGTTGATAAAGGCACAATATGTTGCAGTTGTGATTTCCAACTTATAGAACAACCACAAAAGGTAAAAATGTAAGAAGTAGTAGATTTTCTGTTGTCTTTATCATTGGCATAATTGGAGTCAACATACCCCTTTAAAACAATGCCATCTTTACACTTTGAAAATTTTAAACCATAGTTAACAGAATGAACCAAATATCTCAGCAACCACTTAACAACATTCCAATGGATAATGCCAGGATTTGTCATGTACCTACTCAAACAACTCACAAAGATAAGCTATATCCGCCCTGGGTAATGCGACCATGAGGTACATGACAGATCCTATGGCATTAGCATAGGGCACATTTTTCATAGTTTGAAAATCGGCAGCAGTTTTAGAAGATTGCTCCTTGCTTAAAACAAAATGAGCAGCAAGAGGAACATTCACAGGTTTAACATTAGACATAGAAAACTTTTTCAAGATCTTTTCCACATAAGAAGACTGATTCAAATAAATCACAGATTGATTTCTATCCCTAATAATATTCATGCCCAAAATCTTTTTGGCATCACCCAAGTACTTCATATCAAATTTATCACTCAGACGGGACCTAACATGATCCACAGATTTGATACAAGGACTTGCAAGCAGCATATCATCCACATAAAGTAATAAGAAGACAGGAGAATCAATATTTTCTTTAAAATACAAACAGTGGTCATAATGACTTTTTTTAAATTTTAAAGGCAACATACATTCATCAAACTTTTTATTCCATTGCCTAGGAGATTGCTTTAAGCCATACAAAGATTTTTTAAGCAAGCATACATAATCAGACTTAGATTTATCAACAAAGCCCTCAGGTTGCCTCATATAAATCTTTTCCTCTATGTCACCATGTAAGAAAATAGTTTTTACATCAAGTTTTTAAGTTCCTAGTCAAATTGAGCAACTAATGCGAGCATTATTCTAACAGTGGTAAATTTAACAACAGGTGCAAAAATATTTGTGTAATCAACACCTTCTTTTTGAGTAAAACCCTTTGCCACAAGTCTAGCTTTATATCTGACAGTATCATTTTCATTCTTGACTTTGAACAACCACTTACAATCCACAACAGAACAATAATTATGTTTTGGTACAAGAACCCATGTATTATTGACATGCAAAGAATTCATTTCATCAGTCATAGCATTTAACCATTCGTTTGCATGCTCAGACTTTAAAGCGTCATTGTATGTTTTAGGCTCAGAATTATCTATTGAATCATACACACGTATGAGGCCATATGATAATCAGCAAATTTAGTAGGGGATCTAATGTTTCTCCTATTTCTATCCCTAGTTAGCAAATAATCATGCAACTCATTATCATGTTCATTATCATGCACAGCATCATGCAAGTCATCATTCACAGCATCATGCACATCACGTTGATCATGAATATCAGGCACATTCTCAAAATTAGCAGGTAAATTATCATTTTCAGGTAATTCATGCACAATTTCAGAATCAGAAACATGAATAGGAATTATAGGAGTATCATTTTGAGTCTCCATCTCATTTGAGGTGGTGGGGTTTTCAGAAGTAGTAGGAGATCTTTGTAAACAGGGCATTTCATTTTCATTGAAAACCACATCCCTACTAATTATAACTTTGAAACCATTTTCACTCCCGACCACAATCTGTACCCTTTAACCCCATCAAGGTATCCCAAAAAAACACATTTTAGTGATATGGGCTCAAGCTTGTCAGTCTTTTGGTGTGCAAAGGTTGAACATCCAAAAATTTGAGGTTTGAAAATCAACTTGCTTGCCCACCACACATTCGGGATATTTTTCCCTCAAAGGGACAAATGGTGATCTATTAATTAGGTAAACAGTTGTATTAGCTGCTTCACCCCAGAACTTTTTGGAAAGGCCTGAGGAGTTTAACATGCTCATTACCCTTTCCAAAATAGTCCTATTCATTCTCTCAGCCGCACCATTCTGTTGAGGGGTGTAAGGCACAATTTTGTGCCTTACAATACCAGATTCTTCACACATAGTATCCAAATTTTGATTGCAAAATTCTAATCATTGTCAGTTCTAAGGTATTTCACCTTTTTACCAGTTTAATTTTCTATCAAGGTTTTCCAGGTTTTAAACTTTTCAAAAACATCTGATTTATTTTTCAAAAAAAAAATAAAGACTTTCCTGGAAAAATCATCAATCACAGATAGAAAATATTTGTTTCCACCATGAGTGGGAACACTAGAAGGACCAAACATCAAAGATGTAAATATTCCAAAATATCGATTACGCGTTGATTTTGGGGTAGGAGGAGGTGGGAAATTAGATTTTTTGTTGTTTACCAAACACACAAGAGTCACAAAATAGCACACATGACAATTTATCCTTTCCAAAACAGCCATCTTTATGTAAAATCTCAAGTCCTTTAGAACTTATGTGACCTAGCCTTCTATGCCAGAGTTCAGTTTTATCCTCTTTAACAGAATTCACAGGAGCATTTACATCAGACACAGATTCAGCACATCAAACACACAAGTTCCTCCTTTTTTCAGCTTTTATAACAACAAGAGAGCCCTTTAAAATTTTCACGACTCCCTTGCCCCACCTACCCTCTAAACTATCAGATTCAAGTGCAGCACATGACATCAAATTATTGTTAAGATCAGGAACATGCCTTACATCTTTAAGAGTGATCATATAACCAGAATCAAACTTTAAGCACACATCACCAATTCCAAACACTTGGCATTTCTTATCATTTGCCATAGAAACAGTACCATGTTTAACTTCAGATTAATTAGAAAACAAATTTCTGAAAGGAGACATATGGAATGTGCATGCAGAATCTATAAGCCATTCAGATTCACAGAAAGATTGTGAAGGCACATAATTCACACAATCATACACATCAGATACCATAAAGACATCACCCATATGCTCATTACTGGTAGCCAAGTTAACATGATCATTATATTGGTTCTTGTTATTGTTTTGATTCCCATTTTTCTTATTGGGTCACTCTTTGACATAATGGCCTTGTTCAATACAATTATAACATTTCCTATGTTTAGCTCTGGATTTAGACCTGCCCCTTTTCCCCTTCTTATCTGACTTATCCCTATTAGAGTTATCCCCATTTTTTCTTGTTTGAGATCTACCTCTAACATGCATGACTTCACCATTATTATTCTTATTCCCCTCCCGAGCTTTTAAATCAAGTTCTTTACTTTTAATCCCATTAATCACAGTATCAAGAGTAATATTATCTCTGTCATACTTAATGGCATATTTCACATCACTGTAAGAGTCAGGTATAGCATTTAGAAGCACAATAGGGGTATAATCATCTATGCTTTTGTCACCAGAAAGCTTAATATCTTGAATTAGTTTGGTAAACACATCCAAGTTTTCATCCATGTCCTTAGACAAATCCAGTTTAAATCTAAAGAATTTTTCAAGAAGAAAGAACTTAGAAGGCAAAGACATTTCAGTGTACAATTCCTTTAGTTTATCCCATAAAGCTTTAGCACTGGATTGTTTACCAACTTTCCTCAAGACAGCATCATATAAGTTCAAGATAATAGAGGAATAGGCATATTCATCAAGTTCAGTTTTGATTTCCTCAGTATCGTTTTTGGAAAATTTTCCTTCAACAGCTTTGGAAACTTTTTGTTGAATAAGAATACCTTTCATCTTTTGTTGCCAAATGGAAAAGTTAGTTTTTCCATTAAAAGGTTCCATGTGGTATCCAGAAAATCCAGCCATTTTAAAACAAGACACAGAGAAGTCAAGTAACAATAGCACACACTCTAGATAGTCACAATAGAACAACAGAAGCACAGAATAGAGCCACAGAAGTATCAACACAAAGCAGATATCAAGATCAGTAACAACACAGATAATGAAAGAATCCAAGAAATTTTGTAAAGATCCCCTTGCACCTCAGGGTTCCACTACACTCTTGGTGCATGGTCAAGAGGATTGAATGCTTAGGGTTTCAAGTCCAATAAAAATAAGAAAAGAGCAGAGATAAACTAAAACCAACACACACAAAGTTAGGGTTTAGGAAATCTCACAACCAGAAGCAAAGTTCTGGGAATAAATTCTCCGAAAAACTAATCACCAGTGAACACTGAGAACCAAAGAACCGAACCAAAGCACCAACCCACCAAATCAACAGATAGGTGATCTGATACCACTGTTGGGTATCTATCTGCCGAAAGATAGAGAAATACACAAGTTAAGTTCTAAAATAGAAGTACAAAAACAACTGAATGAAAATATAAAGTACAAATCAAAGTAAAACTGAAAGAAACAATAACACCAATTAGGGCATTAACCCTAATCTCAAGCTTTGGAATAAAGAGGCTCAGGGCGCTGATTTCCCCCCAAGTAATATCCCAAACTGTCACCGGAGGCACAAGATCCACCCAAGGAACCTTAAGCCAACAATTGTCACCAAAGCCCACCAAGAACTCAAACCAGACAACCCAGATCTGACCAGATCTCCCACAAACACTTCGAGCCGTACACTAAGAACGTGAACGAAGACAACACTCACAAAACCACTCACAAACCCTCGTGTATCACCCAAGAAAACACAGAGATAGAGTAGTTTAGAGAGAGAGAGAGAGAGAGAAAGAATCGAGCTTCAGAGAGAGAAACCCTAGTTTTAGAGAGAGAAGTGAAGATCCAGAAGTAAGGAAGAGATTCTGGAACAATCCAATATGTAAGAGCAATGAAGGGCTCAGATACAACCTGGAGAATAGATGGACATGATTAGCTCAAAAGGATCTGCGGACTAAAGAACTGGGTCCCATAGTCTGACCCAAGTAACATCCGGGTAGTTCTTAAGTGGGCTGGCATCAAATGGGCTACAGGCCCTCAAGTGGGCTGGGTCCTATTATTGATCACTGGGCCTTATCACAGAGTTTGGGCCACATATCTCAACAAAAACTAGCATAAATGATTGTGGGTTGTCAATACGCGTAGAATTATTTCCTTGACAAAAAAAAAAGAAGCATGGCAATCTCTATGATATCCCAAAACGGAAGGCGGGCTTGGTTTTAGGGAAGAGTATTCTTTCAACTTTGCGATGCTCGCTAAGAAAGGCTAGCGCCTTATTTAGGACGATCAATCTCTCCTGGCCCAAACCTACAATGCACGCTATTTCCTGAATGGTGATTTCTTAACCGCCAAAATTGGCTATAATCCCAGTTTCACTTGGCGAAGCATTTCGGCGGGCAAAGATATTCTCCAAAAAGGAGTTAGATGGATTGTAGGAGACGACTCTAATATAAAGGCATGGACTGACCCGTGGATTGCTGGGAATAGGAATTTCTGTCCGAAAGGTAGAGAGGGTCAGATTGATAAGGATCTCAGAGTACATGACCTGATATTTATAGAGAATTATCGATGGAATGAGGAAAAGGTGCGAGATACTTTTGACTCCGAGGATGCCGACCTGATTTTGAAAATTCCACTTCGAAATTTTTGGGGCAAAGACCAATTGGCCTGGCATTTCTCACAAAATGGTTTTTACTCAGTTAAGTCCGGTTATAGGGTGGCGCTGAATGATACTAACGCCATGAGGAATAAGCCGTCAAATTCTGGGGGCTTTTCAATTATTTGGAAATGGATATGGAGGCTCAACATTCCGCCAAAAATTCGTATCTTCTTATGGAAAATAGCTCACGGTATCCTACCGGTGAATACATTATTAGCGTGCTATTTGATGACAATTCCCCTGATATGCAAGAGATGTGGCATGGAGTTCGAAACTATTGAGCATGCCCTTCGGGATTGTCAATGGAGTTCGTTCTATTGGCGAGTGTCTTCCCTTCGCTTGGACAACCTCTTAGCAGCAACCCATGCTACAGTTGCTGATATGATGATCGAGATTGCACAAGGAAAAACGCCGAGGTTGAGAGCACTTCGCTATCTCTCTATGGGTGATTTGGTATGCCCGTAATGTCCTTGATTCAAGGCAAAGAGTTATCCCATATTGAATGCCTCAATCTGGTGATCGTTGCATTCGATCCTACCAAGCGACCAAGAGCGTACCTGAACGCACAATCAATTCGCCACAACCAGTCCTTTCTCCACATTGGACGGCATACGCCACCCCCCTTTGGCCAAATAAAAATGAATACGGACGCATCTGTGGCTCGAACACAAGGGACATGTATCGGTATATCTATACGTGATCACGAGGGACGGATTGTTCATACTATGGCTAAACACTTTACCCCGGAATACTCTATCGAAGAAGCAGAAGCATTGGCTTGTCGGGAAGCGTTAATTCTTGGCTGAAATTTTAACATCTCTTCAATATTGATGGAGTCGGATTGTTTAGTTGTAATAAATCACATTAGAGGACTGAAGAGATAATTATCATATGTGGGTAGTATCGTATCGGACATCGTCGAGCTTAGTTCGGAATTCTCGTCTATTTCTTTTTCTTGCATCCCTCGATCGGCTAATATTTTAGAGCATCTCCAAAGTGCCTTCAAAGTACTAGTAGCCGCTTATTTCCGCCAAATTAGGTTCTCCAACCCGCCGCTAGACTCCACGATTTTGTAAAGTGGGTGAATAGTTGGCCGCTTCATGTGGCATTGTACTATTCACCCCTCTAAACCTTTTTTCTTTTTTTCCTTGTGTAAGTTTTATGTTTTCTCTTTTTTTTTGTCATTTTTGTTTAAAAATTATTACTTTAATTTCAACTTCATACACACACACACACACACACACACATATATATATATATATATATATATATATGCAATATAATTTATATTAACAAAATACAAAAGAATTTATGTATAAAATAAAATTACTTAAATTACAAGTTAAATTAAAATAGATATTCATTGTGAAAGTTTAATTTTATGTTAAAATTAATTAATATATAAGAATATTCATTGTGATATATAATATAATATATACTAATAAATTAAAAACAAAGATTTAATATAAGATCTATTCAATTTCAAGCATTTCTTGCACGATATAAAAAAATTAAAGACAGAAAAGCACACATGACACTTCAAAATACGTTGATTGATCATTTGTGGGAGGAATTTTCTAATTTAGAAAATTAATTGCTGTTATCATGTAATTTATGCTTTTGTATCATGTAATTTATACTTTTGTTAAGGACCTATTATGAAATTTTATTTTTGTGTTTAAATTAACGATCAGTGCGTATGGATTTTTATATATGCTTTTTTCAAAATAATTAATTTGAAATTAATGCAAATTATATTTATATTTAATTATATTAAATAATTTTAATATTAAAATATAAACTAAAACTATGTATCTAAATTATAAATTGATAAATTAAATATATTAATTCAATATAGAAAAGAAAGAATAAATATGGAATATTCCAATGTAGAGTGAAATATAGAGGTGTCCATTAGAGTTGAAACTTTAATCCCTCTAAATTTTTCTCTAGAATAGTGTTAAAGTTACACCAAACTAGAGGCAAGAGTTGGAGATGCTCTTAGCACATAATTTAGCTCATTTTGCTTTTTTTATTCCTTATGTTGATACTTATTCTGGAGAGGTTCCAACCTGGCTCCAACACATTGTCTTTTTGGAGGCTTTGCCCAATTAATGAACGAAATTTCATTTTCCCCTCAAAACAAAAAAAAAAACTTGAAAACTAAGGAAGATCCTTGCTACCGCCCTTATGAACAAAACCTGATTTAATTAATAAAACCAATTGTAGAATGCTAGATTAAGGTGAACAAAAATGTCTGCCTTGATTTACATGTTAACTTCTTGTAGATATTTGGCCGATGTAGCTAAAATGAAATTATGAAAATATATATATATATATATATATATATTGAAAGGAAATTAAGAAAATATTTTGGGAATCGGATGATGATCAAGTGATTAAAAATTCATCGCCCTTCGTCTCCGAATATATGTACTTAAAAAAACATTCTTGAATAAGAAAAAGGAAGGAAGAAAATCTATTTGAAATTTTAAAATGAAGAAAAGTCATGATCTTATTATGGAATTATGGTTGATACCATATATAGTAATATTATCACCTTTCACTTGGGTGAGGTGGCAGCATAGCAGTGGACAATGACAACCAAATACACCATAGAGAAACTAACATTATTATATTTTTCCCAAACGCGCAAAGAGAAAAATTCTTATTTCACATTTGGCACCAATAAAATAAGCAAATTACTTTTAACACCCTCTTTCCCAAACCTCCATAGCACTTCTTCCAAGGCACCTCGCAAATTCACATTGTTCCATAGAATTCTCAGCCTCTTTCTTTGTATTTTTCCAATCCCTAATTAAATTATTCATTCACATACCATAAACCCAGATATATATTCAGTTTCGATTTTTCATTTTTGTCTCGAAATCCGAGAAATTCCCAAAACATATTATACACACAAAATTTGAGCTTCAAGTCCATTGTTTGTTTTGAGGGGATTCACTTGCTTTGAGTTCTTTGTCTCGAATTAGAAACAAAAATGGATGAAGTGAAAGATAAAATGAAGGGGCTGATGAAGAAAGTCAACAACCCCTTCTCAACTCAACCATCAGGCAAATTCAAAGGCCAAGGCAGAGTATTGGGATCTTCCTCTTCTTCTTCTTCTCCATCACAATCCTTATCATCTCCATCATCATTGTTAAATGCCAAGCCGGCACCTCCGAAGCCTTCGCCTCAAAAGGTTAGCAATATCTCTGAACCGAAATTGCAAAATAGAAAACCTGAAAAACCGGTCAATCCGGATGTGCGTGAAAAGTCTGAAAATGGGTTTGATCCATTCAACTCACTGATTACATCTGGTAAAAGGAATCCAAATGGGTATTCTTTAGAAGTGTTTGAGTGTCCAGTTTGTGGTAAAGCGTACACCTCGGAAGAGGAGGTTTCTATGCATGTTGAATCCTGTTTGAGTACAGCAAATTCGGGTAATGAGAGTGGCGGTAAAGAATTGGATGGTACTGAAAATCAATTGCAGACCTGTGTGAGTGCTTATGTGTCTGCGAAGCCCAGTGAGGGTTCAAAGGAGGTGTTGATGAGACTTTTGAAGAATGTGGTGAAAGAGCCGGAAAATGCTAAGTTTAGGAAGATAAGAATGGGAAATCCGAAGATAAAAAGGAGGCGATAGGGGATGTTCCGGGAGGAGTGGAGTTGTTAGAGTGTGTGGGGTTTGAGCTGAAGGAGGAAGGTGAAGAAATGTGGCTTATAATGGACGATCCTTCTGAGGAGCGTATTGGTTTGGTTAAAAATGTTATATTGTTGCTGGAGCCGAAGAAGGCTGAGGAGTTACCGTCTACTGCTCCAGCTAAGATGGAGGAACCCGTTGAGCGAAGCAAGTTGATAGACAGGTATATGTTCTGATTTATCATTGGTAATGTTGCATATTAGGTTTATGCCTTGTTGGTAATTGATCGCCATTGCAATATATTGTTAGCCATTACATTATCGTTGCTGGTATGTATCAATTTGTCCGGCACGTCTGTTTATTTTGTAAATGAGAAAAAACTGGTAGGTTTCTTTTAGGTTGATAAGGATTAAATGACTGCAAATCAGAATCGTTGCTTGGAGGAAATTTTGTTAAAAATTCAATTAGCAGGTTCATACAGAGTTGGCAGTTTTTCCCCAGTTTATGATTCTTCCTGATGATTTAATTATTATATATTTCAAATAATACTTTGATTGTACACGGGTGCTGGGAATAACTGGAAACAATCTATAGCAAATTATGGTGCATAATTCTGAGGGCTTTATGATCTCTATATAAACATAGAACAGGAGCAACCTGAAAGGGGAATGAAAAGTAGCTTTCGAAGGGTTAAGGGCATAACAGATGGTCT
The DNA here is from genome assembly GCA_016081115.2 of Rehmannia glutinosa. NCBI lineage: Eukaryota > Viridiplantae > Streptophyta > Magnoliopsida > Lamiales > Orobanchaceae > Rehmannia > Rehmannia glutinosa. Next base: position 688,068 of record JABTTQ020002722.1, on the reverse strand, counting down.
GAAAGTTTTTGTGTACGAATTTCACATGTTGTTATTAGTTTGTGAACTGTTTCTTTCTATTTGCTTGTAATTGGTTCGAGCAGGCATCTTGCAGTTTGTTTTGATATTTTTTAGCATAGTTGTCTTATAGCGGAAAAATTCGATTTGACTGAAAAGTTTATGATCATCCGGAATTAGAGTTCTGGAGTGTTTTTGCATCAGACACTTTCGTGTCTGACACTGCTTTAGAAGCAATGTTTGCCAACTCTCAAGGATGGAGAGTATCTTGTATAATCAATTTGAAAACAATCTAAGTTGTAAACGAATGCTGGTAGTTTTTAATTGTTTTTATATTTAATATAATATTAATCTGGAGAAGTACAATAAAAGTAGGTCCAAAGGGAAGCAAAGCAATTTCTAAGAGGATGTTATCCTCTAATGCAGGCATGATAGAGCTGATTTCTTCAATCTTCTAGATTTTTGTAATATACGTCTAAGGAAGGAATATGTTCATGGAATTTTCTTCTTTTGGATCACATGTTGGACCTGTGGCAGCTGGCATTTTCTTTCTTCTGGTTTGACTGGCTCATGCATGCATAATAAATGTAATATGCCCAAACTTGCTCTATTATTTTACATGCATGTGCCATTTTGTAGCTCCTTTATTTTACTAACATTATCTGCCAGCCATGTCACATGTAAGGAAATCTTCAAAAACTAATAAAGTTGACAACTGAAATATTTTCCGCTTGCTCCCATTAGCATCCAAAACAAAGTTAATGGTAATTATCCAAGTTGTATTGGAACTCAGACACGCCCATATCTGTCGGCAACTTTGATCGTTAACATAATTGTGCAAGGCCAAAAAAGTAACTTTTTCTTTCTTTTCTTTTCTTTTCTTTTCTTTTCTTTCTTTCTTCTTTTCTTTTTTTGTTTCTTTTTTCTGAAGAGACGCATACGGTGAATGGAAGTCAATCAGTTATGTCAAACACTCAAACTTCCCATTGCATTCTCCATTTCCAACTGGCTCTAGTGACTTCACTAATTATGTAGCCTGTATGTTAAAAATTTCTCATTTTCGGCTATGTGACATGGCATGCCCTTGCTTTTTTTCCTTTCTCTGTGAGGTTAAGAATTGCCCTGATCATACTTTATAAATATTGTTGGTTTTGTCTTGTATATTTGATTTCCAAAGCAGAAAGTGTAACAATGAGGAAAATATCACAATACATGATGCCTTGGTGTTTCATTTTCTGTCCTTAGTGTCATTTAAAACCTCATGAGTAGTGCATAAATTTGTTTTGGAATTTATGGTTTTCTAAGAATTGTGTTCGCTTACTTGATGGAAATTAATACAGTTTGTCATGTAAAAATATTTTAAAGCACCAAAGTACTCTCGTCAAGTTGTACTATTGTTTTCGCAAGTCTAGCAATTCCTCGGCATGTACTTGCCAGGATGTCTACTGAGTGTGACAGGGGTCATAGATGCTCTTCGATAACTTCATCCAATAAATTTATTGAGAAAAAACTGAAAATAGACTTAGGTTGCAAATGGTTGTCCCACAACCAGTCACAAGTTGCACAATGGATGCAGTTTGATTACTGGGCATATTTGAATCAACATTTCAGTTCTACCGACTTCTATATTCTTCGGAGACTTCTGCTGAAACCTTTTTCAGTATCTTCTTTAAAATTACCGTGTTAGATAGGAATCTTATTACGATTAACAACTAGCAGGCTAACCTCCATAAACTTGGCAAAACGTGACACATTACAAACAGTAATACCGGAGATTAAAAAATATGTATTTATCTACGTGGTGAGTCAACAATGGGATAATCCTGTAGTTTTGGGCTTTGAGTGAAGCATAGAGTTTTTATAGACAAAACCCAAGGTCCATTGCTGCCATTTTACATGTTTCTGCACTTGTTATGTGCCAATGATTTGGTGCCAAGTGGACTGGTAACTATGGTATCTTTTTTATTTTGTCTCATCCTCTTCTCAAGAATTTCATATTAGAGGCCACACCCTACCATATGATGGTATACGCCCGTGTATTCTTATGTTAACTGATTATAGTTTGATAGCAACATTAATGCCAGATGATTTCTACAAAATTGGAAATTTGCTTCTTCCCTCAGCTATATTAAGTAGTGATTATAAACCATGAGCTTGATTTAGTGTTACTGATATTACATGCAAGCCTTTGTTGTCCAAAAAAATTCCATTGCTTCCGATTCTCATAATATCGAAATGCATTCGCTTTTTACACTCCATGTCACGAGCAAGTGGGATGTAAAGGCGTGGTATTTGTCCTCATAAAACTCTGTATTTGGCATTGTGAATCAGTAATTGGACTTGTAATTATTGGAATATGATATTAATGACTAGTAGTGGAGACAAGAAATATCTTTTCGTGAATGACCTAAAATCTTTTCTAATTCGATTGATGTGTCCAACTATGCACCTAAGGGAAGAATCGAACCATATCCAATTGTGATTTATGGGTGCTACATGAGATGTTTGACTGTTCCATTGTTGTTCTTTGCAGCGTCATTTCTCTTTGGAAGTTAAGCTCGGCTTTCATTATTTAAATTTGTGGTGTGAAAAAATTTTAAATAAGGAAAATAATTCAATATGCATTTGAAATCTCATCACGTTGATATCACATGGCAGCATTAATTGAGTTCCACTTAATCCATTTATCTGGGGGAAAAGGGTGGTTGTACTTTTTTATACGAAAATTTTTAAGAGGCTATTTTGCTAATTAATTTAGACATCAGAGTTACGATTTTTCCAAATTCATATGCTACTAGTACAGCTGGCTGAACAGCAGTCAAATTTTTAGACTTTTCATTTTAAGATTGTATACATATAACGTGCCTTGGTATACATTTGTCGGTTTCGATTCTAGAGTATGGGCTAGTGTTTTACTATTTTAAGTATTCAGGTAACAGCATTACTTGTCCGTATTCTATGCACCACCAAGTTCACCACTTTACGTTTTCTGCCACCAAATTATTCTTTCTTATAATTAGGGTCAAGTGTTCTTTTCTTTTTAACTCTTGAATGTTCTTTTCATATATGTTCCTGAGGATCTATTTGTTGATTTCCAGTATTGCCTGAGTTGTCACCTTAGCATTTTCAGTTGAATTCATATAACAGCAGTTCTTGTTCTCTCGTATGCTGCAATTATTTTACGCCTTCACGGCTTCATGATTTCTTCTCCTAATTGTTGAACTTGAAATCAGATTCGAGTGTTCTTTTCTGTCCCCGAGAGTGTAGCAGCAAAAATTGAGCTGCCTGACTCTTTCTACAACTTGACTGCCGAAGAATTGAGAAGGGAAGCAGATGCAAGAAAGAAGAAATTAGAGGAATCTAAGCTTCTAATTCCTAAATCGTACAGAGAAAAGCAGGCAAAAGCTGCAAAAAAGTGGTATAAGAAAACCGTTATTAGAATACAGTTTCCAGATGGAGTGGTACTTCAAGCTATCTTTTCTCCATCTGAGTCAACTGGAGCTCTATATGAGGTTAGTCCTTTGATGTATGTATGGAATTATAGCAACTCTTGATTAAGTAATCAAGTTCCTTTAATATACTAGTAATTTATGTTATTTTTATAACCCTGAGAGTGAAATAACTTTGGTCGTGTGGTTTAATATTAACATGTAATAAATAACAAGAAATTCATGCATTTTATATGTGCATTACTATATGACTAAAGTTTTTACCTAAATTGCTGACGATGGTGGCATAGACAATTTTTATTCGAGTTATTAAATAAGTGTTTGAAGAGTTCAGGAAGTTAAAGGTTCTTTTGAAACCAATTATGGTATCTAGAGAGATATTTCCACTACATTCATTGTTCATGCACTAGAAAGGAGGTTCTTCTCACTTAAACTTTATCTTGAATACTTCCATTCACTTGTGTTTTTTTATCCCTTTGAATAGTTTATGAACTAAGTGTACATACGGCTTCAGCTTCCCACGTCTCACCGAGTTCCTTTTTGTTTTTCTTGATTTCACTAATTTCTCATTATGTTTTGGTTCAATTTTGTTATATGCTAAACATCTGTGAACAACTATTGATGTTTTCCACCATTTCCTTTTACTGATGTCAAAATTTATCCACAGAAACCCAATGAGAAAAGTTCTTTGTTAGTGATTAGTAATTTTGGGAAAAGTTGGTATAGTGTATATGTAACAACCGGGGGCTATCCTTTGGGCTTTCCGTGGGCTATCCCTAGCATGATTCTCAGAAACTCATGATATTCTTTATGAAATTTTTGCTGACCAGGTTTATTTTAGAATTTTTCTTGAAATACATCAAATTTTCTATATGAAGTCCATAATGTCTTGTAACAATATTTGTTTGCTAACCTTGGAGCTTATTAGTAAAATCTTTCTTATTATGTTTTTTAATGTGGCATAACAATAGTAACGCAATCTCAATGGCTATTTGAATTCTGATGTCCACCTAAGTCTGGTTCTCTAATAGCAATTATGGAATTGTGAACTTGACATCGAAAAAAGACCCAACAAAAATTTTCAGATCAGAAAAATTGCCAAAGTATTCTGAATTCTTAAAAGGAATTGGTTATGGTAATGTGATTGAGGTTTGAGGCCTTAAATTTTCTATGGAGTTTCTCATTTTGCATTTATACTTTGTTTGGTTCAATGATTTTAAAGGAAAATGTTAAGAGAAAGTGCTGCATGTGATGAATCAATTGTTATTCTTAAGAATATGCAAGAAAAATGACATTATATTAAACATCCAACATTAATGAGTAAACATAAAGCACACCCATCATTAACTTCTCTCTCTTGTTTCCGTTGGAACGGACCGATAATTTTAGTCGCACCCATGAAAACCCTAACATACTATTTTCTTTTTCTAACATGTTTATTTTATCTTTCATTTTGTTAGTTTGTGAGCAATGCATTAAAAGACCCGAGCTTAGAATTCGAGCTACAACATCCAGTTTTAATCAAGCGTCGAATGATCCCACATTTTCCAGCCACAGGACAAAGAGCATCGACACTTGAAGACGAGGATTTGGTTCCTTCGGCACTTATTAAGTTCAGACCAATCGAAACAGACGATGTTGTTTTCACCGGTCTCTGTAATGAACTTCTTGAAATCAGCGAACCCCTTGTGTCTGGTTCGGCTGTTCGTCCGTTTTAAGTTATACTCAACCTCGGATCAATTCTGGTATAGAGTTGATATGATTTATTATGTTGTAACATTTCACAATCAGGGATGAACATAGTTACAATTCATGTTGTCATTAGACTTTGTTAATAGATTTATTTTATTATATACATTTTCTTTCTTCTCATGTAACAAGTTAGGAGTCAGTTTTTACAGTTGAGTTTGATTTTGGATGGTGGAAACTAAATTGTTGTATACTATCCTATTTTTTATGTCTGTCTTCATCCAGATTTATTTTTCTGAAATTAGATGTCCTGGAAATAAGGACCGAGTTTATTGAAATTATGTATTTTTCTTGTTATGTGCAAGAATATAGAGAAGCCAAAAAGAAGAGTGTAGAGATTATTATTATTCACATTCATGATGTCTCGTGTGTTTCAAAGAGTTGGGCCGCGTTTGGTCCATTTTTTCCCCCTTTTAAGAAAAAGTATTTTTCTGAGTTTTATATACTCCACCGGTCCCAAATATATAATTCAATATTACTTTTTGGGATGTTCAAATATAAAATCCAATTTCCATATTTAATAGTATTTTTTTCCATTCTTTTACTATTATAACTCTATGTAATATGCATTTTGTAATCTATACTATTCATTAAATGAGGGCAAATCGAGTAATTTTTGTACATATTTGTAATTTCTAATATTTTTTCTTAATCTGTGTGAAAGTTCAATTAGACTATATAATTGGGATGGAGGAAGTACTATTAAAAAAAACTAAAATTAAATGAGCAAGTCTCTTGTGAGACGGACCTCCTAAGGGCTCCGTCTTGAGAACATAAACCATAAAAATAAATTTAAAAATAATAATGAACCATTAAGAAACAAAAATAAACCCTAAAAACATGTATCATGAAGAATAAACCCGAAAAAAAAATGAACCCAAAAAATAAAAATTAACCCTAAAAAAACTAAAAATCCTAAAAACTCAAATCAATTAAAAATAAACCCAAGAAACAAAATAAACTCTAAAAAAAACAAATATAAACCCTAAGAAAAATAAATTCTGAAAAAAAAACCTTTAAAACTTTATGTAAGGGCTCCGTCTCACGGATCTAAATCCGTGAGACCGTCTCACGCAAGTTTTTGCCAAATTAAATCTATTGTAACCAGTTATTCATTTGGAAATGTCCAATTTCTTCATTATTCAAATTTTGAACTTATGTTTTTAGAGTAACTAGTCTGAATCCGATCTTTATATGAGTGCGTTTGTTCTCTTCGTATTGTATACCTAAATACAAAAATAAAATCAATACAAAAAAACATTATTCAAACTGTGTGGGTCCCATATAATTATGCATATCACCTTCTTATATATAAGATCTTTCAACATGATCCCACCATATTAACCAACGTAAAAACATAGTCATATAAAATCTTTAAAATAATATATAACTTAACATCAAAACCAATGCCCAAGCATGGCATTTCCTTCCAACATATCATTTCGTGTGCACGAATCTTAAAACAATAAAAATACATTCAACTAAATGTAATTCTTAATTTTCAAACTTATAATATACTCTCCCGCCCCACTCAAATAGACCAACTTATCTTTTTTGTCAGTCCTCAATTATAAGTTTATTTCCTTATTGACACAACATTAATTACACAATAATAGATTAAAATACCCTTATTTAATTCATTTTTTTTTTTAACAAATTTCATTTTTTCAATGCAGTTGGCCCATTTAATGTAACGATAAAATAGGAAAAATGTGGTCAAATATTACAATTCCAGTTACATTTATTATGTTTTTTTAATCTGTTTGAATTACTCTCCTTGGCTATCTCAGTGGGACGAATGGAGTATTTCGATATATAATAAAGAATTCATTCAAATATATTCTCAAATTTACGGAAAACAATACCTAACAAGCCCAGGGATTCCTGGGGCATGAGTTATAACATATTACGTTGAATGCATTTAATATACCGTAACTGAATGATGAAATCATGCATGTTAACATTCTCGATCTTCAAGGTCAAATTAATTAAGCATTTATTTCCAGAAAAGTAGTTGTTCTATATTGTTTCTATCAGGCGGCCTACAAAAAAATATTGTCGATTTCATCATAAATTCTGCAAATGCAGTTCATAAAGCATACGTAAAATCTGTAGATGGATATGATTTATTTGGTTAGCTTTAATTTCATTATGTAAGCATTTGTATTTTTGCTGCATTTGAGCTCAGCAATTCCCGAAAATTGAGATGGTTGTTAACGATTTATTTTCAAGCTTCGTTCGTAGTTATTATTGAAATTATATTATACAAACTAGAACAACACCCGTGTGTTACACGGGATTATCTAAAATTAAAATTTTAGTGTCACAAATTTATTTTTAATAATTATAAGAGATCCAAAATACTAATTAGAAATATTAAAAAAAGAAATTCAAAAATTAGAAGAGTATCATACAAATAGTTCACTTCAAATTCTGAATTTTTTTTTTGCAAACTACACTATTTGTTCTATTTCCAAGTGTGTCGTTTTTGTCACAACAAAGAATTTCCAAATCCCTTCTACTCTTAACTCTTGGATATGGCCACATAAAGTTGACCGTAAGATTGTGATAAAATCCTTTGTATTTGGATTTATAATTTATCTTTTAGAGTTGTTGATATTGTGAGAAATTCCTTTATTTTAGTATTTATATTTTATCTTTTAGGATTGAGATTTGAATCTCGTAGTAGCAAAAAAACAGAAACTAAAAGGTGCATATAAACCAAATATATTTTTGAAAGATAATATTTTTAGATATGTGTCAAACCCCAATTTCTATTAGTTGTTAGATTCCTTGATGTGTTTCTCAAATTTATTGAGAAAATAAAAGATAATTTGATAGGATCATGTAGAATAATCACTATCCGGCTTCAGATCGATAATTGAATAAATTGGTTTGTTTTAATTTTAATTGTTGGGATAGGCTCATTTATATCTATGATGAACTTATTTAATTTGATTATAATTTGGATTGAATTATTTATTTAATTATGAATATAATTGGTTAGTTGGTCAAACCTGGATTTAATAAAAGTAATTTAAAATAGACGTTGGAGTTAGCATAAATCGCAAATTAAAAGGTGCATATAAACCAAATATAGTTTTGAAAGATAATAATTTAAAATTGATAGCGTAGATAAATCATTGATATTTAGATTACTTCATATCTCTTAAAGTGGTTATTATCTTTTAAATTTATAATATTTTAAATTAAAAAAAATCAAAAATATATTATCAATTCACCTTTAATTTGTAGATAGCAAAGTCACATGGATAATTATAAAGTAGACATGTAGAATTGAGAGAATGAGGAGTTGACACATGTCAAAACTAATGTGGTGATGACATGTGTCAACTTTGTTTTATTTTTTAGTAGGGTTAATATACATATATAAATATATTAAATATCTTAAATTAATTAATACATTATATGGAAAATTCCTCAAAAAACGTGTTGGATATACATACATATACATATACAAATATATTAAATATACGATTTTGCCGTAATATTGATTTTGCCAAATTGATAAATTTGCTGATTAAATGTTTGATTGGATTTTAATAGTTATATACGGAAATAGGAAATTTAATTATTAAGTTGATGATAAATTGATAGTAAATTGATATAGTAAATCAATTTATAATTGGAAGAATAAGGTGGCGGCATAGTTTGCCACATGGCTAAATAAGAAGGTGACACATGGATTTAGAAGAATAGGGTGTTGACACGTGTACCAAATTACTTAGGTGAAGACATGTGGAAGCTTGTTTTTCTTTTAGTATATAGAGTTGATTTGTTTTTTTTATCTTTTAGTATAATTTTTATCGACGGTTTTCACATAAATGTATCATTTTTATGAAATGATTTAGAATTTTGTACCCAATCTCAAATTAATCGCGAATTCTAGAAACGGAATTTGGTATTTAACGAAATTTTATCGAGCTTTTCCAAAATTAGCTCAAAATAAGAACGGCTGAATTATTTTCTATTCAAAGTTTGTTACCATGGTTACAAACTTACAATAAGGGCCGCAAGGCATCTTGGGGTCAAGGGGGTCATTGCTCCCCCCCCCCCCCCCCTCAATTTTTGAAAAAAATCTAGGGGTACTTTGATTTATGTTCTTAAAAAAAGAAGAAATTATAGAAAATAGGAAAAAAAAAAGACTATTATATTATTGAATATGTTCAAGTACAGGAATAGAGTCTTCGATAAATTCATTCTTTTCTCTCCCTTTCCACCTGTGAATCTTAAAGAATCTTTAAGTCTTTCATTTTGTTTTTTTTTATTTCTTAAAATTTTGTACATTCTTTTTCAAAAACTGTATATTTTTTTGATCCACTAACTTGAGCTTGAATCTTTACATTATTCTCTTTATGCCTCTATTCATTACAAAAAAAAAAGGCAGCGTTTAGTGACTTTTTTTTTCCTTTTAGAGATGCTTATTAGCGTCACGAAGAACATTACCTACGCTTGTGAAAAAGTATCACTAGTTGCATTGTTAAATTTAATGTCACGAAATATTCGTGACACAAGATCTATCCGTAGGTAAATTTCAAATTGTGACGCTTTTATTTAGTTTGTCATTAACATGAATTTGGTGATGTTATTTAATTTAATGTCACAAAATATTCGTGACACAAGATCTATCCGTAGGTAAATTTCAAATTGTGACACTTTTATTTAGTTTGTCATTAACATGAATTTGGTGATGTTATTTAATTTATGTCACGATTGCAATAAACCTACAATTTTTAAGGTACAATAAGTTTCCCGACACTAATCAATTCTTGTGTCACTAAATTAGCAACGCTGTTAATGAAATAGTGTTGTCAAATCCGAGATGCTTTCAAGGATAATCGTCACTAAATTTAAGATGCTTTTGAGAAATGGTGTCATTAAACTAGAGGCACATCTGATAATTAACATCGTCAAATTAGTTACATATTTTATGATTTGTGTCTTTAAATTGGCAACATACTATAAAGAGCGTCCCAAAATTGTCGACAATTTTACAAATTTCAGTTACTAAATATGTATAGATCTTTTTTCTTATAGTGATTTGTCTTTTTTGGGATTTAGGTTTCTTCATCAAAGCCTAGAATCATATGGTTAAGTTGTCATTATCTTACTAGTTACACTGTCATGGTGGAAAGAACTCTTTAGGCAATGAATATCATCAAGAGTTAATTACCCAACCTAATGCAAGACGGGATATTGAATGATTGTTTGGTAACATACACTGAAAAAACATATATATTGAAATATTATCAATGAAACTATTATGAAGATTGAAGAACAAAAGAGAAATGTTAAGATATATTAATGTAACTGTATTCTATTATTTTATTTTAAATATTAAAATGCAATCGAATTCATACATTGATTTTTTTATCAAAATTGGTACTTATTTATAGTTTTATTTTTAGAGTTGGTGTATTATATTGTATTACATTTTTATACTAATGTCAGTTGGGCCCCCTGCATCAAATTTCCGACTTCGTCACGGATTACAATCCCCTACATCTTGTTTTTTAAGTTGCCAAGAAGCAATTTTTTTATAATAATTATTATTAATATTTTGGTAAAATGTACGATTTAGAGGGTGCTTGGCTAATTGGAGTAGGGATGGTAATGGGGTGGATCGGCCAGGATCCAGACCCCTCTCATGCCTAGAATGGGGCGGTGCGGGTCGGACTCAGGCCCGTCCCATGCCCAGAACAGGACGGTCGGGTCGGACCCGCCACAAGGTCGCTTTTCAAGCGACAGATTCTGCATCGTTTTAAATTTAAAAAAATGAAAAAAATATTTATAAAATATTATTTACAGAATTTATTATTATCAATTTATAAATATTAGATATAATATAAGAATACATAAAAATTCTATTATAATATATATTATATATACAAAATATATATATATATATTAAAATATATTTTAAAAATAAAATTATTAGACGGCGGGGCGGGGTCGGGTCGCGGATACCTCGAAAAATGCGAAAGTGATCTGAAACCCGCCCCACCCGACCTCAGATCACGAGGTGGAGACCAAACAGAACGGGCCGGATCAGGCCGTAATTGTCATCCCTAAATTGGAGATGGCAAATAATGGGTGGCACCCATCACAATAAATTTAGGTAGGTAACTTATGATGTTCAATTTTCAAATTGGTATTATTGCAATGAGAGCTAGCCATCAACTAAGTGGGTCTAGATGCGTCCAGGTCATGTGCATTATAAGAAAATTTGCAAAACTTAGGTGAGACAGATGCACAGCTAAAAAAAAAAAAAAAACCTAAGTCTAACAAATAATATTTTTAGGGTGAAAAGTAATATATTGTACGTCCAATTTCTTTAGCGTCTAGCGCTTTTTAGAACATTGATTATAATTCTAACAAAAAACGTGTAATGTGCATCGAAGACTATATAAGCCTTTATAAATTTTGTCACAGTGGTAAAATTTCACCAATGCGTGTTTAAAAGGAATAAATGTCTTTCTATAGTTTAAAAATATGGACAAACTTTCTCAATTAATTATGAAACAGGGTTAATTAATTAGCTAGACACGCAGTGTTTTCCTAAAAAAATAAAAAAATACTCCATCCGTCCTACTAAGATAGGCAAATATCGTATTTTACATATATTAAGAAAATATAATAAATATAATTGGGGTCATAATCTTTTCCATAGTTTTTCAAATTTGCCTTTACATTAAATGGGAGTATATTATTGTTAGTATCAAGCAAAATGAATTAAATAGGAGTAATTTAGTATATTATTGTATCATTAATACTCTTAATAAAGAAACAAGTTTGTATTAATTTGGGATAGACGAAAAAGAAAAATTGGTCTACCTTAATGGGACGGAGGAAAATATGATATTTATGGCCGTTTCCCATCGCAATTCTTGTTCGACCTCAAGTTTTGTGGCCTATGCTTGGACAGGGGTCATATAACCATAACCTAGGAAATTGGCTTTTACCTTTCAAGTTTCAAAGTGCATGGATTTCATTATTATTGCTCACACGCCATTTTAATGGATCCCAATGCTATGATAACTTAACCTAAGTCAAAAGCATAAATATGAATAGCAGGCTTTTCACATTACAGTTATTTAATTACATGCACTATTTTTAAATTAAGTCAATCTGACACTTAATTAGGAAATAGAGTAGAACTGAAGTTAGACATAATCATTCCCTCAAAAAAAAAAATGTTAGACATAATCAATTAATGGGTCCAACATATATATCTATCCTATATATATGTTACAATGTGTTTAAAATATATAATATCTATTTTTTTAATAAAATCAAGATTTTTCCATTTCTTTCTTAAGTTTAGTGTACTTATTTATTATCTATTGAGAATTGATGTGGTTAAATACATTCGCCAAGTGTTGAATTATTTATCGCGTTGTCACTTCTTCTTCTTCACATTTAGTCGTAGTTAGTGGTGGATGAATGAATGAAAAGGTAGACGAGATTTGCCTGCATCATGTCACGAATAAATAACATACAGTATATACTTAGGGTACCGGAAAACTCTTTGATGCTTAGGTTAAATAATATAAATTAAATAGTATACCTTATAAATGAACTAAGAATTGATACTTAATTACTTATAGTTGATGAATCAACTAGTACTCTAGTATGATAATGGTCAATACACCTCGATAACAATTATTTACTGTAAAGTTTTAAGCACAAATTTCATTGGGATGAAAGACCTCTTGTTGGAATTTAATGAACTGAGTACCTTTATTTCACTCGTAATTTGTTATGTCACATTAACAATAAATTGGTACATTTTTTTTTGTATTATTCTCCCAGTCTCTCGATCTTGTATATAGGGTGTAAACGAGTCGAGTCGAACTGAACATAGAATTGTACAAACTTGTTTAAATTTTATTCGAGTTTCAAAAATTATGTTTAAACTTGGTTTAATTATTAATCGAATCGAGCTCGAACGAGCTTTAGTCGAACCTAACAAATCGAGTTCGAGTAACTTGATATTTTTACACATATTTTTTTCTTTTTTACTAATTGAGTCGAGTTCGAGCCGAGCTATACATTCTATCAATTGGAAAAACGTGTTAAAGCTTGGTTCGTTATGTTAACGAACCGAGCTCAAACGATCGAAATTTTAACAATCGATATATCGCAAATCGAATATCGAGTAGCTTTATTCGTTTTTGAGCTCTACTTATATCTTTGCACTTTATACTACTCACTGTCACTGTCAAAAATAGGACCAGGCACGAGTAAAATAAAGTTGAACAAAGAAAAAAAAAAGGCGAAGAAGAAGACATTAAAGAAAGAAATAAAGAAAGAGAGAGAAAATAAGACAAGATAGAATTAGAATATTATATGATATTGAAGGTAACCTTAGCATCACATGGTTTTGTTTGAAAAAAGTATCATAGTTGGTGCCCACATGAATCTATCCTTAGCAAACCAACAAACTCCTTAATTTATAAGAAAAAATATTCCGCACGCTGACATATGCGTCGGCATATATTTATGAATAAAATATACAAATATTTCATTGCGACATATATTTTGTTGTTAATATGAAATCACATGGAATACTGAATTTCAAGCTACAAGTTTCCTGCTATATGGAAATTGCCTTCATTATAACAAGGCTTTAGGGGCGTCAGGTCATTTCAATGAAAACCCTCCAATGCTAAAGTTAGTTATAAAGAAAAAATTAAAGAGAAATGAATTGAAAAATCATAGAGAATATAACCGATTGTATACTTCTAAATAAATTGCTTATACCGATATTTATATATTTTATAGATAAGATTTTCTTTTCGTGTTATATGATGCACGAACCATGTGATCCATGTGGACCCTTATTTTACGCCATAAGAATGAACCCTTTTAATTGATATTTTTTTTCTTAACAAAAAAGAAGTTGTATCCAATTAGATGCAGAAAAATTTCAACACCAATAAGTAATGCATTTATCTTTTTTTTTTAAATAAAAACGTCCTCCAAACAAACAGATGCAAGAAGATGAAGACAGAGAAGAAAAAAAAAAGCTCTGATAAATTGTTGAATGTCCCGGCTCAAATAGCAACAAATTTCCATGGAATGACTACTTGCACGACCAATAGAGAAATGGATGACCAAGAATCCAGATTTTCCCCAAATATGCAGATCTGACGAAAAAAATCCAAATTCGTCTAAGCCAAGCCAAATTATCTTCATACTATCAGGAAAAAAAATGCTCCCGTAAGAAAAGTGAGAAAAGAACTTTCACTAACAAAAAGAGAATATGCCTACTTTCATAAAAGGGAATAACGTTGCTCCCATAAAATGGAGAAAACATAAAAACAAAGAGCACACAAAGAAAAGAAATAGAAAAATGACTTAATTTAACGCAGTTCAAGACCCAAATTCGTTGATGCATAATCCTCGATTCACCTACTCCATAAAGTTCTAGGAGTGGAACAGTAGGGACATGAGGCAGGGTTCAATTGTTTTAGTAGTTGCACCAAACGGAAAAGGACAATGGCCATTGACCTGCAATTCACGTGTTGTGTGTATTGGTCACACTTTCTATATATTCTTCTTTTTGCCCCTTTTTTTGGCGCCTCAGACAGTCGTACTCGTCTTTTTAAAGTTCTAACTTCTAATTGTGGTACATGTTAATGTAGTACATTCTAAAGAACTTACAGCTTTCCTGTTTCAATTTTCTTTGAAAATATGGGATTTTGCTCAATTTATATTTTTAAGGAATTATAATCTTACGAATTATATGAATTGATCACACTGCTTTAATATATATTGTTAAACATACTTTATTATTTCTGTAACATAAGTTTTGTTGGAATTTGGTTATAGAAATTGGATGTTGACCCGATTTTGACTAAATATTTAAGTGGTTTACGTTAGTGGAAAATAGAATTACATTATTTGTTAAAATTATACTAAGTGAGTAGATGAGATTGACATTTGGAATTTCTCAAAATCAATTACGGGTAATGAGAAATTAATGCTAGAAGTTAACCACTTAAAACTAGAAAATAGTATGAAAAATGGAAAATATGGGGAATGAGAAAAGCTCCATCCCACATAGAGTAGAAAGCCAAAATTTGCTCAATTTATATATCTCAAGTTGGACAATTGAATTTGGGCCGTTGAGGCACCAAAGTTTTTAAAGGGGTAAGGACCTACATGCTTGTGGGTTTGGTTCAAAACACGCGCGCATTGCCGCCGCCGCCCGCCCACCCGCCGAGTCGTGGGCCTGTGGGGCTTCAAAGCCCTTATACTTTTTGGACCAAATTTATTAAAACTTTTTTAAATATTAATTAATTAATTCCAACATGTGGTGCGCGGAGTGCACCGCGCGCTGCGAGGCCAGGGGGCAAAACCTGTTCGAGCAACCAGGTGCATTTTTTGGTTGTAGACATGTCTTTCCGATCCAAAAGACATATCCTTTCCATGAGGCACCTTGAGGCCTATAAATATTCAGCCCCTGCAGATGAAATCAGACACAAAATTCAGATAATAAAATCGAGTCATTTGCATCTGCATATTGAATTACTCCCTTCAAAAGCTTGAAAGCCTCAAACATTATATGGTTCGCTGTAGTTTTGACTTTTGCAAGTGATGCTAAGTCGAAACAGTAAAGTCGTTGTATTTAGGGACGATCGTCGGAACCGTAAGCACTTTGTATACGGGGCAATTTCATCTTGCGGAGACTGTATTAAATACATGCCTCGACTTAGCCTGATTATCCAAACACTTTCAACCATTTTCTTGTAAACAGTAAACCACCCAAACAACAAGTTTCACTGTCTATAAATTAACAAACAAAAAAAAGTAATATAAATATATATATATATATATATATTGAATCAAAATAAATAAATACGGGTTACAATTCCTATGATTCTTCTATTAAATAAATTGAAACTTCGAGGGTGAAATCGTCAATTTGATCTCATTCAAGGTTGAATTTGATTTATAATAACTTTAATTCGAGTTAAGGTAAAAAAACATTTGATCCCGAATTAAATGTGATTTCTTCAATAACTTCAACATGTGGTTTTGTATAGAATCGATTTGTGGATTTGGATAGAATTAAAAACACGTAGTAATTAATTTTGTCAAAATTTCTCTCTCTAAAATCCATTCTCTCCATTCTCTCTGAAAACACAAACTCATTTTCCCTATTTTCCCCTTCCTTCCCAGTTCAGCTTTCGTCTTTCTCCTTGCCCTCACCCCCCGCTTCCTGATGGAGGTGACCGGTGATGTCCGGTCGTTGGTGATGACCGAAAATGATCGGCGACGTCCGATCCCTGATCAAACTCCTCACTTCGCGAGGTTTTTTTCATGGGACTCAGATCTGAATTGTTGGAGTTGTTTCGTGGATGTGGGCCAATGGTGGCTAGCAGCGAGTGGTGGTGATGGCTATTGTAGTAGATCTGGGTGAGGGAGTAGCTAATTTTTCTTTCCCTTAATTTTGTTTTTGTATACTTTATTTAGTTTTGTTGTAGTTTTCTTGGTTTCTTTTTGTTTGTATCATTTATTTTCCCAGTCGATTTGCCAAACTCGTAGGCAGATCAGTTTTATCTGTTCCGTGGTTTGTGGTGGTTGCTCGTGCCCGATTTTTATTGGTGTGTTGCGTTTGTTTGGCCAAGTCTCTCCTAGTGATTGACTTAGTCTCCTCTGATGGGAGTGTTTTAGTTTGGTGTGTGTAGTTCCTTCCTTGACAATTATCTTTGTAAGGAGGCCTTTCGCAAGTAGGCAACAATGTAAGTTTTTTGATTGAGTTTTTAATGAAAAGTTTATCCTTCGAGAAAAAAATTGGATAGAATTGATCCTTCGATCCTCCAAGGTATATTGAACTTCAATAACGTTAGCTCGAAGGTTTAGCACCAACTTGTGAATTTGGATGGAATTGGTCATTCGATCCTCCAAAGTAGATTTGGAGTTCAATAATCTCGAGGGTCTAACAGTTAACACCTTGGTATTTTTTTCCATTGAATACGGTGGATCTCACAACCGTTGTTACTTAGACTTCTTCTCCATAATTGTGTGTTTGGATTTTTTAGAGGTGACTGGAATATGAGCAATTGTCATAATTACTTATCTGAAAACATGATCTAGTCCTTCATAATTTGATTGTCATTTGATGTTATTAAGACATAATTTGGTTTAACAAAAATTTGGTAGTCATTTCAATAATTTACAAGATGTGATTTTATTGCCAAAATATTATAATTTGACATATGGTATTTATTTTAAAATATACTCCATATACCAATTTATAATAAACAATAAATTTTTCCAAATCCACAATTTGTTATACAATGAGGTTGAAATCTAATCGAATTTCCAAGTTTATTAGCCATTTCAAATAACTAAAATGGAAAAAACCAATATGCCAACAATCAATTCGACTTTCATATTCCCTGTTGTTTCGCCAAAAAGCAACTGACTATGTTCACGTGGTAAATGTTGTCATGCAAATATTTGGTGCCCTACTGGTCACTTTAGCATTGCCCTTCACTAGTCCCACTGCTTTTAAAACAGTATAGACTCTTAGGCCACGTGATGCTAACTCATGAGAACAAAAACTCGTGGACACGTAGCCGAAACTGGGTGCATTGCACCCCACTCATGCGGTGTAGCGGTGTTAGATATAAATTTTCACTTCAATAGCATAAAAAGAAAAAATCATAGCGCACGTGCTGAGTTACCGGGGTAACCTGTTATATTGGTAACTGTGCCGCCAGCCTTGGACTCAAATTATTTAAAACTTACCTTAATCCAAAAGAATTATGCAATCCGATTTTAAAATTAGCTGTAATTTAAAATCGTGATGCAAAATCGAGCTTCACCAGTCATTATTAATTGTTTTATATTTAAAAATATATTTTACTCTTCAATTCAATATATTTCGGGAATGTCAATGGCCTTGAAAAACATAGTAAATAGTCCAAAGTCCATGGTTTGAGCTTTTTAATTCGAACTTTGAAATTAAATCCCACTTGTATTTGGAAACCAACCCATACACAAATATTGAAACCTACTCATATGTCAAAAATCGAAAATCGAAAATACAAAAAAATAAAAAAATAAGAAAAACTACTAGACTCATAACCTTCACTTTACCCTAGCGCTAGGCGCCCGGTATCACACAGCGATTTCTCGCAACCTTGGTAAATAGTCCAAAGTCCGTGGTTTGAGCTTTTTAATTCGAACTTTCAAATTAAATCCCACTTGTATTTGGAAACCAACCCATACACAAATATTGAAACCTACTCATATCTCATCAATGAAAATCGAACCTAAAATCTACTAGACTCATAACCTTCACTTTACCACTATATGTATTAATTTATAAGAAATGACCAATGTATTAATTTATAAGAAATGACCAATGTATTATATGTGTAGCATCTACAAGACCCCACTATAACAAGACCTCATCGGCATTTAAAATATTTTACTGTAAACAATAAATTTACTACTCCTAAACTTGCAATCGAGTGGGTTGCATCTATTAAGATTGAATTTTCACATTAAACCAAACTCATTTAATTTTCGACTTGCTCTCACTTTATTTTCAACTTTGTAAAAATAATCAAATAATAATCAAGCAACAACTCCTTTTTTTAATTAATTTGAACTTTAAATTCAACAAACTATTTTGTCGGCAGAAGATTATAAATGATAAATACAAAAATTTATGTACTTTTTGAGTAGAGCTATCAAAACCAACCCAATCCGATAATTAGATTAGAGTGGGCTGCAATTTTATAGGTCTGAAAAGTACCGGACTGTTTGACCATTCCATTTGGTCCGAAATAACCAAGCTAACTGATTTGATGCATTTTACATGCAATTTAGATGATGGGTCGGACTGAGCTACAAAAATAACAACTTGATT
Source organism: Rehmannia glutinosa (assembly GCA_016081115.2). Taxonomy (NCBI): domain Eukaryota; kingdom Viridiplantae; phylum Streptophyta; class Magnoliopsida; order Lamiales; family Orobanchaceae; genus Rehmannia; species Rehmannia glutinosa. Next base: position 668,961 of record JABTTQ020002722.1, on the reverse strand, counting down.
GAATTATGGCGTGACTTGGCCAAATTTTCTCTTTGGTCCGATGGGCCAGCATCGTCCCAACTTAGCTTCACCAGTTAACATCTCTAATTTTGGGAGACAAAATTGTAAGAAAATAAAATTTATGGAGATAAAGTCTAAAACTTACAATTATTCGAATGATTTAATATTTCTACACTAATTTAAAACTTTTAAACATAATAAATAATTAAAAGCACAAGAATGTTACCCCTCAATCCCACTAAGATAGATAAATAAAATATTTCAATCATATTAAGAAAATAAAATAAATATAATTATGATTTAATCTTTTTCCATATTTTTCCTATTCCGTTCTTGCATTAAATGAAATTATATCATTGTTAGTCTAAAGTAAAATTGATTAAATGGGGCTAGATTAGTATATTGTTATGTAATTATACTCTCAATAAGGAAACAAGTCTATAATTTAAGATAAAAAAAAAAAAAAAAAGTTAGCCTATCCTAATGGGACGGAGAAAGTACGAGAGTTCCGATATTTTATTTTCCTTCTTGTTGTGGTATTTAATAAAGTAGGTGAATGCTATATTTACAAAAAAATAACATAATATTATACCGATGATATGAATCACACGTGAAACAACGTCCAAGTTACCATCATCATCACAATTAAAATAAGAAAGTACGCACCCACTACAGAAGAAAACAATCTCATAGTTCTCTCTCTCTCTCTGCCTCCTAGTTGCTGCAGTTGGAAGCATTCACCTTCAAAAACACAAAATCCTCTATTTTCTGAGATTTTTAAAGGGTTTTTTCTTTCTTTCTATATTTGAATAGGAATTTCTATTTTCGAATAAAAGCAGAGGACTTTGTAACTAATTTTGGTCCTCTTGAATTCTTAGAATTCTGCGATTTCTTGAACAATTGGCGGGTTTTGTTTTTTCTTGGTATTTTGAGATATGGAGAGAGATTTCATGGGTTTGAATCCTAAGGATTCTGTTGTTATTAAAGAAGAATTTGTTGAGGGAGGCTGCGAGGACTCTGGTGAATTTTTCTTTCTAGCTTATTTATAAGAATCTTCGTTTTGTTGCGGTGAATTGATTGTTTCTACTGATGGGAGTTTTGAATTTTATGCTTGAATTTGGTTTCGGAAATGAAGTTGGGTTCATGTTTCACTTTTTTTTCCCTAAAATTATTGGGGTGGTGTTTTTTTTTTTTTTTTTTCATTTTCTAGCTTCTTTTTTTTCCCAGTTTTATGCTATATATTTATGCAAATTGTTTTTGTCACAGTAATTGCATGGTTTCTTCTGATAAAATTTTGGTGTTTATTTTCAAAATTGAATTGAATGTAAATAGGGTTCAAGGTTCAAGGTTCAATGTTTTCACTTTCTTAGGCTTTTTTTCTCCTCATTTTCTGGCTGATATTTATGTGTGTTTATAGGAAATTCTTTGGTACTTTGGTGTTATAAGTTAGGTTGAGGTGGGGTTAAAGCTAAAGGGTTTATTGGAATTTTTGAAGCTTTTGTTATTATGAGCTAAAATGAGTAGTTGATTAATGATATTGTGATTAACTGCTGCTGTAGCCTTAATAGTTTGAGAATTTAGTATATTACTGGTGATTCATATCTTATCCTTAGAAACTTCTTGATTTGTGATTCTATTCATATAATAAACCCTGAGGTAGGTGTAAATAATGAATCTTCCCCTAGATACCTGCCTTTTAGTAGCCTTATGTTTGATTTCATATTCAAAAGAAAATCTTAAGTTAAGAAAGTCTTCTGTCATGCCATGAGGGTTTGGGGTTTATAATGTAATCGATCAGAAATGAACGACGATATAGATTAATCGGACGACACATTACTTCCTTTTGCAGCTGTGACTTGAACATATATAAATTTGATGTATTTAAATTTAGAGAGCTGTAATGGTTTCTCCTTTTCGGAGCTTATTATTCTGACAGGGTGGTTTTTTGCATCACTTTTCGATGTGTAGGATTCGCAAGGACCTCAGGCGTTCCATGGCCGTTTTTGAACAAGATGTCTGCCCTCCCTCAGTATATGTCTTTGAAGAGTGAGGAAGACGCGAAATTATCAAAGATAAAGTCTGATCTTTTTGCATCTCATGGATACATACAAAAATCTGGTTCAGACAGGTTTGAAGCCATGCATAAACGACAAACCGGCGATATCCAGGTCACATTTTGTTTTATCCTTGAGTAGTTGCATGGCTTGACCTTGATTGTTTTAAGTGAAATTACTTAAATTGTTGAGAAAGTCCTGGTGAACTTAATGATCTCACTTTTCAATGCATTATCGCTGTTTCTTTATATGTTTATGTGTTTGGATATATTCCAATCTGCTGCATTAATTTCTCTTTGAGGGAGTCCCTCGTGAATGGTTTTCGGTAAACTACGAATGGAAACACCGGGATTTATTTACATTAACAGCTAACCTATGCAACAGAATGGGCATGCAGCACATCCTATCCAGGACGCTAAGATGCATCCCTTTTCGATGATGTCTCCTTTTCTCAAGACTCGTTTTATGGGTGCTTGTCAGAATTTCGGAGGTGCTACTACGAAGCAACAATTCCTTGGTGGGCTTTCAGCTCCTCACTCAAATTTTCTTGCTTCAGCCGCCCCTGTGGCTGGTGCCGCTGAACAAGGGTGAGCAGCAGTCTTAACTGAAATTGCACTCGCATTATCTGTATCATCTCAATATGTTGTTATTAGTTGAACATCTATACGAATGAAACTCTTCTAATTTGAGAGACAATGCGGGAGTGAGTCTTGTTTTAGGGATAATTACAAAAAAAAAAAAAAAACTCCCTGAGGTTTGGGCAAATTACAAAAAAATCAAGTGATGTTTCAAAATTACATAAAAAAACCCTTAGATTTGATTTAGTCTTAAAATGAAAGGGGGTAACTGTAATATTTCTATAAATTCAGGGGTTATTTTGAAATGTTTTTACTTATGAAGGGGGAAACATAAGATGGAATCAAACCTCAAGGGCTTTTGCAATTTTCAAAACCTCTAGATTGTCTTGTAATTAGTCCGAACCTCAGGGTTTTTTTTTGTAATTATCCCCTTATTTTATGGTATTTTCTCAATCTTTTACTCTTTTTAGGAATAATCCTAAAGCCTCCGCTGCTCCTACTCAACTGACCATCTTTTATGGAGGAACTGTGAATGTCTTCGATGACATCACCCCTGAGAAGGTGCTCTCTCTCCCCTTTTTCTTCACTCGACACCTTATTTTTTTCTATTGGTTTCTCTGAACTGCTAGATATTAATTGTTTGTTTTGTCGCCACGGATATTATTCAGGCTCAGGCGATCATATTTTTGGCTGGAAATGGGTGTGTCCCATCTAACATGGCTCAATCAGAACTTCACATGCAAGCACCTGCCTCTAAACCAGCAGCAGATAGGGCATTGGTTAACCAATCATTGGATATGCCGTCATCCTCTAGTCTCCCGAGCCCTATGTCCATTTCTTCTCGCCCAATTGACCATTCGGCTGCTAAAAATGATGACGTTAGAGTATCTAAGACAGGTGGCATGTCAACCACCGTTGTTAACGAAGTGGAGCCTCGGCCTCCTAGAGTGATATCACCAATAAGATCTGTTGTTGCATCTGCTATGATGTCATCAGGTACCCATGCAAATTATGGAAGCAGAATATTTATTTATTTTTAATGTCATATTATATGTTTTCGGCTTGAGTTTATGAAACCTGCATTTATTTTATGCTTCACCAATTATGGTTTGCAAAGTGAATTTTTGTTCCCAACACATTCTCATATTACTGGCATCTTAATTTGGAAAATATACTTTTTTGGTTGGTAATACAGTAGACTTGCGATATTATTAGATATTTAATGTTGTTTCTGGGTTAATTGCGTACTAATTACACGGTGCTAAATTTGTTTAACTTGTTGATGGGTCAAGATATATGCAATATTTTCCAACTTCTAGTCCTATAATCAAACTAAAGCTACTTCTTTTGGATTTAAGATAACCTTGAGCTTTTGTGCGAAAAACAAATTATATGTCCTGTTATTGTGGGACGAGTGTACAATAATCTGCACGATGAGTGCTTCTCGAATGCCTTATTATTCAAACTAAGACAAGGTGATTTTTCTGCAGCTGTTCCACAGGCACGCAAAGCATCCTTGGCTCGATTCTTGGAGAAGCGAAAGGAGAGGTACTTTGATATTTTTGTCTTATCCTTTTCTTCCTAGAAAATAAATAATTCACATATTGAGTTTCTTGAATCATTATTTATAATATCGGTAATATGAATGATGGGAAATTTATTGCTCTCATGCCTTTCTTTTCTCTCTTGATTTTTCTTTCTTAAGGGTGTGTTTGTGCATAGTTGGGACTTTTTTTCTGATTGTCTTTCAAACTTGAGTTATATTTATATGCAAGCACAAAAGGAGGCCATATTACTTAACGAATACTTATAACGTTCCTTTATTACGTTTGAGATGAGATGGCAGTTTTCGGTTTTTCCTTCTCTTCTTGGATGGATTGTAGTGAAATCAATGGTTGATCGGCCTTTTTTGGTATAGTAATACCGATAATACCCTAAAACGCAAATATATAAATGTTTCACTGACTACATTGTGGAAATTATTATCGTAACATTAAATTTGTCGGCTCAATTATTTTTTGCAGGGCAACAAATGCAGCACCATACAACCTGAGCAAGAATGAGTCGAATGATTTTGGCTTCTCGGCTACTTCTGGAGTCTGCTCGAGTTCCGTCTCTATCAGCAAGAGGGATTAAGAAGTGGTGATATCTGAGATCTTTGATAGAATAAATTATGATGTAGCAAATAAATCTCTAAGCATTTAAGTTCTGTTGTACTAAAGTTACTGATATTGATCAATAAGTTGTATGAATTTGAGCAAAGTGTTATATATCGATCCATAGATGTATAATTCTCTGTCATATCTTCCTTTCTTTTGCCAAAGCTAAATAAAGAGGTTTTGTGAGATTCACCCTCACACAATAAAATGGGAGTTTCAATATGTGAATGTGTTTCATGAACTGCATAGATTGTCATGGTATCGTGAAACATTTCAAATCTATTATTTTTTTGGGATAATTATAAATTTTACCCATGAGGTTTAGGTTAATTATGAAAATATCCATAGCTTTTTTTAAAATTAAAAAAAAAAAAAACATTTGATTTTGTATTATACTTTACCTTATTCTTAAGCAAAAACAATTCAGACACCCCTTAAAAATATTGCAATTATTCCCTTTTATTTAACACATAATCAAACTGAGTGTTGGGATTTGGTCAATTATTCCCTTTTATTAAAAGGATAGCAAAGGAATCAAACTGTGATTTTTTCTTTTTTCTAATTTTCAAACATCAATGAGTTTTTTTTTAATTAACCCAAACGTTTTTCTTTTTCTAATTTTCAAACATCAATGAGTTTTTTTTTAATTAACCCAAACTCCACGAGTAGTTTTTGTACATATCCCCATTTTATTTTGATGTTATATTTTATATTTATTTTACTCGTACATATCTCTGATTCGTGCCAAATTTATCTTTTAGATATATAACATTCCTTGTGCAATTTTTTTCCCAAATGAAAGTAATATATATAGTCCTCTTAATAAGTGCTATATATAGAGATGTATTTACATGCACACTAATGAAAGTGGGATATTTTTTTTTCCCAAGTGGGGCAAAACAATCAGTTGATGACTTATCTACATGTTTCATGTGCCTAACGATGTGATAATTTGTGGGTTATGAGTGGCTGACCCATTCTCAGTGGTACCTGCTCCTACTTGACATTGTTTCAGTTTCAGATCATATTTCTCTTTCATTCATAAGACTTTTTGTGAACAAATTGGAACACGTTTTTTTTTTTTTTTTTTTTAATTTCTACCTTGTTGTCTACTTCATGGTCCCTTTTGGTGATGGAGACTTGATTGGTCTCCAAATGATTCTAATTCATTTTTATACAGTGAAAGTGGAAAAAGTTCTTATTATGATTTTTTGTTTATAGTACATGTATTGTTTTTAACTTTTAACTTGCGCAGTAAGTAATTTTATTCTTCATTTGTATAGCATCTATCTGAAATAATAATTCTAATTCGGAGAACTTAATTAGTGTAGGAAAATAGTAGTGTTTCTTATAGTACAATTTATATAAATCGAAAAACTTGAATTGGCAAAATTTGCAAAATAGATAAAATAAAAATTAGCTCGAATCATGTGTTCAACACACTCAGAGACAAACGTAGGTTACCCAATGTGGGGGCACGACGTAGGTTACCCAATGTGGGGGCACGTGCCCCCACAACTTTGTTTTCTTCTTTTATTTACTCTTTTAGTATTTGTTTTTGAAATTAATATTTAATTGGGTGAAAAGAAAAAAAAATGTGCATATTTAAAAACAGTGTGGAATTTTACATAGTTTTTTTTTTTCCTTTTCTCCCTAACTATTTATAATTTATTTTTCAAAGTTATATATAATAATTAAGTTATTAAAAAAATTGTGCCGCACCAGTTGATTAAAATATAGTTTATTATTGTATTTATTTTGTGCCCCTTTTTAGAAAATTCCTGGATCCGTCCCTGAACACACTATCCTTAAAATAGATTTGTCCCCTATTCTGGACGTTTGTTTCCCAGGATAAGACGAGAAAATCGGATTACTTATTCCGACAAATTGAAAATCATGCCTGAAAATTATCACAAAAAATTAAATTGCAAGAGTTTTAGAAGATATATAGAAATTTTGTAAGTTTTTTGTGTGTTTTTCAAATGTGATAAATAAGTCATATAATTCAAGTCAATTAATTTGCGAGTATCATAATTAACATGCTTTAATCTACCATGCCATAAATTGGAAGACTCAAAACGGACGAATTATTCATTTCATTCACTTTTAGTTTAACAATTATTATATTGAGTTTAAACAGCCCATCAGTTGCATAACTCTACCAATAAACAGTCTATTTTTCAACAATGTGATAGCACCTGACTCAAAAATAACACGAAAACCATGCTTATCTAAAAGCGACCCAGACTCCAAATTCTTGTAAATATCTGGTACAAATAACACATTATTAAGAGTCAGTTCCTTTCCGGACGTCATATTCAATACCACTTTTCCTTTACCTTTGACTTGGGAGATAGCTGAATTCCCCATGTACAGTTTCTCACCGTCTTCAGCTGGCTCAAAGGAACTAAACATTTCTTTGACAGAACAAGTTTGCCTAGTAGCACCAGAGTCAATCCACCACTGCTTTAGATTTGAACATACCAAGTTCATCTCAGAGATCACTGCAACCAGATTCATATCTGACACTTCTTGAGAATTTTTTTTAACCATGATAGCCTCTTTGTTCTTCTTTGGCTTCTTGCAGTCTGAAGCCTTGTGATCTTTGCCTCCACAATTAAAGCAATTTCCTTCAAATTTCTTCTTGGAAACGCCTCCTTTCGGTCCCATATTGTCGAACCCTTTACCAGTTTTTCCGAATTTCTTTTTGCCTTTAGAGCTTTGGCCATGCTCCACAACATTAGCTTTAGCAGCCACATGATTAAACAACTTTCTTTCAGAACTTATGTTATTTTCCTCTATGCGGAACCTAACAACAAGCCCTTCAACGTTCATCTCCTTTTTTTATGTTTCAGATAGTTCTTCAAATCTTTCCAAGCTGGTGACAGTTTTTCAATTATTGCAGTCACTTGAAAAGTTTCACTCAATACAATTCCCTCGACATGAATTTCATGCAAGATTTCTTAGACTTGGCTTATGACAGGTTTGGAACCAACCATTTTAAAGTCCAGGAAATGACCATCAATAAATTTTTTAACCTTTGCATCCTCAGACTTATATTTGTGGTCAAGAGACACACATAATTCTTTAGTAGTTCGTTTAGAGCTATACGCGTTGTACAACGGATCTGCTAATTTATTCATGACATAATTCCTGCAAATGAAACTAGCATGATTCGAAGCATCTACCGCATGAACGGCTTGAACGTCAGTCTCATCCTCACTAAGTTGTGGAGGATTTTCAGTCAAGAACCGTGCCAAATTCAAGATAATTATATATTCACATATATAAATATTCGAACCAATTTAATATATCCAAATAGTCATTCAAATTGCATGTGAACTTCAAGTAATTATATATTCACATATACATGTATTTTTTTAATACTAAACAATTTGAAAAAGAAGTCAACTATTAGAATTTCAATTAGAAAGCTCTAAACATTAAACTACGTACTAATCACATATGCATAACTACAACATGAGAATTGTATGCCAACTGTATGCACACAAAATTTGCCAAAGCTGATATACCAAGTTTGAAACAAAATTCACGCGAATGAATTAAAAATAGATTAGTAACCTAATCCAGAAAATTTGCAACATTATTAGCCAACGAGAAAACCGGATTACCAATTCTAGCGAACTGAAAATTATGCCTGAAAATAATAATCACCAAAAATTAAATGCAAGAGTTTTGGGAGATATATATATATAGAAATTTTGTAAGTTTTTGTGTGTTTTTCAAAATGTGAGAAATAAGCTATATTTATAGGCAAAAATATGACCTTTCATCAAATAAAATATTTGTTTTTTATTATTAAAAAGATCAAAATAAATTTGGTCTTTACTATTTAAAAGATCAAAATTAATAATTTAATTAAAATTATCCAATAATTAGTCACTGCAATTATAAAAATATATAATACCACCATTATTGACATGTGGGCCGAAGTTATTTCCATAATATAATTAAATAGTGATGATATATAAATATTGATCTAAAAAATGTCTGTACATATACTGATGTACATGTAACATGCACTTACTATGTTTGCAAATATCCCTATATGTATGCGTGCATGAAAATGTGATGTTATCTTACATCATCACAGGATGACACACGATATGATAGCACAACACGAAATTATTATGAAAATAATGGGTTAACATGCTAACAACTTATTAATATGTTATTGACACAATATGCTTTCAAACACGTATCTGATAATGACATATTTATATATTAGTGCACTACAAGAAAACAATCAAATTTCAACAAAATAATTCCAACGAAATAGAAAATTGTTGGAATTTTTAAAATTCCAACGGAAATTCCAATGCTACATTATACCGTTAAAAAATTCCAATGAAAATTCCAACGGTAAACAAAACCGTACGTTGGTATAAAATGTTGGAATTCATGTTGGAATTTAAAATTCCAAAGGAAATTCCAACACCACAACTACCCGTTGGAAAATTCCAAAAGTGATTCCAACAGTAATAATAAACCATTGGAAATACTATTGGAATTTGAAAAATTCCAACATAAATTTCATCGCTAAAACATACCATTGGAAAATTCCAACAATAATCCCAACGGTAAACCAAATGTTGGAATTAATTGTTGGAATATCTGTTGGAGTTTTTAAAATTCCAACGGAAATTCCAATGGTACAACATGTTGTTGAAAAATTCCATTGGAAATTCCAATACCATTGAAAAATTTCAATAGGGGTTAAATGATTTGATAGTATATTCCATATCAATAAAATATATCTTCTCTTCTGGAGTCAATCATATTGAAACTACATGGTTAAATGTGCTTGATTTGGGACAAATTGATGATGAGTGACCTACTGGGAAGTTAAAAATATTAGACAATAAAATAAATTGATTGAATATTCCAACGGATATATACCATTGGACTAAATTTCAATAGTATAATTTCGTTGGAATAGCCGTTGGAGTTTTTTCCAACGAATAAATATATTCCAATTGTATTGGAAAAAATGTTGGAGTTCTTTCCAACGGTTATATATTCAAATGGATAAATAATGTTGGAAATTTAGTTGGAATATTTTTCCATTGGAATTTCCATTCGAATTTCGCCATTCCAACGACCATTTTACCAACGATGCATTTTATGTTGCAATTTCCGTTGGAACCGATAATTCCAACGGTAATTGGCCAAATTCCAACAGATTTTTCCCGTTGGAATTTCCTTATTTTCTTGTAGTGGTGACACAATAACATGGTATTTGTAAGTTTTTATTGGACGCTTTGTAGTTTGTATCATGTTTTCCGTGTAATATCGTGTAATTTGCTATCGTGTATTACATGTAATATTGTATCGGTCCAACTTAATCAATTTTTTTTTTTTTTTGACTTATCGTGTCAAATCATGGCGTGTCACGTGAACACGAAAAAATCGTGTTCATGTAATTAGAGTCTCTTATCGTGTCGTGTTCGTGTTTGAGCTTATGGTGTGTGTCGTTATCGTGTCGTCACAAAACACGACATGCACACTACAAGAAAATTTCAGTTTACCGACAGAATTTACCGATAGAAATGACTTTGTCACTAAATTTTACAATTACGTACAAAATACCTACAAAATAAAAAAAATTATTTTTTCTAAAATTATACCAACAAATTAACGACAGATTACTAACAGTTTTTAAATTTACCGACATATTTTCTGTAGGTATTACCAACAGTTTTAGATTTTGTATGTAAATATTTTACCTACAATAATTTTACCTACAACAACTTTACCTATATTTTATAATTTTATTAATATTTACCTACAAAATTTTCTGTTGGTAAACTTGTTTTTCTTGCAGTGATTGTTACATGATTTTCCACCCTAATTATATATATATATATATATAATCTCATTTTATTTTTATTGTGCAAGATTCTATATATTCCCTAATGATTAACGAACTCTCGGGTCTCGGATAAGAAATATTTAATGCTGAGACAGTATCTGAACTTCTTATTAAGGGTCAAATTTTTACTGCATATTTTATTACCAAATTTAAGAAATATTAATATAGAGTGAGACATTTATGTAATTACTAACACTCCATTTTTCACGTCTTTTTTTTTAACTTTAGAAAGCGCGTATCCATGTAAAGGTTAAAAAAACAAATCTATGGCTGCAAATCCGCAACCTCTGTCATGGGCCCAAAGTTAATGCCTTAGCCAGGATGGGCCTTTGATGAAGATGGGCTGAGACGATCATGTAATAGTCCAACATGACCCAATGTAAGCTCGTAACATGACATGGTGGGCTACTTTCTGACTGGTCTAAAAAGAGTGAAACTGGGACTCGTCCCGTAGAGCTTTTGGTTTGATGGGCTAAGAAATCCAAAAGTACGAGGAGACTGAGTTGGTCAAGGAAGGATTTTGGTTGGGCCAAAATTTAGCTTGGAAACTAAATCTAATAGCTTGCTATGGGATTTCTTAATTTCCTATATCAAGAACACATTTTGTAACATTTTAGATTATTTATATTTATTTAATGTTTCATCACGAAACTGGATAATTTCGCCCCCTACTCTCCTTGAGTATCACTTTACCATTAAATCTCATAAATTGATTAATTAACGCTTAATATTAAATTATATTATATTTAGTTGCTAATTATTTAACTTTAATATAGTACATATTAAATAATATATAGTAAAACTTTTCTACTAGCTAATATATTTATACTTTTAATTTGTTATTCATCACAAACTTAATTAAATTTATATAATATATATAATACAATTTTATTAAAGATATGAAAAATTATTAGTAGTTTTTAGTTATTGATTGAACAATCATAATTTAATAAAAAAATATTAAATAAAAAAATAGTCATTTTAGTGGTTACGTTGAATTAAAAATATTATTTCAATGTAATACATAATTTTAGATTCATAATAAAAAATGTATGAATATATTATCTTATAGAAAATAACCTACGATGTAGTTATTTAATAGGGGGATAATCAAGGGGATGTTATTTGGGCATTTTCTGACTTCATCCCTTCTTGCTAAGACAACATGTATGCTGAATTCTCTGCTTTTCTTAAAGTGCTTCATCTTGTGGACAAGGATTAATTTCATAATATTTGGATTGAAACAGTCTCAAAAAGCCTCTTGTCTATTCTTCTCAACCAGAAGTCAGTCAAGTCATTGGAGGCTTCAACATCTCCTGATTCAGATTAAACACCAGACACCAGTTGATGTGAAGATTTCTAATATTTTTAGGGAGGGGAATAAGGTAGCATATGCTTTAGCTAATGTTGGATTCATGCTCAAACTTGTATAATGTATAATAGAACTACCTTGCCTAGAATGATTGAAGGGATAATAGGGTAGATCAATGTTATCGCCTAATTTATTAGCTTCACCGCAAGTGAACGACGTAGTTAATAGATATGGTAAGTAAGGTCGATCCCACAAGGACTAATAAATTAATGTACTAATTATTGAGATTATAATAGTACTGTTTTTATTTAGACGATCGAATTGTGATTGTTGATTTATAAAACTAAGGAAATATTCTACCATAAAAATAACAAAACAAAGAATCACGATTGAAAAGATTAAGTAAATGGATGGATTCCAGGGTTATGGTTTCAGTTAATCACTCTCTTGTTATTAGATCACCAAGCCAAAGTTATTATATATTTTCCCTATAAGATGATCACAAAGGTTATTTATTCTCTCTCTCGAGACACAATAATCACGTTGATTGAATTATCTACACTAGCATATCTACTCAACATAGGATAATCAACTTTCAAAAGCAAAAAAGATCATAAAATCCTCACAAATAATCACAGACTTCTCAATCATGCAAAATATTTATGTCAAGTACTCAAGATCTAGTAGTAAAACTTATCTCTCGAATTGTGAATCAACACATCAAACATGCTAAATCATTGGACACATGATAAAACAAGCAATAAAACAAAGTACTCGATTAGGGTTCGAAATAATAACTTCAATTAAATCAATCATCCAACAAGAGTTAATTAACCTACTCCCAAGCCCGGAATCACAAGATGTTTAGTCGGACATGGGAAAAGAAAAATTCATAGACAAATTGTTTAGATCCATATCAAACTAGATGAAAATAAAAATACAATGGAAAAGGAAAAATCAGAGATATCGATGATCTCTCAATCAATCTTCAATCCTCAAGCGTGGATGCGATCTTGACCTTTCTCTTGATTCCTCCTGAAGAATGATGCTTTTTTCTCTGTTTTCAGGGTAAAAGTATATGTGTTCTCCTTTAGGTCCGCCTCCTATCAATTTATAACCTCGTAGGACCAAACCTAAGTTGAAACGGACTAGAACTCTGCAAAACAGCACAGACGCACAGGCCGTGCCAAGGTGCAAGGGCTGTTTGTGTGTCAATGGGAACGTCCAACCCTGCTGCAGCTCTCACGCACGAGTTGTGCCTATGCGCACAGGCTGCCCGTGCGTGGCCAGTTTTCGCGCCGATTTTGCTGATTTCTTCTCGATTCAGCTCCATACTTCATGTAATCGCACAATTCACAACGGTTCTATACTGCAATGCTCCAAATTGCCACAAAAGTGCTCTAAACATCGTTATTTTCCTGCAAAACGTGCAAAGCGTAATATCTTTTCCAAATATTGAGAACACGACCCTTATTACTATGTTAATTCATGTTTATCAACTCATTTTAGTCAAAACCATGTCCAATATACATGCAAAACTCGCACTAAACAATCAATCAGAGATCCCTTCATTTAGAACTAAAACCACGCACATTATAATAATTTCTTAATTCTTTTTAAAATCTCTCTGATGAGTACAATCTTGCAATATACATGTTGAGGGATTTGCCTAAACCCTCCACCTTTTGGGAGTTTTACAAAAAAATATAGTTATTTTATAGAGACTATTTTTAATAAATAACAAATAAGTGTTTGTTTTTTAAAAAAATTATATGTGTTTAATGCCATAGTTGTTCAATTAAAGATATAAGTAAGGACAATTGGATAATTTAATAAAGGAATAGGAGGATTAAATATTATTTCAATTGTGTAATTAGGGGAAATGATACAAATTGATAGTACTAATAGGGTAAAATGATACAATTGAAAGTATAAGGGGGTAAAGTGATATCGAATGAGAGTATAAGAGGGTACTGTGAGATTTACTCTAAAAATAATTTTATTTGTCTTATAAGTTTGCACTCCTCTCATATTTGAACTAATTATACAATAAATAAGATAAATATATAATATTTCACTGAGAGAAAAAAATAATTATATTTATATCAGTCTACTTAATAATTTTGTTAAAACCAAATTAGAACTAGAAATTTCCCAAAATAGCCCTGCCTCCCATCACTCACAGTGCAATGTCCAGAAGGTCAAAAGAGAAATTTCCAGTTGGGCTTCGGTAGTACATCTATCTAGGGGTGGCCAAGGTTCTAAAAATGCAGATTCTGGTCCCTTTAAAAATGAGGAACCGAAACCAAGACCGTTGCCTCATGGTTTCAGTTCTAATTTTGGAGCTTGGTTCCAAACGAACCCAATTCCTCTATGGTATCGGTTCTTATTTAACTTAACCATTTATTTCTTATAAAATTTTTGATTTTTTAGAAATAGTTTATAGTTTCGATTACCAAAAATGGGAAAAGAAAGAAAAAGAAAATGACTTGGAATTAATATTCGTTGAACATTTTATTAATAATAATATTAAGTTGATTGTGTACCCTTTTAAAGAAACAAGAATCAAATTCCACATATTTTTCGCTCACGATTTAGTTCAAGAAATAAATGGTTGAGAATATAAAACATCAAAATAAACATTTAATATTTGTTCTATAATGTTTTTTGTTGGAATAATAAATTGGGTTTTGATCCCATTTGACCAATTATTTAACATATTCAATTATTTGATGTATGAAATAAATGAGATAAACAACATCTATGCCGCAGGAATAGATGAATTTAGCATTTTGAATTTTTAAAACCAATGTCGGGTGAATGAGAAATAAATGCATTTAGTTGGCCATTTAAAATGCTTTTATATATGGAATATAAAAGGGTGGAAATATGGAAAGATATCCCACATAAGAAACATATTAAATGTTTGACTAGTTAATAAAGAGTTTCACCACTAATAAGGAATAATCATGTGGAACTCCTTATTGTACACCATAATCACATATAATTTTGACTTGGGCTCTTTAGAAAGCATCCGCACCGGTGCATTTTGCATAATCACACATAATCGCATTGGGCTCTTTAGAGGTGCATTTTGCACTTCCCACGACGCATCGTCGCGAGGAGCTTTGAGGAGCCTTAAAGTTTTGGAAAATCGTATTAGGTTCATCCGGTGGCTCGATGGCGTGGTAGGGCGCTCGTGGGCGGTGACTCGCGAGAATCGCCTCGAGTGGCGACACGTGGTGCCGATTGGATGTGTCTATTTGCCGACGGGCACCGTGAATCGACACGACGTCAGCTGTGTGTGCGAGGTGTGTACCAAAGGACATGTACACAAAAATCATGTTCCGTATATTCGGAATAATTTAGTGTCGGGATCATTGTTGGTCAAGGCGGGGTTTAGACTAGTATTTGAGGCTCAAAAGTTTGTACTTATGAAAAATGGACAGATTCATAGGGAATGGGTACTTAGATAATGGATCGTTCAAGATAAATGTAATAAATGTACTCCGAAACTTTGAAAGCAATAAAATTAATGCTTATTCTTATTTGCTTGGATGTTCAAATTTATGGCATGTTAGATTATGACATGTGAATTTTAAAACTTTGAAAAGGTTAGTAAACTTGGAATTACTACGTAACTTTAAAATAGATTCACATTACAAGTGTGAAATCTGTGTTGAGGCAAAAATGGCCAAAACACCATTCCACTCAGTGGAAAGAGAAACAGAACCTCTAAAGTTAATTCACAGTGATATATGTGATTTAAAGTTTGTGCAAACTAGAGGTGAGAAAACGTATTTTATGACTTTTATTGATGGTTGCACAAGATACTGTTACGTATATCTTTTGAGAAGTAAAGATGAGGCCTTATAAGCTTTTAAAAGCTATAAGAATGAGGTTGAAAATAAACTTAGCAAACGAACTAAGATAATTCAAAGTGATAGAGGTGGAGAATATGAAGCTCCTTTTGATGAATTTTGCTCAGATTTTGGTATTATTCATCAAACGACAGTTCCTTATTCACCACAATCAAACAGTATTTCTGAATGCAAAAACCGAAATCTGAAAGAGATGATGAATGCTTTGTTGATAAATTCGGGTTTACCTCGTAATTTGCGGGGGGAAGCAATTCTCTCGGCTAACAATATTTTTAATAAAATACCACACAAAAATAAAGATAAAACTCCGTTTGAGTTATGGAAAGGTTGAAAACCTTCTTACAAATACCTGCTGAATGTGGTGAGGTTAATTTATAAACTTTTAATGATTCATATACTTTAAAGAAGTGGAGTATGGCAAGATACTCTTAATAGGAGATCACCTATATAAGTGTGAAGACGGGTTGCTTCAACGAAACACTTATGAATCTAAGATGTTGTCTAGGGCTAAAATGAACACAACCGTGAGAACCAAATGGTGTTAGGAAAGATATTGTGCGGATGCTATTATTTTGGTTTATATAAACAACTGAACAGTTCAAGACATTGTGTCACTGTGCAGCCTAGTTAATCCGATAGTATTCCACTAAGGAAGGTTCAAAGGCACAAGCTACCTTTCCTGATGCAATAGATTTTCGCTTGAACTCTCTTTAGTGTATGCATACTCATATGCATTTATTTTCATTCATGTGGGTGATTGTTGGAATTGGTTTTAATAAATTGGGTTTTGACCCGATTTTGACCAATTATTTAAGTGGGTTCATTTATTCGATGTATGAAATAAATGAGATAAACGTCATTTACGTCGCGGGTAAATGAGTTTAATATTTTGAATTTCTCAAAATCAATGTCGGGTAAATGGGAAATAAATGCATGAAGTTGGCCATTTAAAATACTTTTATATATGGAATATAAAAGGGTGTGAATATGAAAAACTATATCCCACATAGGAAAACATATTAAATGTTTGACTTGTTAATAAAGAGCTTCACCACTAATAATGAGTAATCATGTGGAACTCCTTATGGTACACCCTAGTGGACCAAGTCAATTTTGACTAGTCTTTGGCTAGCTCAAAAAGCATCAAGATGGTGCGTGCTGCCCCGTCCGGGCCTTTTGGACTGGACACTCGGCCGCGCGCACGTCGCATATATTCGCATTGGGCGCTTTAGAGGCGCACTTTGCACTTTGTACGTATCGTAGCGAGGAGCTTTGAGGAGCCTTAAAGTTTTAGAAAATCGAACCATGGTTCAGTCCAATAGCTCGGTGACATGGCAGGGCAGCTCAGGTGGCAATGACTTGGCAGAATCGTCCGAGTGGCGACACGTGGTCTTGATTGATCGTCTGTTTCTTGATGACGGGGCACCGCGGATCGACACGTTTGTCTCAGTGTACATAAAAAGCGTACCAATGGGCATGTACCTTCAACTGGATGCAATCTGGACCATCAGATCGCAACTGTTGATCACATGGTGCGACCTGACCGTATCTGGATGATCCGGACTGGTTTGCACCCATGAAGAGACACCAGAACTCTATTTATATCTGTCTCCAGAATTCATTTCATCATCAGAAAAATTTCGAAAATCACAAGCATTCTTGCATAAGTTCAGTTCTAAGAGAGTTCAAAAGCATCATAATGTTCGTTGCACTTGCGATTTGTAGTGCAACTATCACAAGTAGATTGTCGTTGTATCATGGGAGACGATCAGTAGTATTAAAGTAAGACCGGAGAGGGCAATCTCGTCTTAAAGAGAAAGAGTCCAACTCTTGCCTCGATATTTCGATTTATACTATTACTTTCGCTTTCGATTTGTTTTCGGTCCATTCGATTTATACCAACCCGATTTTTCTAACGCTTTTTTCTTGAAAAAAATTGTTGATTTTAACATTGAAACAGAGGCGGTTGAAACCGCCGATTCCATGGTTTTTGATACCAAGGAAATGAAATTAAAATACACGATTCCGATTCCGATTTTGGAACTGGGGAACTAAACATTGACCACGATTCTAGTTATAATTTAGAACTCAGTTTCGATTCCATTTGGTCACCTCTACATCCATCCATTAGGTGTAAATGCTGACAAAGAAAAAAAAAGCAGCAAATGATGAATCTTGACGTTCAGCCACACTCGGATACGTACAATACAGTCGTTCAGACAATAATTAATATCTAAATAATTCCTCAGACACTCTCTCTCACTCACTCTACTATTTTCAAGCATTAGTCTATGTAGTGCAATTTCCCCCTTCTTTTCCACCGAAATTTATTTTCTGGATGGGTCTTTGACGTCTTGCCAAAGGGTGCTTTTTGCATAACACAAGGTTTCCAAGATTGAAGCTTTGGAGTTGAAAAAAATATTTTTTTTAAAAAAGAACCAAAAACATGGGTTTATTTTTTCTTGCCCTTTTCTTAATGGTGGTATCTGCTACTTCTGCTGATGAAGGTATGTGCTTTTCATTATTCAACTTTTTCTGTTAGCTGTTTACGTTTGTGTAATTGATTTCTTGGCCTTTGGTTTCATATTATTTTTCATTATTTTTTCTTGGCCTGTGCTTCACTGCATTTTTACCTTCAATGTTGTTCTTGCTATACTTTTTCTGTTTTGTTCTTGGTTTCTAGTTCGATTTTTGTTTATTTATTGGAGAAAAGAGTGCCTTTTTGTTACTTAGCTTAATTCTTACTTCAAAATGTATTTTACTGGATATTCCCTCTAAAGTTTTTTTGTAGTTAAGTGAAAATGGCAGCAATTTCTCACGAATTCAGGGATTTTATTAGTTTTGCACTGTAAATAAAAATTGTTCTTGAGAGAATAAGAAATATTCTGCTTCCTAAAGTTTCCAAGGAAGTTAGCCTGAATTGAAATGTTTTTCCTCTTGAATCCTCCAATTTGTCCTTAACCATGTTGGACTTTTGCTCTATTGCAAACCAGCTCATGTGGCTTTTCCTTTTGGACATGTATAAAGTACATTAAACCAAAAAAATACTACAATGGGAGGACAATTAGGGCACCCAATATATTGTGTTTGAAGTCCAATTCTATTTTGGTTTGAAGGGCCATTCTGTCATTTAATAGTTTGGAATCTGGCATGTTGGCATAATTTATGGATTGCTACAATATTTTCTAATTTGTTTTGTCAGATCAAGGGTGGATCATGGGCTACATCTAGTGCTTGCTAGATCAGTGTGTCAGGTGCTTTCAAGATGTAATCTTTCTTGAATGTAATTTAATGGAAATAATTGCAGTATTATATTAGTGAGTAGAATCTTCTGAATCATTCTTTGATGGCCTTTTCTATTTGCATTGTAAAAAATGGAAACACTTTATATAAGTGACAAAATAGTCTACATGGTGCATGTTTGCCTTGAATATTTGCTCAAAAAATCCTTTTTGTGAGATTTTTATGTTGGCAAACCTTTTTTTGAGGAATGACATGTTATGCTGTATAAAATTATATTATTTTCTCCTGATAGGATATGAAAATATATGTGAAGTAGAATTTTCGTCTTTGAATAACTTGATTTGTTTCATGAAAGAAGAGGTGGTGTTAGTGTGTTGTGCGCGTAAAGCTTATGGTACTTGAGAGTTGAGATGGAACCTTCGTGTGGAGATATATGAATGTGAAAGTGAACTATTGCCTTCAATTATATTAATTAATATTCTAAGTTAATTATTATTTTTTACTTGAGATTGTTTTATCCATGTGTGGATTTATATGACTGTTATTTGGTATTATCATGACGAAAAAAGTGCACTAATTTGTAAGTTGGTCTAGTTTTTTAATCAGTATTATGAATTATATTGAGGTTTGCCGTTATCGTTTGGCTAAAATAAGGGGAGTCCATCCAAACTCGCAAGAAGGACGAACTTTCACCTTCAAAGAGATCGAGTTCTTTGGACGGTTGTTAAATATGGCTTCATTTTTATGGCTTGGAGGCACACCCCTAGTGGACAACTGATATTATAATCGAAACTGTTGCTAATAAATGTTATAGAAAAAGTTATGTGTGCTGCTGAACGACTAAATTTTTCATGAACGTTGTTTCTTTTGACCTTTCAGTCGCTCCTTTTACTATTAGAATGACTAGTTTTTTAAACTAGTTTCACTATTTGTGGTGGACTTTATTAGATTATTCTCTGTTTAGTCGTTATTCGCTCAATGGTTGTGTGGATGTTTTAAAGTGATCGGTTGATTTTCACGGGTTTAAGCCGATACTAGGTCATTGTCTTGATTTCCATTAAATCTCTATTGTAAAATTTCTCCAATTAAGTGACTTATTTCACCACAAGACTTGAGTTAAAATACACGGGCGCGTAGGTTTTTTGTAGGGATAATTATAAAAACACCGTGAGGTTTGGCCTAATTATAAGAAAAACCCACAGATGTTTCAAAATTACAAAAAGCTCCTCAGGTTTGATTATGTCTTAAATTTAAGGGGGGTAATTGTAATATTTTTATAAATGTTGGGGGGGGGGAAATGTTTTTTTTTTCTTATGAAGGAGAAAATGTAAGATTTTTGGAATCAAAACCTCTGGTTTTTTTTGCATTTTTCATAAACCTCTGTTTTTTTTTTTTTTTTTTTTTTTTTGTAATTATCCCTTTTTTGTATTCGGATAATTCTGTGTGCATTGTCTTTAAGAGATTTGTCAGTCATCTGAGTCTATATCCTTTCTTTACTACAGCTGCATTCATCGGCGTAAATATCGGCACATCACTCTCGGACATGCCAGATCCAACCCAAGTTGTCGCCCTTCTTAAGGCTCAGCAAATCCGGCACGTCAGGCTTTACGATACCGACCGAGCAATGCTACTAGCTCTCGCTAATACCGGAATACACGTTATTGTAACCGTGCCGAATGATCAACTATTAGCCATTGGGCAGTCTAACGCCACCGCAGCCAACTGGGTTTCTCGCAACATTCTACCTCACGTCCCCGCCACAAACATCACCGCCATATCCGTCGGTTCCGAAGTCCTCACCACTCTACCAAACGCTGCTCCAATCCTCATCTCGGCCATGAATTTCATCCACTCCGCCCTCGTGGCTTCG
This sequence comes from Rehmannia glutinosa, assembly GCA_016081115.2. NCBI lineage: Eukaryota > Viridiplantae > Streptophyta > Magnoliopsida > Lamiales > Orobanchaceae > Rehmannia > Rehmannia glutinosa. The sequence continues at coordinate 647,971 of JABTTQ020002722.1, read as the reverse complement.
AATCTCGATTCTCGAATCAAAGTTTCCACGCCGCACTCGTCTTCTATAATCCTCGACTCTTTTCCGCCATCCCAAGCTTTCTTTAACCGCTCGTGGGACCCCGTCATGGTTCCGTTGCTCAAATTCTTGCAATCCACAAACTCGTTTTTCATGCTGAACGTTTATCCCTATTACGATTATATGCAAGCCAACGGTGCGATCCCGTTGGACTACGCCCTATTTCGTCCCCTTCTTCCGACAAAAGAAGCCGTCGATCTCAACACGCTTCTACACTACAACAACGTTTTCGACGCCATCGTTGATGCGGCGTATTTCGCGATGTCGTATTTGAACTTCACTAATGTACCCATCACGGTGACGGAATCGGGTTGGCCGTCCAAGGGCGACTCGTCCGAGCGGGATGCCACGTTGGAAAACGCCAACACTTACAACAGTAACCTCATCCGGCACGTTCTTAACAACACGGGGACGCCAAAACATCCTGGGATTGCGGTTAGTACGTACATATACGAACTTTACAATGAAGATCTTAGGTCCGGACCTATTTCGGAGAAGAACTGGGGGTTATTTGACGCCAATGGGGTGCCGGTTTATATCCTTCACTTGACGGGCTCAGGGACCGTGTTGGCAAATGATACTACGAATCGGACTTATTGTGTTGCAAGGGAAGGCGCTGACAAGAAGATGTTACAGGCGGCATTGGATTGGGCGTGCGGACCGGGGAGAGTGGATTGCTCTCCGTTATTACAAGGGCAAACGTGCTACGAACCAGATAACGTGTTTGCACATGCTTCTTACGCTTTCGATGCGTATTATCTCCGGATGGCTATGGGTGATGGGACGTGTAATTTCAATGGGGTGGCCACCATCACCACGACGGATCCAAGTATGTTACGGAAATATTTTCTTTCGTGAAATGATGTTTTACTTTTTTTGACTACTTTTCTGCTAACTTTGATGGCGATGAAATTTCAGGAAACACTACTAAAGGATGAATTACAAAACATACCCATAAAGTTTAGTTTAATTACAAAACAACCCAATGATCTTTTAAAATTACAAATTTCCCCAAAGGTATTTCAAATTGCCCCTTGAGGTTAGTGTTTGTTTTACAAATCCCTCTCAATAGGGTGCAATTTGTAAAGTAGAGACATATGTATGTCAGGGGTATTTGTAATTTTGAAAAAAAAAATGATACTTTCTTTTTTTGTAATTAGACTGAAACTCAAGGGTAGCATTTGTAATTATTCCATAATATAATCCACGAACTCTCTGTAACCTTTAAAAAGAAAGGAAGCAAAGCTCATTTCTGTGACTTTTAAAACCAAGGCCTGTGCCCGGGTTCGATTCCCACCTCCCCCTCCTCCCAAGATTTGTACCAAAAAAAAAAACGAAATAATAAATGTAGTCGGATGCTAATAATTTATGCCATTTGAGTATCTTATGAAATATTCTTTTCCCCTGTTGCAGGTCATGGTTCTTGCATTTTTCCCGGAAGGTATGAATTGATTCACTTGTTAGTAAAATTAATCAAAATGCGAAACGTAGTATTTTTTTTGGCATTTCTATGTTAACAATTAAGGAAATGTAAACCCAGAATTCTTTGATTAATTGTGCTGTTGAGTTTTGCATTTCAAAAAGTCGTTACCCCCTTTTTAAGCATGTAGCGGTGGTCTGGATTTTTTTGTAAACGGCACATTCACAAATAGCACCTCCTCGCTTCCATCTCCCTCGCTCCATCGTCCAACTCCACGGTATCTGGTTGCCGTTCCCAATTTGTCGGCATTGAAGATTTCTATATACGCTCTGTAGTATTTAGTGTCGTACTCTGGGCTGTCGCGTATTTGTAATATTATCGACATTCATCATCATCATCATCATCATCATGCCGTTGATGTCCAGAAGTGTTTAGATTTCTCAGCACACCCAATTTTGTTCCATCTAGGAGATTAAGGCAGGGTGAGAAAGAATGGTCTTGTGAGATGTAGTTGATGATGAACTGATTCATTCATTTGTATAATGTGACCAATTTGATGATTTGAGTTGGATGATGTAATTACCATCTAGTGTATTTATTTTCTTGGGAAAGCTTAATGTACTTACCAAAAGGGGTAATTATATTATATACCATTGATGTTTAGTCTAATTACAAAAAAATCGAGCAATTTTTTGAAACGACACAGTTTACCCCATTGATATTTGTTTCTATTACACAAATTGCACATTCAATAGGAAGGTACTTGTTAAGAAAATACAAACTTCAAGGGGTGTTTGTAATATCAGCTTAAGGAGGTATTTTATAATTTTAAAAGAAATCCTGATTTTTTTATTTCCAAACTCTACAGATATTTTTTGACTTAACAAAATCATTTTAATCCCAGGAGCGTTCATGTTGGATTATTATGAACCAAAATGGAAAATGGATTTGCGGAAGTGTACTTGAACAATCTAAATAGTTTGGTATATGATCATCCAGATGATCGGTTCTACCTTGCTGTTTTCTGTAAGACGTCTCGAAAAGGTTTACATAAGTTTTGTGACTTACGAACCGTCGTTTGGGGACATAATCGCTTTTAATTTCAATTTTGACCCCTCGACACATTTAAATCTCCTTATGGTATCCACACATTCAATTCCATGACAATTTGATACCCTTTTAATCTAAAATTAAAACCTCAGCAGATCACTTTAACTGAATTACCGCAGATTACTTTAATTTAGATAATTACCATAATACAGCTATGCAAAAAAAACATTTAATTTTAACATTTTTCCCGGTGATTTTCGAAAATATTTAAAAAAAAAAAAACCGACATGTTATTCCAAAATTTGATTATTCCAACAACTATTCCTTACAAAAATATGACCATTGGAATAACATGTTTTTTCAATTGAATCTTGAATGGCAAGTAGCACATACAAATCCTACAGACCCTGAAACTCTGTGCTGCTGATCAGCATGTTTATTACAATATGGCTTATTACAATAACTGCACTTTGGCAGTTTAAGCCAGCACTCCAAACACAATGTGTCTGAACAAGAAGCCTCTTCAAGTTCTTGAGTACTTGTTATGCATATGCCACACTCTATGCACCTTGTAATGCACAAATCACATCCCCTACATTTCTGACAGGAAACCCGAGGGCAGTCGAAAACGATTCTTACTTCGTTGCACTTTGGACAAATATCGACATCGATTGGATGATTAGTCTCAATGTGTTCCAGGGTTGAGAATTTGTTGTACTCATGATATAGGATCTTGCCTATCTTCTGTTGTGTCTGACCTTGATTGATTAGATTGTGAAGTGTTTCAAGTTCTTCTTTTTGAATGCCTTGTATGCCATTGATTTGCAGGACCTTTAGTTTGTGGTTGTTTTTGGAAAGAAGTTTAACCGCGGTAACGACGCCTACCGGTGATAAGCTTGTGCAGCCTGGTACATGAAGCTGGAAATATAGGTATAGTTACAAATACTATCCTTAAGGTTCACCTTAATTACACGCACAAAAAAAAAACACTACAATTATCTTTTTGAAGTAACAGCTAGGTGAGTTTGTAGTTTTAAAAGATAACTGGATTTAGACTAAAATTTTGATATAGTAGCTATGTGAATTTTTACATGGATAGCACATTTTAATCAGTCCAAAATAACAGGACTATGGTTTTTTGGTTATTATCTTCAATTTTATATTGTTAGACATAAGGGAGTAAATCTGTTTTCCCCTTCTTTGGTCTCCTTTCTTTTTCTATTTGATCCTTTAACTATGTTTTATTCAATTTTCCAAAACTCTAGGTGGTTCAAAAGTACAAAAGATATCAACTTTTGAACTGCCAAAACATGCAATTTTGATCTTCTATTCCATTTAGTGTTTCATCATATACTCCCGTGAACTGTGTAAATGCCACGTGTACAAATATGACGTCATCATATGCACGTAATATGTATTTGATACAGTTAAAATAGAAGATAAAACACCAAATGAATAGAAAATCCTCTGTCCAAAACATGATGGCAAATCTATCAATAACACACTTCAAAATACATGGTGTTAGGATCAAGCCCCAACCGCTAGACCAAAACCTGTAGCTACTTAGCTACAAGACTATTTTTCCCCTTATTTAGTAGCAGCATGGAACCCAACGTTTCACGTGCTGTGGGCGGGCATGAGGGGCTTCGCCAAGGCCATACGTGGACTTTGTCACACAAAGTGTCGATGTCGGTTTTTGGATGAGAGCACCGGATTTGGGGAGAGGAAAAGCGTTTTTCAATCCCTAAGGAAGAGCTCCTCCAAAATGGACCCAAAAATAGCTTCCAAGTTTAAAATCCAACACAAAGGAATCTAAACGAACCAAGATCAACCAACCAATCCTTATCCAAATTTCCACCACTTTTTTTTCCTAGTTATATTAATCACTATCCTCAACAAACAGTTCTTGCTTTCAAATTTAATAGACATAAAGTTTTAATTAATGACCGACTTTATTCCATGCAACCATAACATGATATATAAGTCCAAGATCAATCCTAATTGTGATCAATAACCAAACAAGGCAGATGAACTTCACCTGCTATCATTAGCTAAAACAAGACTTCTAGAAGGCAGCTTAAATTTACCAGATATATATTTTTCTTATTTATTAGGGATAATTACAATAACACCCCCAAGGTTTGGGCTGATTACAAAAAAATCCAGAGATGTTTCAAAATTACAAAAAGCCCCCTCAGGTTTGATTTTGTCTTAAATTTGAAGGGGTTAACTGTAATTTTTTACAAATATCAGGATGGTTTTTTGAAATATTATGTGCTTATAAAGGAAGGTGTAAGCAGAATCAAACCTTTAGGGGTTTTTTAATTTAAAAAATCTCTGGGTTGTTTTTTTTTTTTTTTTTTGTAATTAGCCCAAACCTGAGGGGTTTTTATGTAATTATCCCTATTTATCAATCTTAGAATGGAAAATTCAATACCTTGGTGATATGAGGATTTAGTGCTACAACCCTCAAGAGCCCATCATCTGTAATCTTCACACAGTTGATCAGAGCAAGAACTTGTAGCCTTCCTTTTGCTTTGGAAGCAACTTTCATGAGAATTTCATCGAAAGGCGCCAATTGAGAGGACGGTCCACCACTATTTTCAGCCACGGGAGTATGTCACTGTTTATGGCATCTCTCAGTGATTTGCAGACTTGAGCCATGGCCAAAAGCTCAAAGAGATGAAGATATGACAATACAAAGAATATTGCTTCATTTGGTGATGACTCTTGTTCTGAACAAGTGTCCTGTTCTTTGTCCTCTGTCATGAATGGTTTGATTCTCTTGAGAAAAAGCTTAAGTTTGTGGAGTTGTTTGAATGGTGCTTAAAGGCTTTTATGAGAGAAAATAGATGGAGTCTTGGGAAAGAAAATAAATAAAAGGGATAATTACTAAAAAGACCCTGAGGTTTGGGGTATTTATAGAAGAATCTAAAGAAGCTTCAAAATTACAAAAATCCACCTGAAGTTTGATTATGTCCTAAATGCAAGTGGTTAATTGTAATATTTTATAGGGTTAATTACAAAAAGTACTCTTGAGGTTTGACCTAATTGCTCAAAAACCCAATTAATTTTTAAAATTACAAAAATACCCACGAGGTTTTATTTTGTCTAACATTTAAACCATTCATAAAAAAATATTTCAAAAATCCCTTCATATTTATAAAAATGTAAGAATTTTAATATCGAATCAAACCTCATGGGATTTTTGTAATTTTAAAAGAACTCTGGGTTTTTTTTGTAATTAGGTCAAACCTCATGGGTACTATTTGTAATTATCCCTATTTTATTTAAATGTAGGAGGGTGTGAATATATTTTGCTTATGTACAGGTAAAATGTAAGATGGAATAAAGTCATTGGGGTCCTATTATTTAAAACTTTTCTGGGTTTCTTAGTAAATACTCCAAATATCAGAGTATGTTTTGTAATTAAATTAAAGGAAGGTTCACACTTTGACATGGACACCAATGAACAAAATGTGGGTTGTAGTATGTCGGCCTATGAGAACTTGACAAGATGTATTGAACTATCACCTCTTGTAATGAAGAATATCTGAGTTGAGCTGTATTAAGATGACATCAGGAAATTGAGTAAAAAACTACTGTATTTAGGCCAATCACTTTTTAATCATTGTGATTTTTCTTTGGGTTAGATACAAAAACTACCCTTAAATTCAGTCTAATTACAAAAAAAAATCAGTTATCTTTCAAAATTACAAATGCTCCCTTAAGATTTGTTTTTATTTTACAAATTGCAATTTTGGGGGGGTTTTGTAATTAGGTTAAATCTCAATAGTAATTTTGTAATTTTGCCTTTTGTTCTCTTTCAATATATCCGCATTTTTAATAATGGGTCTGGACTTAGAGTTTAAACAACTAAAATAAAAGGAAAAGGTAAATAGACAGTAGTAAGTCTTTTATAAGACGGTGTTGTGCATGGATTGCACTTTTAAGGTAAAAAGTGATATTTTAGTGAAAATTGATACTTTGTATGAATACCCTTAATTTCAATACTGGGTCTGGACTTATATGTATATGTCTGCTATTTAACCAACTGCGATGTCACACCAGGGCATTACAGAGAATCTTCTCAAATGTTCAACCAGAATTCTATTATAACCAACACATAACTCTTCCGAAAACACAAAACTCTTGGACACATAGTTACATTCCTTCAACAAAAACAAGTCTTCAAAACGTTGTCGAAATTCAAATTTCCTTTCGGGCCGTGTTGCCCCCGAGCCTCCACAAGGTGGTGTTGCCCCCTTGACCCCGACCTGACTGGGCAGGTCGACTCCCCTTCGGCGACACACATTCTGGGATCGGCAAAACATTTGCGTCACAAATCGTACTAAATAAATTACGAAAATGTCTAACAATCTAGACAGAAAACTGCTAAAATCTAGAAGCAACTTCATTACCAATATTGTCAGGAAAAACATTTCATAATACAGCATAAAGGACTCAAAACCAAAATCATGCTCCTTTTTCATTCTTTCTTCCCTTCATTTTCTTTGCTTTGATTCCATCCAACTACATAAACCCTATCACTCTGATTTTCAAAATTCGAATGGTTGTTGTGACACGAAAATGCAGTATCATTGGTCCAAAGGCTCGACGGCAGTCTTGAAGAGAAGAACATAGACCTTGTCAATTGAGAAATACAAAAACCCTCCTAAGGAGTGTGTCACATATGAGCCGAAACTTGTTCCAACTACACAATGCCAAGCCGGACCATAAGTCGAGTCGAAGTCCTACAAACCCAAGTAAAGGTTGTCATAAAAAGTACTCTAGTTATAATCTTGCATTATTGCAAACGTCTATCATTAACAATGTATCATAAATACACAGAAATGAGGGTGTTAAACCAAGTTTAAAATGTTTCTCTTTGATAAGCAATATCGTTTATTCGCATCGAAACGGAATAACTAATAGTTCCCCAACATGTTTAAGGTCTCATCAGCAATAACCTATACAAAAAAATGCCCAATCTCATTTTTTTTTTTTTTTTTTTTTTTTTTTGCATGTATTTTCAAATTTGAAAACAACACCGGACAGGAAACAAATCGAAAACAAGAATTTAACAAATGCTCCTGTTGATGAAAAACCAATATGCCTTAAATAAGCAAATAACCTGAGAGAAAACATAGGCCTAGGCTACATTATTTCATGCAAAAACTCACTGACATCTTATATTGTTCATGACTAAAGTTCAAAAGCTGTAATACATAGTAAAGAATCAAAGGTGTATATTTCTGCAATCATGATAAAAACATAATGGTTTGGAGATAGTATTTCTCACTTCAGCCAAATATTTTTCTCCCCTGCATTTCACAATTGACTATACCATACAACTAAACTGAAGTGAAAGACCACTAAATTAATTGGAATAAATACTAGGACCCTACTCATATGAAGTCCTCCATTCATTTTTTACTTAATGTTCCATACAAAAGTTGGTTATCCTGGTAGGAATTTAACCCTTTTTGCCGATTAGGAGCTCACTGGTAAAATCATTCTTAAGATTTGCTTTTATTGTTATTAATCCTATTATATAGTGGTTTCTACTAATTTGAATGCAAGGGTGTTGCAGACAAATGAACTCTCGGAGACGTTTAAGGCGATGGCCGCAGCGGTAAAAAAAAAAAAAGAGGGTCAGAAATGGCCGACGAAGAAGAACAAAACAAATTAGAAGCTTTAAAGAATAAGTTAGCGACTCCTAAACTACTCCACTTCATGATGCTTCCTCGTGTTTCATATGAATACTATGACAATTGTGGCTCGAGATTTTGGGCCGATATTACATAGGATACATCATATCATCAAGACAATACTCGAAAGATGCTGACAAAAAAATGACAATGTCATTCAAAATCCTCTGAAAATAGATGTTCATTATTTAGATTGCGATTTTAAGTTATTTTTCTTTGTTTCTTTTATGGGATACTCTTTTCCTATCAAAGTTTTTTCCTGCTACTTTGATAGGTTTTCAATACCCCTATTTTTACTTGACTAGTAAGTAGTGCACTTAATTTTCCAATTTAATTATATTTCGCATTTATTCAAAAAAATCCTATTTGAACTAGCATACACTTCCAACAACATTTTCTACTTCAAGGTTCAAATTTGAACAAAAAAAAAAGAGTACTAATTGTATCCCATATGTTCAAGAAAATTAGTCAGCTGGACAAAAAAAGAGTCAAAGCAACTTTTACTGGAATTGAGGGAATGTTTCATACTTTTTTACCTCACAGGCTACTGCACCACCAGAATATTTACCTTTTCCTCCAACAAAAATTTACCAGTTAACCCAATAACCCACAAATACAGCAAGTAATTACTCTTAGCATTTTGTAATTAACAAGAAAAAGAAAAGTTACCTTTTTGAGTGAAAGAGCAAGGCGTTTGCTGTCAATCTTGCCAGAAGGCATGGAGTTAAGAATGTCCCTGGAAGTTTTAAAAGCATGATTTTGCAAAGGCAAGGCCATATCTGAAGCCCTCACACGTATTTTCATTCGATCATTCTCTTGTTTTTGCTCAACTTCTTTCTTTTTCTTCTGTATTAAACTGTTCAAAAACTTGCTTCTTCTTTCCAACTCTTCCTCTGCTGCATCCATTTTTTCTCAAACCGATGATCCCTTCATCTAAACTCAACCCATAAATCAAAATCAACCCAAAAGAGTGTGTGTGTGTGTGTTTTGAGGTGTGTTTTAAGGAAAAATCAAATGCAAGACTCGATTTTTAAGTTTCTATTTCTCATACAAATACATGTAAGAAAGAAATTTGACTGTAATAACAACGACGAAACGAGAATCTCGAATGTAATGACTTTTTTGATTTTACGTGTATTTTGGGGCTTTTGAGGGACTCTTTCTATTTTATCCTTCGTGCGTGTAGACAAGGCTGTTGGGGAGGGCGCTAATGGAGAGCCAAAAATGAAAATGAATAATTTTTTTGCCGGTACTGGTGGTCTTATTATGTTGACAGTCAATACTCAAGCCAAAACACAATTATGAAAGTGGGCTGACAAAATGTACCAAAAAGGGGGGCAACGAAATGGAATGCCTTTTTACAGAAATGTAAAACATCAAGAAAGATGAAAGGAAGGATTGATGGCAAAAAAAGGGATGCACATGAATAAGGAGAATATTTGTTCAATAGAATTGAGGGTATAAAGGTTTTTTTTTTAGCCATTTTTTTTCAAAAAGATGTTTTTAACCATCTTTGCGAAAAATTCATTTGTCATTATCATGTTAATTTAACTCGCATTTAATACACACATCTCTCGTAATTTAACATCGAGCTTTTCTTGTAACATAGATTCGTAATTATCAGAATTTCCAAGACCCATGCGCTTGTGTCCCTTAGAAATATTGTCAACTTTGGATTGGACTACACATGTTTATCTTGAAAATCGTCTCTTGGAAAAAGGGTTTGACACTTGCTTATAAATCGGTGTCCACAGCAGGCACAATCGATATGAGACGAATCCCTCCACACCTGTTTCAAAAATTGCTCCCGAGTTTAGTTTAATTACAAAAAAAATTAGTTATCTTTTAAAATTACAAATACCTCGACCTGACAATGGGTCGTGTTGGGCCTACCGAGCCCAACAGGCCAAGTCAAAAAATTAGGTCGGCCCAAAATTTTATCAGACCATATTTCTTGGCCCAGCCCAAACCCATGAAATTCTGACCAAGCCATTCAGACTTGTTGGGCTTCAGGCTGTTTGGCCCGCTCCAAAGTAGGCTCAATCTTTTTGGGCTTATGACAAAATATCCACCATTTTAAGTCAATAATGCGCTTTTACGCTTCCCGATGCAATTTTACCTAAATTTTCGCTCCCGGTGCAATTTTACCTAAATTTACGCTCCCGCTCTGCTTTTACACAACAATACGCTCCAAAGAAAATTCCCTTGGAAAATTTTACGCTTTGTTTCAACATTGTTTCAAACATGTTTCAATCATGTTTCGTGTTTCAACATTGTTTCTAACATGTTTCAAACATGTTTTGGTTCAACATTGTTTCTAACATATTTCTTTTAATAAAAATAGGTAAAAAAATGTATTTAAACATCGAAAACTCCATTGAAACAACAAAGAAATATCGAACAACATTAAAAAGGGTATGGAAACAACCTAAAAACAACGTAAAAATATTTAAAACACAACATGAATAAAAAGAGCTTAAAAATAGGTAAAAATTGTATTTACACATTGAATATCGCATGAAAACAACAAAAAATTATTAGAACAACATTAAAAATATTATAAAACAACACCGAAACAATAGAAACAATGTACAAAATAATATATGAATAAAAAACAACATAAAAATAGGTTACAATTATTTTGAAACATCGAAACAACAAAGAAACAACATAAAAACAATAAAGAAACAAATTTAAACAACCTCAAACAACTTATATAACATATAAAACAATGCAGAACAAAAAAACGAAAAAAAATAAAAATAATCAAAAAATAGCAAGGAGCGTAAAAAAATTAGGTACAAAAGTAAAAAAAATAGGCACAAGAAAGTAGTAATAGGAGCGACGTATGTGTGAATGGTACAAATATCGGCGTATTATATGTAATTTCCCCATCTTTTTTTGGGCCTCTAAATATGAAGCACACCCCACCCACTCCAACCCAATATGCGGGATGGATAGGTCACCTAGTCGGGCCGGGCCAATTTTTCCAATTCTACGAATACCCCTTTAAGTTATTACAAACACCTTCTTGAAATTTTTATATGTTTAACAATCACTCTATCTTGAGTAGGGCTGCAATCGACAAACCGAGTCGAGTCTTTGATAGTTTGAGCTTAGCTCGTTTATTATTGAGTCGAACGCGAGCCTGAATTTATCGAACATATTGATGGTTCACAAATATTTTCGAGCTTAATCGAGCCTAAACGAACTTAGTAAATATTAATTATAAATTAAATTATTCTTCAATTTATTACAAAAATAAATTTATATATATCTAAAATGTAAAATATATTTATTAAAACCTATGATTTTAATCAAACAAATAAGTTTATTTAAAAAATATATTTATCATAAGTAAACATATGAAAATTAAAATTAAAGTCAAATTATTAATTTAATTTATACGAGCTTACTAAGGAGTTTACCAATGAGCATGTTCACGAGCCAACGAACCACATATCTCTAAGTTTGAGTTTGGTTCATATATTTTAATGAGCCTCATTAAACGAACTCAACGAACTTTTATCGAGTTGAGCTCTGAATAGATCACGAACATCTTGATTCATTTGCAGTCCTAATCTTAAGATTTAATTTGTAAAATAGTAAAAATTGTACGGGATAATTTGTAGTTCTAAAAGATAATTGAGTTTATTATTATTAGACTGAATGTAAGGGGAATTTTTGTAATTCTCTCTAAAATTAATGACAATAAGAAAAGGTAAAATGAAAAGACAGAAAAATGGTGTGTAGTCGCGTAGAATATGAAGTAGAAAAGTTGGGTCTTCCTTGGGAGACAAAAGCATCGACAATCACGGGCAAAATTAAAGGTAGGCTAACAGGGCCCTCTCATTTTTGTCTACCCATGAGTTTCACACAGATTCTTTCTTTTCTTTCATTTCCAATTTAATAAAAATTTAAGTTGTTTGATAGGGTATAGATTAACTTATTATAAAATTACAGATGTAAATGCCTAGACGGAGTAATTGATTCTGACCAGTGACCCCTACATATTTATCAAATACCAAAAGGAATTCACGGAAAAATAATAAATATGCATTGAAAGGAAAACAACTAGCTTCACTTTTGTTATGTTAGTGGAGCTTATATTGATTTGAATTTACAAGCTATTTTTTTCTTTTTTGATACAATTTACAAGCTATTAGATAACTTGATTTTGGGATGACGTCTTAGTTTATGTATGAATTTGGTCCCGTAATTATCAACTTGTAATAGGTTGTGACGAGGAAAAAACCAAAATCCTCACTCTGTCCTTAGAAAATAGCCAAAATGACCTAATAGAACATGATCCGTGTCTTTTTCTACGAGTCTTGACCCGACTCTATCTGACTTTGACTTGACTCAAAGACCATTAATCTCACTATCTAACAGTACAAAGGATAGATTATGGCAACCATTGATTTCACTGCCAAAGAGTACAATAGACCCTCTAGGATGATGACACTTGGTATCACCAAAATGCCCACATGTGCCAAAATTGCCTATAAATATGATGCAACAGTAGCAAAGTAAGGACTCTCGCTTTCACACTCCTTGCGATACACTTTCATGGTCTCTTAGCGTTCTTAAACCCCAATACCTCGACCTGTTTTAAGCATCGGAGGACCTTAGCCGAATACCACCCCGATTAGCCTGACGTGTTCTTTCTCTTTAAAGCTTGCTTTCCTGAACCCAATTACCGAAAAATTCCGACCTCACTGTCCGGATCTGGAGGTAATAATTGATCTACATCATGTTGGCTCATGACTAAATTTTCATTGATTATTGCATAAATCTAATCTAACAAAACACATTTGATGAAAAGTCTAAAATAAGAACTATTAGAGTAGAAATTTTCAAATGTTAGAAAATTGTTGTATCAGTTAAACATTACTGATGGTAAAATGAACAGAGAAATGCCTAGTATTATAAATGGGCCAAACCCAAAGTCGATTCACAAGGTTATCAACCCAAAAAAGAAATTAAATTCGATATTACCCAAGTTAATTACTTGGGTCAATTAAATGGGCTTCGGAGTTACTAGACCCAATTTCCAGTTCTTTTCCGCTTCATTGACAGGCCGTATATTAAAATAGCAAGATCCAAACTGGAGAACAGTAGTACAGTAGGCCTGTTAAGCAGGGTATTTTTTTTTTTTTACAAACGATAGTGATTCATTAATTTTAGGGATGTCAATCGTGTCGTGTTTCGTGTTCGCGGATCGTGTTTTTACACAGGTATTACAGGTCTCCGACACGAACTCGAACCCGACCCGTCTAATTATTTGTGTCAAGATGCACGACCGAACACGGCCCGTTTATAACACGAGTAACCCGATCCGACACGAAAAACCCGTATAATTAAAACTTGACACGAAACAAATATTAAAAAAATAAAAAAACTGAAATTACAAATAAAAAATACATTAAATATTTAAATTTATTAAAAAATACATTTAATAATTTTTCCATCATCATATAACCAACTAAAACATCACAAAATATTAAAATAATATATCACAATAAAATTAAGCGGGTTACATAGGTCAATCGTGTTGACCAAAATGGGTCGACCGACCTGACCTATTTATTTTTCGTGTTAATCGTGTCCGACCCGATTTTGACCCGAACTTGTTAGGGGTTGTACCTGATCTTGCTAAACCAAGTGTTAGGTTCAGATCGGGTTATCGCCGTGTCACAAATTGACGCCTTAGAATAGATTAAGAAAACAGAGAACCATTACATAGCCAACTGGCCAAGGGGCTTTCCCAACCAATCATGGGCTGGAAAAGAATGAAGTCCACCAACAAGGTGAGCACAGATAAGGGGGGAACAAACTCAAAATGAGCCAAGGTTTGGTGACTCAGAAAATGTAAAGTCATATTACAATGATGCAGCAATATTTAAACCAAAGATTATAAAATTCTATGCATCAACCAATATGCTTCCAGGACAAAAGGATCCAAGGGATGGTGAGGAGGCTTGACCACTGGACAAAGTTCCTAGTATCACTTCAAGCATCAGCCCTGCATCAGATCATCAATATCAATTTGAGGTAACACCAAAATCAATCCAATCAGCCACAACGAAGTCAACAATATTTTTGGCTGTGGTTATTTTTCCTTAAAAAATGCAGAGGTTGCGGGTACGCCAGAGCCATCATAGCAAGTAGGAGGTTAATTGAAGTCTTTCTTGCCCAAAAGTCTCTCTTCGAGATGGCACCACCAGTTAGAAAATGTTGCATCAGGCAAGAGGGGAGGGGCGTTTCCTCCCCTTTGTAAAGCCCCCCCCCCAAAAAATTTTTTTTTTGAAAACTAATTATTTATATGTATGTTTTATTTTAAAATATTATTTTTTAGTATTAATATTATTTTTTATTGATTTAGCCCCAAAATTTATTTAGCCCCCAAATTCTGGTCTAGCTCCACCCCCGCAAGAGGGTTCATCCCAGAAATAGAGCTATCTTCCATACACGTTTTGCATGCTCACAGTGGAACGAAAAATGGTCCAAGGTTTCGTCCTCACTTCCACAAAGTTGACAGAGGGGATCATGTTGAATACCTTTTTTAAGGAGGTTGTCTTTAGTGGGTAGGATATTATGAAAGCATCTCGAAAGGAAGTGTTTGATTTTTCCTTTGGTTTGAACTTTGAAGCTTCCAGGTGCCCAACCACGTTTTAGAAAGGATCTGCGCCCATTCTTTGCCATGGGTTAACCAACAACAAGTCTTTTGGAATCAAGGAGGGCATGTTATGTAGATCGCATAAAGCTGAAGAGACCTTTAGAAGTTAGCTTCGATTAAGTTTGTCTCTATCTCCTGGGATTTGTCAAAGGGATTTGAAGAATTGCAAAGCAAGATCGGATGGAGAGAAGTGCTTTGAGATGATCTCCATGTTCCATTGAGTATCCGCCTTTATGTGAGTTCCTAAACCTAAAAGAGGTCATTCTCGGAGAAGTGCTTTGAGATGATCTCCCCACCCTCGTTAGTCCAAGTGGCTACGACAATCTAGAGGTGGGTGAATAAATTATGCCACTTTTCCAAGTTTAAGCCCTTTTTTTTTTTGAATGTGAAGATGATAGCAAGAATGTAAGTGCGGAAAAATAAACAACACACGCCGATTTATAGAGCTTCACCTCACCTAGGGACTACGTGCTCTACCACCCCAGATCTCCTGGATGGATTTCGAAAAGAAAAAGAATTTTATTAATAGTTACCAAAACTATTACAACATCACCTTGAAAAGCACCACACTCTTCTTACAACGACACCAATGAAGATTACCACAATCTTCTAACTTGAAGAGCACAAAACTCTTCAACAAGAAGATTACCATAATCTTCTTCACCTATGAAAGAGTACCACACTCTTCAACACCTAAGATTACCCAAGTGTGATCTTACCACAAGAACACTCACAAGGATATCTTGTGTTTGAATGACGAACACAAATTCAAGATTACAACTCGATAATGAAGTATACAACTTTGAATTGCAATTGTAATCAAGAACAAGCCTAGACCTCAAGATGTGAAAGTGAAAGACCTTGGCTATTACAACAAGAATGTTGAAATGTGAAAGCTTAGAGAAATTTGCGATTTTCTTGTTGGGTTGTTTGCTTGTGTTGTTGTGTTATATATGTTGCTTCAAATCTTCATCTATTTATAAGAGAGTCTTCAAGATTGGATCTCCAACATAGGCTCCTCCATCTTCACTTTTGTCTACAAAAAGAAGATCACAAGATCCACAAATAATGTACAAAAATGATAAAGTAAATCTTGCTGATAATGGCTTGTTAACGGTTTAAATTTACTGTAAAAAATAACATAGGTCGACCTGTAGAAATTTCAAACGTTGAAAAGTAAATCAGAGATTCAGATACAAGATGAAGAGGGTTCGATCGATCGAAGAGGGGTTTGACCGGTCGGAGGCATGTTCGAACGGTCACCCTAACCCTGGACCGGTCCAACATGACCAAAGTTGAAACAGAAAGGTTTCTGTAAAAACATGACATGTATACATCGGTCGACCTCCCCAAAAATCCCCCCGGTTTTGTTTCTATTTCAAGTTTCGACCTACAGGCACGGGTTGCCCTCTAGGGCGATCGGTTGACCTCAAATAGAGGTGTTGTCCAATATTTGTCAAAAATAAACTTCAAGAAATACTCCAAAAATTAGTAAAAACATTTTAAATCAATTGGGAGTATTTGGACAACATTTAGGGATATTGTTTTGGTGTAAAAACTCAGTTGAACAAAATCATCAAAATCATGATAAAAACATTTATCTAACAAACTCCCCCTTTTTGATGATTACAAACCAAAATAATTTTAGGAGGTCGAATGTAAAAACAAAACACATTTATCCGGTCTAAATCAACAATCCATTTTAAACAACATTTATCATAAGTAAAAACACAAGAATAAGAGCAAAGATTTTTCAAAAATAATTTAAATAAGCTCCCCTATCAACACGCACAACAAAAAGTGAGTATAGAAGCAAACAACTACAAGCTAAAAGCTTTAGCTTTTATAATAGAAACTTGAATATCATGAGCTTAGAAGCCCCCTATCAAAGAAACATCATTAGACATGTATATAAGTCCATAATACATCCAATTGACTGATTACCATTCACAGCAAAGCTTTTAATAACCACATCTTATAGCTTTTTCTAGCTTCTTTGAGCTAATGAGCTTGTTTCGTATTCCCCCCCTTTGGAATAATCAAAAAGAATGTTAGCACGATAAAAACATCATATATTCACTTGACTTGTAATTTTATCGAATTATCGAGCATTTTGAACATATAAGCATAAAATTCCAAAAAAAAAGAGAAGTCGATCATTTGACTTGTAAAAGCTCATTTGAGTAACAAAACATGATCTCTATAAATTTATAAGACTATTGAAATCGAGAGAATCATGTTAGTGAAGTAATTTCCATTGAAACATTTCATCGAACACTTGGTGTGCGTCGAATAAAAGAGAAGATATATATAGCCCTTGTTAGCAATCAAGCCCAAAAAAAATCATCACCAAATGCAGTTCTATAAATATCGTTCATCAACAATCATCATACCCAACACAATTATACAAGAAGTTCATCAAAAATATCAAAATATAAGCACTTTCTCAAGGGTTCAACCCAATTGAGATTAAAAAGGAATTAAACTTATCAATTAATCGGAGAAGTCGGGTAATAATGATGAAATACTCGTAATATAAACTCAAAAATGTAGAATTTACAAGAAAGAAATCATTTTGAGTGAATTGTGTGTGAAATTTGCAAAAAGGTCGAAAAATGGAAGAAAAATCGTTGAAAAGCTAAGTCTGGGGACATAATACATATAAACCAAAAAATTTGCTCCTTCGACCGGTCGACCTCACTTCAACTGGTCACTGGAGCAGCCTATTCTTATTATGTCCGAATTTTTTATCTAAAAATCTGATTTTCACCCCTAAGTTTTAAAAACGTGCAAAATGCAAACATATATCTTATTCAATATGCATTATACCTAATCGAGCTCGTATAGAAGAAAAAGACTCGGCGGTTAGCGGTTTTGTAAAAATATCCACGAGTCGACCTTGAGACGGAACGAAACACATCTCAATTTTTCGTTTGGAAATGCAATCCCTTAGAAAATGATGACGAACCTCAATATGTTCAGTACGGTTATGATAAACCGGGTTTTGAGCAATATTTATAGCGGACGAGTTATCACAAAAAATAGGAACATTTTCAAAAGAATATTTGTAATCCGCTAAGTTTGTTTCATCCAAAGCAGTTAAGTACAACAAAAAGCCGCGGAAATATATTCGGCTTCGGTCTTTGATAAAGATACACAATTTTATTTCTTTGAAAACCAAGATACTAGGCAATCGCTAAAATTGACATGATCCTGAAGTACTTTTACGATCATCAATATTTCCCACATAGTCCGAATCACTATATCTTTTAAGAGAAATTTTTTCATTCTTTGGATAAAACAAGTCATAAGAAATATTCATATGAGATTCTTTGGGATTGCTTGGTAATTGAGCGCATAAACATACGACATGAAGAATATCGAGTCTATGGAAGTAATATAAAATGATGAACATACCTCGATTTTATTTGTCAACCAAAATGCTTTTCTTAAACTTGACAAATCATGATGCGATAGCCATGGATAAGTCTACAATCATTTGTTCTATAATACCAAAATATTTCCCGCAAAATCTAGAGAAAACATCTTGCACAAGAGCATAGTAATATCGGATAATATAGACAATATTGATATAAACCATCATAGAAGTTGGACATGTAACACATACTATGCTTTTGTAAGAACCATCAAGAGTTTAATAAAACATGTAAGTTCTAATATGCTTATAGAAAATCTATAGAAATCTCTTTTGAGATTTGAAAATCCGAGAGTACATAGTTGAGACCCCTTTTTTTTAGAAACCTTTTGAAAAAGAATTTTGACAATCAAGACAAGAATAAAAACATTGCAAATGTGCAATAATCAAACAATATGCAAATTTCAATAGGAAAACAAGGTTTACCAATTACGCCATTTCCAAAGGTTGTGTCTTTCCATTGTTGATAATATCTTTCTCTAGGAAAATCAATTTGTTGATGATGTCTTCTCCAATTATGCTATATCCAAGGATTGTGTCTTTCCCATTGTTGATAGTGTCTTCTTCTTGGAAAATTATTTTGTTGATGATGTCTTCTCATTTGATCAAATGGTGCGAACATTTGACGGAATGAATTTCCTTTGATTGTTATTGCGCCGAATACCTATCATGAAATTGTCTTGTGGTACCTCAAGTGTTTGGGTCCTTTGGGATTAGTATTGAGACTTTTAAGTCTCCAATAATATTTAGAACTATTTTTAACCCGACAAGTATTAGTCGTGTGACCATTTTTACCACAATAAAAACATGTAATAGTTCTAGAAGCATAATGATTAACATGCATAGGTACTTGGTTCTTTTTCATATCATTCATAGCATTAGGCTTATAACCAAGTCCTAGTTTCAAATGATCACGTTGAACATCAAGAATTTTGGTCATTTTACCTACTCAAGTTAAAATTTAACATATCATTTTTCATGTAATCAATATCCTTAACAAGAGTACTATTTTCTTTTTCAAGATTTCTAACCTTATCAAGTATGGTAGTGTGAGCACACGAAAGTGATTCATATGATGCAAGTAAACTACCCTTTTTATTTTTCATCGTGTTGAATTCCTTTTTCAAATTTTTGTATTTAAATAGCAAGCTTTAGAATTCATTTTGTAGTTCATCAAAATCATTTTGCAATTCACCATAATCATCTTGCAATTCATTACTAAAAGAAGTAGAAGAGTTAGAGAGTACCTCCTTGTCTTCTTCGATTCCCATTAGACATTGCTCGACTTCATCATCATCGGAGGTTGTAAGAAGCTCATCCCATGTTGTTGTATTTGATATTGTATCCGATTGAGAAGTAGATGCTTTTGAATTTATCCTTTCATTTATGTATACTTCATAGATGAGAGAATAAGCTCATCAAACTTGAGAGTCTCGAGATTTTGTGCTTCCGTGATTGCCGTCACTTTTTCCGACCATGAATCGGAAGAGCATTTAGGACCTTAGTGACCTTATCTTCTTTGGATATATCTTACCTAAGTGCCACAAGAGGATTGACAATGTTGTGAAGCTTTCCACCATTTTTGAAATATTTTCACCATCAAGCATAATGAAGGTTTCAAAATCTTTAACAAGCATAGTTTTTCTAGCTTGTTTAACTTTCTTTGTACCTTCATAAAAAGTTTCTAATTTTTCCCAAACTTTATGTCTTGACCTTATGCCTCTTATGCGATTATATTCGGTGGCGATAAGAGAACAATGCAAAAATATATAATGCCTTACCATTTAGTGAGAATGATTTCTTGTCATTTTCATCAAATTCTTTGAGACTTTTGAGAGCTAAGGTGCCATCTTATAGTTTCTTGGTTGGTTGATCTATTCCTTCAATGACCACATTCCAAATATCGAACCCGCATCCTTATAAAAAAGCACTCCATTCGGTCTTTCCAAAAGGCATAGTTGTTGGTGTCGAAAAGTGATGGCTTGTTGGTGGAGGCACCGGTGGTGAGGTAGTTTTCGTTCAGAGCCATGGATCTTTCCTCTTTACTCGTGTGGAACAAGCTTGCCAAAGAGTTTGGCTTTGATACCACTTAATAGTCCAAGTGGCTACGATAATCTAGAGGGGGTGAATAGATTATACCGACTTTCCAAGTTTCACCCTATTTTTCGAATGTGAAGATGATAGCAAGATTGTAAGTGTAGAAAAATAAACAACACACGTCGATTTATAGAGTTTCACCCCACCTAGGATCAAAGTGCTCTACCACCCCAAAGATATCTCAGGGATAGATTTGAAAAGAAAAAAATTTATTAATAGTTACCAAAACTATTACAACATCACCTTGAAGACCACGACACTCTTCTTACAACGGCACCAATGAAGATTACCACAATCTTCCAACTTGAAGAGCACCAAACTCTCCAACAAGAAGATTACCATAATCTTCTTCACCTATGAAGAGTACCACACTCTTCAACACCTAAGATCACCCAAGTGTGTTCTTACCACAAGAACACTCACAAGGATATCTTGTGTTTGAATCAAGATTACAACTCGATAATGAAGTATACAACTTTGAAGTGCAATTGTAATCAAGAACAAGCCCTAGACCTCAAGATGTGAAAGTGAAAGACCTTAGGCTATTACAACAAGAATGTTGAAATGTGAAAGCTTAGAGAAATTTGTAGATTTTCTTGTTGTGTTGTTTGCTTGTGTTGTTGTGTTATATATGTTGCTTCAAATCTTCCTCTATTTATAGGAGAGTCTTCAAGATTGGATCTCCAACATAGGCTCCTCCATCTTCACTTTTGTCTACAAAAAAGATCACAAGCTCCACAAATAATGTACAAAAATGATAAAGTAAATCTTGCTGATAATAGCTTGTTAACAGTTTAAATTTCTTGTAAAAAAGTAACATAGGTCAACCAATCGACCAGAAAAATTTCAAATGTTGAAAAGTAAATCGAGATTCGAGATACGAGGATGAAGGGGGTTCGACCCGTCTAAAGGGGGTTTGATCGGTCGGAGGCATGTTCGACCGATCACCCTAACCCTGACCGGTCCAACATGACCAAAGTTGAAACAAAAAGGTTGTGTAAAAACATGACATGCGGACATCGGTCGACTCCCCGATTTTGTTTCTATTTCAAGTTTTGAATTACAGTGCGGGTTGCCCTCAGGGAGACCAGTTGACCTCAAACAGAGTCTTTGTCAAATATTTGTCGAAAATAAAGTTCAAGAAATACTCCAAAAATTAGTAAAAATATTTTAAATCAATTGGGAGTATTTGGACAACATTTAGGGACATTGTTTGTGTAAAAACTCGATTGAACAAAATCATCAAAATCATGATAAAGCATTTATCTAACACACCCTATAGGAAAGCCCCAACTTAAGAGCGGGAAAAGCTTGAAGCCGCTTTTCCGGATGAAAGAATCGATTTCATGGTCACATTAAAAAGGCCAAGTATTTGGCTTTTAAGAGTTTACTAACAAGAAGATTGGGTTGAGTGATGAGCTTTCAAAGTTGTTTTGCAAGAAGAGAGTCATTGAAACATGAAAAGTCTTTAAATAATGTGTTGTGGATTGTTGTTAAGCGGTTCACTCACTCGATTTTTGAAATTATATGTCCGAACTTTGTATCTTCGGCGGTTAGTGACTTCGCTAGTTTGATTTTTAAACATCATCATAGTTGTAGTTTGTACTAGAAAAAATATTAGTTTTCCATAAGTATCCATTTTAATTTATGTATTAGTAAATATACCTTTGTCTTTAATAAAAAATAAGTTTCATGAAGTTCTTATTTTCAGATTTGGTGTAATTTCCCTCCATCCCTTCATTCCAATCCATTTTAGGACATGTTTGCTAAATGTGCTGACATCCATTGTTGAGAGACAAAGCTATAAAAAGAGAGTTGGTTTGAGTTTTGACATTACTAGAGTGTTTTAAGGGAAGATGACTAGTGTGTTCATCCTTTTACAACATCTTCCTTCTGTTGGTTTTTGGTGTCAAATAAAAGAAGTGTGTTTTGCCCACATTGCTTGTGGAACAAAATGGATGGGAGCCTCCTATCAAAAAAAAAAAAAATGGATGGGAGCCTTGAGGTTATTTAAGGAATCCATGTCATGTGGTGTGTTGTCAAGTGCACCAGTCAAATACACTTTAACCAATTTTTGGTTTGACTCTAGTTAAATTCCTTTATTGTATTATCTAATATGGAGAGTTGGGAGAGAGGTATGAGTTAATCAAAAGGTTTGTAAGAGTGTGTGGAATCTTTGGGGTTGGGAGAGAGAATGTATGTGTGATTGTAAAAATGTTTCACATAGTATAATTTTTTTCTCTGTGGGCCGTGTTTTTTCTCCGATTTTGGAGTTTCACGTAAATTTTTGTGTTGTGGATTGTTGTTATTTTTCATGTTATTTTTTGATTATTTCTGTTTGTCCCTAGGGAATGAATGTGGGATCCGAAATTTTCCTAACAAGTGGTATCGATTCGAGTTGGGTCTCTTGAAATTTTGAGTATGCTCTGGTCTCGTGATGTCGACTTTTGTAATGGCCTGCGCTTCCCGGATCGACGATCATCCATACAAACCAACACAAGTCTTTCCAGTAGCGCTTTGTTCTCACTCACGCGCACCCTGAGAGCGACTTCCCAGGGGTCACCCATCCCACAATTGCTCCCCGGCCAAGACGCTTAACTTCGGAGTTTTTATGAGATGATGAGCACCGAAAAAGAAGATCATCTTGTTGATATGAGTAGTACTATCAAATCTTTTAAGCTATCCTCAACCGCATAGTCCCATACCTACACATCTTAGAATCTCCTCTTATTCGGGTGTGGGATCGGTTCATTCATGTCCCCTCCACTTGAAGCCCGCCAGAGCCGCTCCTTGTCCGTGCCTTCTTGCACCGACGATCACTCCCCGCCTCTTCGGCCCCGGCGTCACATGCCCACCAGCCCCGCTTGGTTCATCCCCGAACCACACCGTCTTAGGAGAGGTCCCACTCGATACCATCCGTAATGGCCCGCCTTCCGGATCGACGATCGTCCCCACAAACCAACACAAGTCTTTTTCAAATGCGCTTTGTCTCACTCACGCCAAGCACTCGAGAGCGAAACTTTCCTGGGGTTACCCATCCCACAATTGCTCGGGCCAAGCACGCTTAACTTTGGAGTTTTTATGAGATGAGCACTTAAAATGAAGATGCATCTTGTTGATATGAGTAAATCTGCTATCAAATCTTTTAAGCTCTCCTCAACTCGTATAGTCCCATACCTACACGTCTTAGAATCTCCTCTTATTCGGGTGTGGGATCGGTTCATTCATGTCCCCCTCCGCCTGAAGCCTGCCAGAGCCGCTCCTTGTCCGTGCCTTCTTGCACCGACGATCACTCCCGCCCTCTTCGGCCCCGGGCGTCACAACTTTCCACATAAGAAAACATTTCTTGAGCGGTATCCGGAGAGTCTCATTTGGATGCGAGTTGTTCATCGTGGTAGGTGGTTCAAACAGTGGATAAATTTGATGGAATGGTCAAGTTTGACTTATGACAAGTATAAGTCATTGATGTGTTGGTACAATCTGGGGTTATTCAAGCTTTGAAATTAACTATCAAAGTGGATGTGGAGTTGATCGACAATTAGCTCCTAATTCGGACTAACATTATGACAATAAGGATTTTCTCTTGATCAAAAAATATATGTCCTTTTGGCATGACAAGTTATCGTGAAAGAGGGCGTGGTTATGTTAGTGTTGTTAAATAAATGTTTTTATCATAATTTTGATAATTTTGTTTAAATGAATTTTTACACCAAAACAATGTTTCTAAATGTTGTCCAAATACTCCCGATTGATATAAAATGTTTTTACTAATTTTTCGAGTATTTATTGAAGTTTATTTTTCGACAAAAAATTGGACAACACTTCGTCTCGTGTTGGATCGGTCACCCTATAGGGCATCCCGTGTCTGAATTGATTTTTAAAATAGAAAACATGATGGAAAAAAATGGAGGAGAGGCGACTGGTCGACCCGGAGTTCGACCCGATGTGGGCGTCCTGGTGCACGGGAATTGTTCTCAATTACGAACACTCTGTAATGTATTTTTGAGGACCCCAACCGGTTGACATGGGGTTGGACCGGTCCAACCCCATTGTGACCGACCCCCATGTATTTTTCGTAAGAATACATTCAAATCATTCTCTCTCGCACGACCAGGTCGCTATAGGTTTTTGACAAAAACTATCCGTTGGGTTTTAGAATGACTTTTCCTCAATTTAAGGGGTTGATTTCTAACAACTATATCTTGATTTTAATTCAATTTATTTTTGGCGAATTCACTCTCCAAGAAGGAGCCAATGTGTGGAAATCAATACAACACATCTCCTATAAATAGAGGAAACATTCAAGCTACAAGATACAACACAACATAAAGCAAAAGCATACAAGCAAAACACTTTGTCAAAACTCTTGTTGTATTAGCCTAAGTACTTACACTTGCACATCTTGAGGTCTAGGCTTTTCATTCTTGATTACACTTGCACTCAATATTTGTATTATCATTATCGAGTTGTAATCTTGAATTTTTTCCATCATCCAAAACAAGCTTGTTGTTGTTCTTATGGTAAGAGCACACTTGAGTGATCTTAGGTGTCGAAGAGTGTGGTACTCTTCATAGGTGTTGAAGGAATATTGTGGTAATCTTCTTGATGGTGTTGTAAGAAGATTGTGGTAATCTTCAAAGGTGGTGTTGTATTAATTGTGGTAATTAATAAAACTTCTTTTTCTTTTTCAAAATCCATCCCTGAGATCTTTGGTGGTAGATCACGCATCCCTAGGTGGGGTGAAAATCTTTAAATCAACGT
Source organism: Rehmannia glutinosa (assembly GCA_016081115.2). NCBI lineage: Eukaryota > Viridiplantae > Streptophyta > Magnoliopsida > Lamiales > Orobanchaceae > Rehmannia > Rehmannia glutinosa. The sequence continues at coordinate 622,760 of JABTTQ020002722.1, read as the reverse complement.
ATGTTGTTTATTTTCCATATTTTCAGTTTATTTTTGCTTGTTCATTCAAAAAAGATGACGGATTTTGAAAAACCGGCATAATCTATTCACCCTCTCTAGATTATCGTAGCCACTTGGACTTACAAGTGGTATCAGAGCCAAACTCTTTGGCTAACTCGTTACGAGTAAAGAGGAAAGATCCATGGCTACGAACGAAGCATATCTCACCACCGGCGCCTCCACCAACAAGCCACCACTATTCGACGCCAACAACTACGTATTTTGGAAAGACCGCATGGAGTGCTTTCTACAAGGATCTGGATTTGATATTTGGAATGTGGTTATTGAAATACTTGATCAACCAACCAAGAAATTGGAGGATGGCACCTCGGTTCTCAAAACTTCCAAGGAGTTCGATGACAATGACAAGAAGGCTTTCTCTATAAACTATAAGGCCTTAAATATTTTACATTGTTCTCTTACCGCCACCGAGTATAATCACATAAGAGGCATAAGGTCAAAGACATGAAGTTTGGGGAAAATTGGAGACAATCTATGAAGGAACAAACAAGGTTAAACAAGAAAGAAAAACCATGTTTGTTAAAGACTTTGAAAACTTCAATATGCATGATGGTGAAAGCATATCAAAAATGGTGGAAAGGCTTGACAACATTGTCAATCCTCTTGTGGCTCTTGGTAAAATCATCTCCGAAGAAGACAAAGTGACTAAGGTCTTGAACGCTCTTCCGGCTCATGGTTCGAAAAAGTGACGGCTATCATGGAAGCACAAAATCTCGAAACACTCAAGTTCGATGAGCTCATCGGGAACCACCTTATTTATGAAGTCTATCTCAAGGAGAGGAAAAATTCCAAACCATCCACCACTCAATCGGGTATGCAAAATATTCCTAAAGGCCTAGCATCTTCTTCTAATAATTCATATTATGCTAATGATGAGGATGATGAGAGATGGCCGCACTTGTCTGGAAATTTGCAAAATTTGTGAATAAAAATAAGGCAAGAAAATCGAGAGACAACTCGTGTTTCAAATGCGGAAAATCCGAGCACTTCATAGCCGATTACCCGAAACTAGATGAGAAAGAACAAAAGAAGAAAAAGCCTTTTCCGAAAAAGAAGGCTCTAAATGCGGATGTCAAGACTTGGGATGAACTACTCACCACATTCGATGAGAAAGGAGAAACCGAACATGGTCTTATGGCCATAGACGATGAAAATAACGAGGTATGCTCTAACTCTTCAACTTCTTCCTTAGTTGATGAATTGCAATGTGATTTTGATGAATTGCAAAATGAATTTCAAAATTTGATTGTTAAGTACATGACTTTGAAAAAGGAGCATAAAGAGCTTAAAATTGAAAAGGATAAATTATTTACTTCTTATGAATCTCTTGATAAAGCTCATGCTATTACTCTTACTAAAGTCTGTACTCTTGAAACCGAAAAACAATCGCTCACTAATGATCTTGAATGTTTAAAAAGTGATGTGCATCGTTTTAACTTAAGTACGGATAAAGTTACAAAAATTTTGGATGCACAAAGAGGTGAGCATTCTAAATTAGGACTTGGCTATAAACCTTTTCAATCTATTTCAAAGAAAAATGACCAAGGTCCGACTTTTGTACGTGTTAGTAGTGCCCATAATCTTATTTGCTTTTATTGTGGTAAAGTTGGTCATTATGTTGCTCATTGTAAATTGAAGAACAATTTGAGCTATTTTGGGGACCCAAAGGTCTCAAAACTAACCCCTATGGACCCCAAAATTATAGGGTATCTAAACATATTTCATTTGTAGGTAATAGGAGCTATAACAACCATGGAGGAAAATGTCTTTCTCTTTACTAATGTTCTTTTAGTAGAAGGGCTTAAGTTCAATTTGATAAGTGTTAGCGAACTTTGTGATTCAAACTATAATGTTGTTTTCAATAAAGAAAAATGTCTTATTCTAAAAATGATAAAATTATTTGTGAAGCAAATAGAAAAGGCAATCTTTACAAAATTTATACAAGTGATTTGGTTAGTCAAAATGTTTCTTGTCTTGTCGCCAATAATGATTTAACTAGTTTATGGCATAGGCGACTTGGACAAGTTGGATACAAGAATTGGAAAAATATTTACAAAACCAACATGTAAAAGGACTACCCAAATTGAAATTTGAAAATCTTGGCTTATGCGGCACTTGTCAAAAGAACAAATTAGTTAAGAGTAGTTTTAAGCCCAAAAATGAAATTTACACAACCAAGCCTCTAAAACTTCTTCATTTAGATTTGTATGGGGATATTGGTACGGCTAGTCTAAGTGGAAAATATTACACTTTCGTTATAGTCGATGATTTTTCTAGATATACCCGGGCTCTTTTTCTTGCAAATAAAAGCGATGCCGTTAATGAGTTTGTTAAGTTGTGTAGACTTATTGAGAATGAAAAGGAAGATACTATTAAGTCTATTCGAAGTGATCGAGGTGGAGAATTTGATGGTGAATTTAGAGTCTTTTATGAAACCAAGAGGGATATGCACACAATTTTTCGGTTCCAAGGACACCTCAACAAAATAGAGTAGCCGAAAGGAAGAATATGACACCTTAAGAGATGAGTCGGTCCATGCTCAATGAATTTTCACTTCCAAAATATTTTTGGGCCGAAGCCGTAAGTACCACTTGCTATGTCATTAATCGAGTTTATCTTCGTCCTAAAATGAATAAAACTCCATATGAGCTTTGGAAATGAAGAACTCCAAATATTAGTTATTTCAAAATATTTGTATGCAAATGTTTTATTTTGAATACTAAGGATTAATTGGACAAACTTGATCCTAAGGCCGATGAAGGAATTTTATGGGGTACTTTATCAAGAGCAAATCATATCGGGTTTACAATAAGACTAGTATGGTTGTTGAAGAATCCGTCCATGTTAAATTCAATGAAGCCTCGGTGTTGAAAGGATACCTAATGATGAAAGTGATGAAGAGGATGTTGTTGAACCAATTGTTCAAGATGATGCCCAAAATGATCAACCATCAACCTCAAATGTTCCTCAAGAAGACAAATGTGATACTTTGGATCTTCCGGTGGCATTGAAGTTTAAGGAGATCACCCAAAAGATCTTATTATTGGTCATTCCCTTGATAAAGTGATGACCCGAGAAAATTTGCCGAAAAGCTCTTATATCTCAAAAAGAGCCTAAAAATGCTAAGGAAGCTATTGAAGATGAGAATTGGTTTTTGGAAATGCAAGAGGAGTTAAATCAATTTGAAAGAAATGATGTTTGAGAATTAGTACCGTATCCTCCATCACAAATAATTATTGATACAAAATGGGTATTTCGGAATAAACTCGATGATCAAGGCAATATTGTTCAAAACAAGGCAATGTTAGTAGCTCAAGGTTATTGTCAAGAAGAAGGTATTAATTATGATGAAACATTTGCACCCGTAGACGTTTTGAAGCTATTCGAATTTTACTTGCCTATTCTTGTTTTAAAAATTTTAAGCTTTACCAAATGGATGTTAAATCCGCATTTTTAAATGGTTTTATTTAAGAAAAGTCTATGTAAAACTACTCCGGGGTTTGAAATTTTTCTAGGCCAAATGATGTTTATAAACTTAAAAAGGCATTATATGGTTTAAAACAAGCACCCGTGCATGGTATGATAGACTTAGCTCTTTTCTTTTGCAAAATGGTTTTACAAGAGGTAAAATTGATAATGCTCTCTTTGTTTTTGAAAAAGGGGAAGGTTGCTTATTAGTGCAAATTTATGTTGATGATATTATTTTTGGCGCTACTAATGAATCCTTGTGCAAGAAATTTTCTAAGTTAATGCAAGGTGAATTCGAGATGAGCATGATGGGGGAGCTCAACTTCTTCCTTGGACTTCAAATTAAGCAATGCCAAGAAGGTATTTATATTTCGCAATCTAAATATACAAAAAGAACTTTTGAAGAAGTTCGCATCAAGAAGGAAGAACGTCTCGACTCTATGGCAACCAATGTCAAAATTGACAAAGATGAAAAAGGCAAGTCGGTTGATAAATCTAAGATATCGAGTATGATTGATAGTTTACTTTATTTAACCGCAAGTAGACCGGATATTCTTCATGACGTATGCCTATGTGCTCGATTTCAAAGTAATCCCAAAAATCTCATATGAGGCCGTTAAAAGGATTTTTCGATATTTGAAAGGCACTATTCAATATGGTTTATTTTATCCAAAAATGAATTTTTTTGTTAAAGGTTATAATGATTCGGATTATGTGGGTAATATTTATGATCATAAAAGTACTTCCGAATCATGTCAATTTTTAGCGATTGCCTAGTTTCTTGGTTTTCAAAGAAACAAAAATGTGTTTCACTTTCAACAGTACCGGTTTAATATATTTCCGCGACTTTTTGTTGTACTCAACTTCTTTGGATGAAACAAACTTTAGCGGATTACAAATGTTCTTTTGAAAATGTTCCTATCTTTTGTGATAACATATCCGCTATAAATATTTCTCAAAACCCAGTTCATCATAATCGTACTAAACATATTGAGATTCGACATCATTTTCTAAGGGATTGTGTTTCAAAACGAAAAATTGAGATATCTTTTGTACCATCTCAAGACCAATTAGCGGACATCTTTACAAAACCGCTATCTTCCGAAACTTTTGCTTCAATACGAGCTCGGTTAGGCATAATGCATATTGAATGAGGTCTATGTTTGCATTTTGCACGTTTTTAAAACTTAGGGGAGAAAAATCGGATTTTTGGATCAAATTTCGAATTTCTCATAAACAGACTGATCGAGTGGGCAAACTGGGGGGTCGAAATTCGTCCTACCTACCGTTCGACTGGTCCCCTAAGCCTTGACCGATCGCCCTAAGCTAAATTTGGTTTAAATGTGTTAGTTTTCCGCAATTGGCCATTTTGGCTCTTTCACTCCATTTTTCGTCCCCTTTGTCATTTGCACACTCATTTCACTCAAAATAAGTTCTATTGTATTATTTCTATATCTTGGACTTCTTAGTGTTCGATTATCATCATTGTTGCTCATCTTTACCAATTAAATGGTAAGCATTCCACTCTTCTATCTCAATTGAGTTGAACCCTTGAGAACTTGGCTTGTATATTAATATCTTGATGCAATTCGTATATGTTTGTGATGAGCTTCTTAATTGTAGTTGATTGAATGTTGTATAAATTGATTTAATGATGAAATTTTTGGCTTGATTATATTTACAAGGGCTATATACAACTTCTTCAATCTTTAACGCCCGCTAAGTGTTTGATGAATTGTTACAAAGAAAATTTCACCAATTACATGACTTTCTCTATTTTAAAAGTCTTATATATTTATAGAGATCATGTTTGTACCAATCAAACGAGCTTTTGTATTTCAAATGATCGACTTCTCCCTTTGTTTTTGGATTTTAAGCCTAAATCTTCAAAAAGCTCGATAAATCAACTATTTTGCGTACATTGATATGGATGAATGATATTTTTATCGTGCTAACCTATTTTTTGATGATTCCAAAGGGGAGAAATAGAAAATTGGCTCGTTAGCTCAAAAAAGCTAATATAAACTCGCAAAAGAAGCTATAAGCTATGGCTCCTTAAAGCCAAAAGCTGTGAAGTATAATTAGTCCATGGGATGTATTATGGACTTATATGCATGTTTAATGATTGTTTTTTGACAGGGGGAGCTTCTAAGCTCATGATATTCATGTTTACATTGTAAAAGCTAAAGCTTCTAGCTTTTGATTGATTACTTCTTGATGTGCCTATTGATAGGGGAACTTTTGTAAAATGTTTTTGAAAATCTTAACTCCCTTCAATTTGGCTATTATGCATGGTTTGTTGTTGCTCAAAACGGATAGTTTATTCTTTGACCGAGAAATTATTTTGTTTTCAAAATCGTCCTCTTAAAATTTTTTGGGTATGTAATCATCAAAAAGGTGGAGTTTGTTAGATAAATGTTTTTATCATGATTTTGATGGTTTTGTTTAAATGAATTTTTACACCAAAACAATGTTTCTAAATATTTTTAAATACTCCCGATCGATATAAAATGTTTTTACTAATTTATTTGGAGTATTTCTTGAAGTTTATTTTCGACAAAAATTGGACAACACTTCTGTCTCGTGTTGGATCGATCGCCCTATAGGGCATCCTGTGTCTGAATTGATTTTTAAAACAGAAAACGGGACGGAAGAAAAATGGGGGACCGGTGCCTGGGAATTGTTCTGAATTACAGAACACTCTGTAATGTATTTTTGAGGACCCCAACCGGTTGACATGGGGGTGGACCGGTCCAACCCCATGGTGACCGGTCCCCCTATGTATTTTTCGTAAGAATACATTCAAATCATTCTCTCTGCGCGACCGGTCGCTATAGATTTTTGACAGCAAACTATCCGTTGGGTTTTCAGACAACTTTTCCTCAATTTAAGGGGTTGATTTCTAACAGCTATATCTTGATTTTAATTGCATTTTTTTGCAAAATTCACTCTCCAAGAAGGAGCCAATGTCTAGAAATCAATACAACACCTCTCCTATAAATAGAGGAACTATTCAAGCAACAAGATACAACACAACATACAAGCAAAAGCATACAAGCAAAACACTTTGTCAAAACTCTTGTCGTATTAGCTAGCTAAGAACTTACACTTGCACATCTTGAGGTCTAGGTTTTTCATTCTTGATTACACTTGCACTCAATATTTGTATTATTATTATCGAGTTGTAATCTTGAATTTTGTCCATCATCCAAAACAAGATATCCTTGTTGTTGTTCTTGTGGTAAGAGCACACTTGGGTGATCTTAGGTGTTGAAAGAGTGTGGTACTCTTCATAAGTGTTGAAGGAAGATTGTGGTAATCTCCTTGAAGGTGTTGTAAGAAGATTGTGGTAATCTTCAAAGGTGATATTGTATTAATTGTGGTAATTAATAAAACTTCTTTTTCTTTTTCAAAATCCATCCAGAGATACTTTGGGGTCGTAGAGCGCGTAGTCCTTAGGTAGAGTGAAGCTCTTTAAATCAACGTGTGTTGCTTATTTTCCGTATTTCCAGTTTATTTTTGCTTGTTCCTTCAAAAAGAGGTCGGATTTTGAAAAACCGATATAATCTATTCACCCCCAAATTATCGTAGCCACTTGGACTTACCAGTGTGTCCAGGAATTTTCACACGGGCATTGGCTTGTCATGGATGCAGGGTGTGGTGGAATTTCACACGGGCATTAGCTTGACATGGATGCAGGGTGTGTAGTGGAATTCACACACGGGTATCGATTTGGCACTGATACAAGGTGTGTGTTATGTTGATGGCTGAATGACTTCAGAAGGGCCAAAAACTGGGAGTTGCACCATAAATTTCAGCGAGTTTTTCGACATGTGCTGAAGGAAAATCTTAGAATGGTTTATTCTAAGTGATCTACTCATATGGTGGAGTATGACTCTCGGGTTTGAGAATGATGGTTCTTTAGTTTGAGAATCATGATTGTCGGTGAAGACAATGGTAGAACTTCTTTTATTTTGCCAAGGTGGAGTTTGTTGGTTTTTGGTGTCAATAAAAGAAGTCTGTTTTGTCCCACTTGCTTGTGGAACAAAATGGATGGGAGCTTTGAGGTTATTTAAGAAGCACATGAGGTGTGCTTTCAAGACACCACAAAAACACTTTAACCTTTGTGGTATGATGTCTAGTTAAATTCATTCTTGTATTCTCTAGTATGAAGAGTTAGGAGAGATGTATGAGTTAGTCAAAAGTTTGTAAGAGTGTGGGGAGTGCTTGGGGTTGGGAGAGAGAATGTCGGTGTGATCGTAAAATATTTCACATCTTGAAATTTCTTTCTCTTTAGGCCGTGGTTTTTTCCTGCTTTTGGAGTTTCCATATAAATTTTTGTGTTGTGGATTGTTGTTATTTTTCTTATTTCTGGTTATTTCTCGCTTGTCCCTAGGGGTTGAATGTGGGATCCGAAATTTTCCCAACACCTTCTTTGTTACTTCTTATTGATTTTCTAGTGACAAGTGATACCTAGGTTAGGTTCAATTATTCTCTTATTTTTATAATAAAAGGCTAAGCCGGAGATCAAATACAATAGGAAAGTCTTTGTCTTTTTTTCTTCACTATTTGTAATCAATATTTTGCTTATTGATTTTTGCCTTAAGGGGTGTCATACAAGTATATTTTTACATATTTGACTTAAACCTTGTGATTATTTATGTCTTTTCTTTCATATTGTGCACATCTCATTCGTTTGCCTTTCATTTGGTTTTTCATTGTACTATATATTGTGTTTTTGCCATAAAATCTTATATTGTGTCACCTTAAGTGTTGCCAACACTTTACATAACACATTGCAAATCCAGATAATTCACCCCTTGAATTCTAATAGGATATACAAGATATGAGTCCATTGTTTATTGAAAAATGTGTAGATATAATAATGTGTTTTGGAATATGTAGTTTTCTATTTATTAAAGGATTATAATGCGCCATTTTGGCGATCAATCCCGCTAAATAATACTCAAATTAAAAAAGAAAAACGCCATAGTCTATATGCAACAGCTATATAAAATGTGGTAACAAGTGGAACAAAGTCCAATTATTGTTTACAATACACAAATTAAAGATACAAAATCTAGATGGAATTACAACCAGACAAATTATTTAATTACAAATATTGGAAAACAATTTTGAAGTTTATCTACTCATTCCTCCTTCAGTGATTGGAGCCATAACCACCCCACGATTTTGTCTCTCCACATTTCCATGCCATCCTGAAACAACATCCACACATTCACCATATCAAACCAATAACCAATCACAATACATGTTTGATTTGGCAATACAAATTCTCTCTTCAATTTAATATTGGGTTAATTACAAAACTACCAATGAAATTTAGCCCAGTTACAAAAAAAATAAAAAATAAAAAATCCACTTATCTTTTAAAATACAAATACATTCTTGACATATGTTTCTCTTAAGCTATTTGTTAGGTAAATACAAATCTCAATCTCAATGGGATGTTTATAATACTTTTAAGATAATATTTATAATCTTGAAAGATAAATTATACTAAACCTCACAGATAGATTTTGCAAGGGCTAGGTATACTAAACCCCTAAACTATGCTGAGTTTTAGCAATTCACCCTTAGTTTTTCTTGTGTCATTTTATCTCCTGAATTATTTTTACCTCATCGGGGTATGGTGTGAGGAAAACACTAAGTTCATGGGGTGAAGTGTTAAAAATATTATAGGAGGCAAAGTGAAAAAAATTTGCATACTTAAGGAGGCAAAGTGTAATTTACATTTTTGACTATCTCTTTAATCTTATATTTCTTACTCCACATTGCAATTACCATGTAAGTAGTAATTACAATATGTAAAACGAGACAAAAAGTCTTATTGAAAGAATCTATAAGTGAATGAATACTTTTTCCAGAAAATCAAAAATAAGAAATGTAATGATATGAGATAATAGAGCATAATTGAAGTATTACCAATGGACATGTCAAATCCACGATTTTTAAGCTCGCGATATTCCTGACAGAGAGCGCAAGACTCGCAAAAACAGTGCACCAAACAGTCCCCACAGGGCGATTCGTGCAACAAATATTGCTGCCTCATTTTAGAGCGATAAAAACAGGAATAAAAGCATGGACACCCTGTCACGCATGCTAGCAATGTGTATAATGCTCCACTCTGCCCACATGCTGCACCACCAACATTCACCATTCAATAAAATACTAATTTCTTTATATATATGGGATAATTTTAAAAAAAAATACTTAGATTTGGGGTAATTACAAAAAAATAAAAGAAATTTCAAACTTACAAGAAAACCCTTGACATTTAATTCTGTCTTATATTTTGCCACAATCGTAATTAGTTGACTAGGAGTTTGCATCACGCTAAAAAACATAAAAATTATAACTATTTTTTTGTACAAAAAAATTAAGGGGAGGATTGGGGCCTAGTATGCCCCCTCTCCCCGCCTTGGCGTCAAGTCAGCCGATATCGTCAAACATTTTGCAATTACATTTATTTAACTTTTCCAAATATTAAAAATATTTAACTTCCGGGTTTACAATGGGGTTTTTGTAATTTTGGAATTTCTATCATTTTTGTTTTTGTAATTACCTCAAACCTTAGGAGATATTATATTATTATTGATCTCCATTTAATTGAATCAATTAAGTCATAGCAGATAATATTTTTGTGTCTAATTAAGGCTAATAATAGAAAGGGATAATTACAAAAGACCCCCTGTGGTTTTGGCTAATTACAGAAAAAACCCAGAGATGTTTTAAAATTACAAAAGCCCCCTCATGTTTGATTGTACCTTAAATTTAAGGGTTAACTGTAATATATTTAGAAATATCATGGAGTTTTTGAAATGTTTGTTGTTTATGAAGGAAGAAAATGTAAGGTGGAACCAAACCCAAGGATTTTTTTTGTAATTTTGAAACATCTCTGGATTTTTTTGTAATTAACATGAACCTCAGGGTGTTTTTGTAATTATCCCTAATAAAAATTCAAGACTTACAACTTGAGCCTTTGTCAACAATCTCAGCAACCTGCCCGAAAGTAATACACGGACACCAGCATGTAATGCAACCTAATAATTAAGTCAAACCCAAAAAAAAAAATTCAATAAAACAGGACAGATAACTAACCAAACAAGCGGCGCGTGTAATCCACGTGCCTCCATTGAAGAAATCTTATCACTTCAAGAAAAAAACTTACAGTTGCTGAAATCAGAAAAGCAATCACATAGGCCTGTGGACCAAGGCACCTTAGGCTTAGCCGGAGTAGTACGAGCCGGTGGCTGGGACTTGTCGGAGTAAAACTGCGGGGACGAGCTCACCGGAATACCGGTCGGCGGAACGCCGGCAGGCGGCGGTGAATTGCTGGGATCGGAGAATTTCTGGTACTCAGTTGAATTTGAAGAGTACATGATGATTAATTGGTTTGTGAAATGAGATCAAAGTTGACTTGCTTATGTTCAGATAAGAATTGGACAAATCTTGCTGGGATTGAAACTAATGGGGTCCAAAGAATATCATAAGAGTCTTAAATATATAATATTAAGAATTGGTGGGGGTTTTATGTAATGAGTCAATTTTTGAAAGCGTCAAGTGGCCATCAAATTATTAATTATCCTACGCGTCTTGACTGTAGACTTAAGTTCCTGTCAAATGGGTGCGTACTGCGTAGTTTCCTTTAAAAAATAAAAGGAAACTGGGTGCGTAGTTATCACTTCAAACTAACCAAACTTATAACATAATTTAATTTAATATGAAGTTTTAGATAATGAATAAAAGAATTGTTTATTTTTTATATTATAATATTATAAATATTGTTATTTCTAAAACATAGAAATCAATAGTTGAAATCTTTGTCATTATTTTATTTGAAAATATACTTTTTAGAAACATAAATTATATTCTAACATTTCTTTTGGCAAGTCTATGGAGCAATAAAAAAAAACTAACATAACTACTAAAATGTTGAAATGTGCTGAGGGTTTGGATTATGATTAGGGATGGATGCACGGGCGGGTTTGGCGCCAAACCGGACCCGTCCCGCCAAGGAGAAGTAAGACTCGGGACCCGCCCGCCTCAAAACCCGTCGGCTAGTCTAGACCGCTATTACTCGCCAAATATATTTTTTAATTTATAATAATTTATATTTTTCTATTTATGGTCAATTTTTCAAAAGTAATCAAATGTCAATAGGTTAAAAAATAAATAAATATAATTATGCAACTTATTATAACTATTTTTTTAGAATTGGCTACTATTAAGATTTATTTTAAAAAACAAATACTATTATACTACATAGTACTCAACTAATACTTAAAATAAATATTCAAAGTAGAATATTACAAGATATTATATTAGTAAATTAAACTTTAAAAGTAAATAATATTATATTAGTACTCAACTAATATTTTTAAACATATAATACTCAAATTTTAAAGTAAATAATGCAAAAATATTTTAATATATATTTAAAAATTTAATAAAAATTAACATGCGGGGCGGGTCCTATAGGACCGGGACCCGCCCGGACCCGGGCGGGTTTTGTAACCTTGGACCGAGACCCGCCCCGGACCCATTTGTCCGGGTCTAGACCCGCCTATCGGGGCGGGTTTAATGTGGGGCGAGTTTTGACCCGCCCCATTGCCATCCCTAATTATGATGCGTTAAAATTGACTTTTCAATATTGTCTAATATTATTCATTATTATTGGGTCAAGAGGTAATTAAGCGATCTGTTAAGCTCATATTATTACTTACAATTCATGAGGCCCAGTTCATTATATTAAGCTCATGAAACTCACCATCCTAGGTATGACAGTAATTGAACCGAACCTAGCCGAATTTTTGTGAGTTTCAGCTTGACTATTTTATTATCGAGTTGCACTCGAGCTTAATTTATCGAATATATTGATGGCTCACGAATTTTTTCGTACTTAATCGAGCCTAAACGAGCTTAGTAAATAACAATCATAAATTAAATTACTTTCAAATTTATTACAAAAATAAAATTATATATTTGTAAAACGCATAATATATCTACTAAAACCTATGATTTTATTCAAACAAATAAGTTTATTTAAATATTTTCCTATTACTCATAAGTAAATGTATAAAAATTAAATTAAAGTCGAACTATTTGTTTTAGTTATACAAACATACCGATGAGCTAGTCTGTTCACTAGCTAAAGAGTTGAATATGGTCTCTAAGTTTGAGTTTTGTTCATTTATTTTAATGACCCTCATTAAACGAGCTCGAATGAGCTTTTATTGAGTCCAACACCAAGTAGTTCACGAGCGCTTGGTTCATTTGCAACTCTAATCCCGTATATAAAAAGTCTCTCTTTATTTATTTGTATGGAAATCAATTGAAGATTTAATTAATTCATGTGCTCTAGATTATTCTTCTGGACATTTGCCATCTTAAGCATGAGAGGGATCTCTTGAACAACTTCATGGTCCTTGTAATATTGTTTGTGTGTTGCGGTAATTCCCACTTCAAAACTATCCTACATTGACTAAAGGACTTGGATTGTTAGACTATCAAATTGATATATTAACTTGGAGTAATCAGATCTTTATCGCAACATCAAATAGGATTATATGATTAGTTATAGTGAGAAATTTAGACTATACTTTCATGACATGGCGGACTAAGATGGACATGTATTGCACATGAACATGCGTTGAAAATATTTAAATTACAATATTCGATTTTTATACATATATTTCTAAACCTAATAAGAGTAGAGTTGGTAAAATTGGCCTGACCACCCCGTTATTATGTAAGGCTAAGTGGAGCTTTATTTTTAGGAGTACGAAAGGATCGAGCCTACTTTGATTTACACATACGAATAATTTTTGAAATTAAATTCTATCCGAGTTTACCATTACAATCTTGAAAAAATATGACACAAATCCTTACGCTAATTATCTAAACATGACTAAAATGCAATGGATGATGAGGTTGCACCTTGTGCGGTTTTATGAAAAATCAACTTTCGAAGATCGAATACAAATACATAATCTTGAATGTATTTTTCATGATTATAAGGTATACAATTTTGACTTCCAATAAAAAAATATTAAATAGTATTTCCCGCTCATTTTCTAATACTATTTTAGACATATTGCAATTGAGGGAGATAGGATTAGCAAATCTATTAAGTAAAATGCATATATCACAAACTCACAGTACAAAATGGAGACATCACATATATAGAACGTGCATTGCACATGGCCGGGTTTCATCTGGTTAAATTAAATTGCAATATTATTGTGGTATTCCAACTGCATATATGATATATATTGATAAAGTTAAAGCCACTTTTGAATAAGTGGAAAACATTTGAAAGTGGCATATCCTAGCCTTTTGACAAAATGAAAAAGGAGCCATCAAAATTGATCATCCGGCCAACCATTTTTTTTTTTTTTTTTTTTTTTGAGAGCTTCTCGGGCAGAAACAAATATCATCTCAAAAAAATTTGTGTGAGTTCAAACTCTCAGTTTATGAAGCTTTTCTCAATTTAGAGAGTGTTAGTTTCTCCTATTTCAAGAGAGAGAGTGATATTGTTTTCTCCTTGTATTTAGAGAGAAAGTGTTGTAATCCCTATTTTATAGTGAATTGCTCCTACACTTGACCGTGGTTTTTACCTCAAATTTATTTTGGGGTTTTCCACGTAAAAATATCCGTGTCATTTTACCTTTATTTTTCTCACATCACTATTGTCATGGCTTTGTTCCAGTCCGTAATTTCCTAACAGTGGTATCAGAGCCATTGGTTTAGGGGTTACTGTTCATAGGTTACTATTCACACACTATTCACGTGAATAGTGAAATCCGATTTCAGTGAAAATCAAAAATCGTGTGTGAACAAAATGACGACAAAGTTTGATGTAGAGAAGTTCAATGGGAATAATTTCTTATGTGGAAAATGAAGATTAAGGCAATTTTGAGGAAAGACAATTGATTGGCGGCAATTGGAGACAGCCCACGATATCACGGACGATGCCAAGTGGAACGAGATGGAGAGCAATGCAATTGCGATCTACACTTAAAGACTAGCCAATGGAGTCTTATCCAAAGATGTGGCGGAGAAAAAGACGGCAAAGGAGTGTTTGATAAATGGTTTTATCATGATTTTGATGATTTTGATTTTACACCAAAACAATGTTTTTAAAGGTTGTCCAAATACTCCTAAATGATTTAAAATGATTTTAATATTTTTCGGAGTATTTCCTCAAGTTTATTTTCGATACAAAATTGGACAATACATTTAATGTTTTTAAGTCAACGGGTTTTTACATTGAAACTATGTTGTCCTAATACTCCCAATTGATCTAAAATGTTTCTACTATTTTTCGGAGTATTTATTGAATTTATATCGGACAACATTTTTTGTGTAAATGTTTTATTTCTTCAAAACTATATTTCTAATGTTGTCCTAAATACTCCCGATCGGTTTAAAATGTTTTTACGAATTTTTCTGGAGTATTTCTTGAGGTTTATTTTTGATAAAAATCGGACAACTTGTCATTGAGGAGGTCGACCAGGTCGGCCGACCGACAACGACCGTACACTGGAACAAGTTTCGTGAAACAAACTTGAGAACTCTCAAAATTGATCGGTCTGAACCGTCGCACATAGGCTCGACCTGGTCGAGGTGCCCTTCGACCTGGCCGCCCGTGTTAATTTGGTGCTATATGTTTCAAACTTCTATTTCGTGCGGCCGTCGCCCTATGCTTTGACAACAAAATTCTAACCGTTGTGCAAACAGACAACCTTTCCCTAAATTGTGGAATTGATTTCTAACAAATATAATCTTGATTTTAATTGCAATTTATTTGTAGAAATCGATTCCAAGAGAGCCTATCAAGTATCAATCATCTCCTATAAATAGAAGAAGTTTTGAAGCACAACTATAAGAGAAAAACTACAACACAACAAGATACACTCAAGAATACACTTGTTCTTACATTGTCTTATTTCTTGTTGTAATTTGCCTAGCTATTCACTTTCACATTCTTGAGGTCTAGGCTATTCTTGATTACACTTGCACTCTATTGTATTATCAATTATCGAGTTGTAATCTTGAATTTGTGGTCGTCATTCAAACACAAGATATCCTTGTGAGTGTTCTTGTGGTAAGAACACACTTGGGTGAACTAGGTGTTAGGTGTAAGAAGATTGTGGTAATCTTCTTGTTGAGGTGTTGAAGAGTGTGGTGCTTCTTGAGGGTGAAGATTGTGGTAATCTTCACAAGGTGCCGCTTGGAGATTGTGGTAATCTTCAAGTGAGATTGTGGTAATCTCAAAGTGTGGTGTTGAAGAAGAGTGTGGTGCTCTTCAAGGTGTTGGTGTAAGATTTTGTTGTAATAATTTTGGTAATTATTAATAAAATCTTTTTCTCTTTTCAAATCCATCCCTGATATACTTGGGGTGGTAGAGGATTAGGCCCTAGGTGGGTTGAACCTCTTTAAATCGACGCGTGTTGCTTACATTCCGCACCTTTATATTTGTCTTTGAGCATTCAATTCGATAAAAAGAGGGATAAATCGAAAAGATGGAGATAATCTATTCACCCCCTCTAGATTATCGTAGCCGCTGGACTTACAAGTGGTATCGAGCCAAACTCTTTGGAAAGCTCGTTTCACATCGCGAGTGAAGAGAAACGATCGACGGCTACTGAACGAAGCTCATCTATCCGCACTTCCACCACCAAGCCACCACTATTTGATTCCAAGAATTTTAATTTTTGGAAAGAAAGAATGGAATGCTATCTACAAGGTTGCGGGTTCGACATTTGGAACACCGTCATTAATGGAGAATCCATTCCGACGAAAGATACACCATACACCTCAAAAGGCTTCAAAAAGCTCAATGATGAAGAAAAGAAAATCATCTCCTTAAACTGGTAAGCTTTAAATATTTTGTATTGTTCATTTACTAATTTAGAATATGAACATATTGTAGGAATAAAGTCGGCACATGAAGTATGGCAAAAATTAGAAGCCATCTATGGAGTATTTGCAAATGAAAGGAGTCAAACAAAAGCATCTACTTCTCAAAGGGATACAATGTCAAATCTAAGGAACAAGCTATTACAACTTCCAATTATGAAGAAGTTGAACATTGTCTTATGGGCATTGAAGAAGAAAATGAGGTATGTCTTAAGCCCTCTACTTCCTATGATATTGTCATTCAAAATGAGTATAGTGATTTACAAAATGATTATGATGAACTTCAAAACGAATTCCAAAGCTTACTTGTTAGATACAAAAATTTGAAAAAGGAATTCAATATTTTGAAAAATGATAAGGATAGTTTATTTACTTCTTATGAATCACTATCATGTGCTCACACCACCACACTTGACAAGGTTAGAAACCTTGAAAAAGAAAATAGTACTCTTGTTGAGAATATTGATTGCATGAAAAAGGATTTATTAAAATCCAACTTGAGTACCAATAAAATGTCCACTATTGTTGATGTTCATAATTGTGATAAAGGACTTGATCAT
This sequence comes from Rehmannia glutinosa, assembly GCA_016081115.2. Classification (NCBI taxonomy): domain Eukaryota; kingdom Viridiplantae; phylum Streptophyta; class Magnoliopsida; order Lamiales; family Orobanchaceae; genus Rehmannia; species Rehmannia glutinosa. The sequence continues at coordinate 605,727 of JABTTQ020002722.1, read as the reverse complement.
AAGCCTAATGTTGTTAATCATATGAAAAAGGATCAAGTCACTATGCATATTGGTCATTATGCTCCTAGAATTATTACATGCTTTTATTGCGGTAAAAGGGTCATACGGTAAATACTTGTCGGGCTAAAATAGCTCCATTATTGTTGGAGACCTAAAAGTCTCAAGACTAATCCCAAAGGACCCAAACACATAAGGGTACCACAAAACAATGTCATATTAGGTACCCGGAAATAATGATCGAAGAAAATTTATACCGCCAAGAAGACATCAAATGACCGTTTCATTTGATCAAAGAAGGAGAAACTATTTTCGACAAAGCCAATTTCAAGAAGAGGGTATAATCAAAAATGGGAAGAACACAATCCTTGAAATGGCAAAGACATCATCAACAAGATGATTTTCAAAGAAGAAGAGACTTTCAACAATGGGAAAGCAACAAACCTTGAAATGGAGCAATCAAAGAAGTCATCATCAACAAAGTGACTTCTCGGGGAAGATATCATCAACAATGGAACGACACAACCCATGGAAATGGCGAATTGGTAACCCGTATCTCCCTATTTAAATATGCATTTTATTTTGTTATTATGCATGCTTTTATTTGTGTCTTAATTGCAAAATGAGTTTTCAAATATTTATTTTTTAATTAAGGTCTTCAATATATACTTGTGCTTTTAAAATATTTTTGAAAAAGAAGACCTTATATGATGTTTTTAAAACTCTTGTGCATTTTTGTAGACTAAAGTGTGTTATCATCTTTTATGGATTTTTATGGCATGAGCTTACTTGTGATATCTCTTAGCCTACACTTTTATCATTATGATTTGTGCTAGATATGTTTTAAGAATTGTGTAGGATTTACATATTTTCACAAATGGCCATTTACGTCATTATTTGTCAAGAAAGGCATAAATTATCGAGGTACATTTACTTGTGTTATTCTTACTCTTATAGACTCGATATATGTATTGCCATGTGCCTATGTGCTTGTTTTTCATAGTATTTCATACAAGTGCCATTAAGAGGATTTTTAGATTTTTTGAAAGGCACTATTCGATATTTGATTGCACATATTTGCCGTATCAACTCTTGTTCAAATACTTTTTTAAATAAGGTCTCAACTATATGCTTTCGGATTTTCAAATTTCAAAAGAGACCTTTTGTAGCTTTCTTAAGCTTATTTGAACTTGCATGATTTATTAGACTCTTGATGATCTTCTAAATGCATAGTATGTGTTTATTGCTTCATGGTCTATATATATAGTGTCTATTTCTACTATGCTCTTATGCAAGATATTTTTGTGATTGATGATTGAGGCATGTTTTTACACTTGGACTATTTTTTCTTGCTTATATAAGCGTCATGCCTAATGAGTTTGTTAAGTTGTGTAGATGAGAAATGAAGTACTCCAAATATTAGTTACCTCAAAATATTTGGATGTAAATGTTCTATTATGAACACCTTAGATCAATTGGATGGCCTATGATGATAGTGATGAAGAAGACAAAAAGGGTATTCCTAACAAACTCGATGACCAAGGCAACATTGGTCGAACTAAGGCGAGGTTAGTAGCTCGAAGGTATTTTCAAGAAGAAGGTAATTAATTTTGTTGTAACATTTGCACTCATAGCACATTTAGTAGCTATTTGCATTTTACTTGCCCATTCTTGTTTTAAAGAAAATTTCAAGCTTTTACCAAATGGATGTTAAATCCAACTTTCTAAATGGTTTTATTCAAATATAAGTCTATCGGAGTCTAAAATTTTAGGCCAAATGATTTTTATAAAAGGCCTTGTACAATTGATAGACTTAGCTATTTTTGCAAAATGATTTTACAAAAGGTAAAGTTGATACTACACTTCTTGTTTTGAAAAAGGGCAAGGTTGTTTACTTGTGCAAATTTTTGTTGATAATATTTATGGTGCTACTAATGAATATTTGTGCAAGATATGTTTTTCTAAGTTGATACTAGGTGAGCTTGAGATGAGAATGATGGGGGAGCTCAATTTCTTGCTTGGACTACAAATTATTCAATGCCAAGAAGATGGTTATATAAGAACTCTTGAAGGAGTTAAGCATTGAAGGAAGAAGAACCATCTCAACCTCTACATGGCTAAAGATTGACAAAGGTTGAGAAAGGCATGATTGTTGACAAACAAATTCGAGGTATGTTTTCTTGTACTATTTCTATAGACTTCGACATTCCATATGCCTTATGTCTATATGCTCGACTTCAAAACTATCCCAACGAATCTCATTAAAGTGCCATTAAAAGAAATTTTCAAATATTTGAAAGGCACTTCTTCGTATGACTTGTTGTATCCAAAGCTTTAAAACGTTCTTATTTTTTTCGGGATAACAAGTTTGATATCTATTATACGGTTATTCGTATTCAAAATTTGGTTCGTCATAATCGAACTAAACATATTGAGATTCGATATATTTTTAAGGGATTGTGATCTTTAACAAAAACTTGAGATGTGTTTAATTCCGTCTCAAGGATAACTCGACTTTTTGATCGTTAACACGCCGAGTATTTTACCTCATTTCGAGCTTGATTATGACATAATGTATATTGAATGAGGTATACGTTTGCATTTTGCACGCTTTTAAAACTTAGGGGCGAAAAATCGGACTTTTGGTTGAAAATTCGGATTTTGGAAAAACTAACATGATGTGGGCTGAAAAGGTTGAGGGCAACCTCGCCCTCAACGCGACGGCCGCCTAAGCAAAATCTTGGATAAAAATGGTTCTGTCTTCAGCATTCGCAACTCTAACATATTTTGGCCATTTTTCGTCCCCTTTGCAAATTTCACACACAATTCACTTCAAATGAGTTTTGATGCATGAATTATATATTTTGGGGATTATCTAGCTCGACTATCATCATCATTGCTCGTCTTTACCGATTGAATGGTAAGAATTTCACTATCTTTAGCTCAATTGGGTTGAACCCTTGAGTTTGTGGCTTATATGTATTTTTCTTGATGTGATTCATATATGTTTGTGATGAGCTTATTGATTGTTGATGAATGATATTTGTTAAATTGTATTTGGTGATGAAAAACTTGGCTTGATTTCATTTACAAGGGCTATATATAACTTTTTCTATTTTTGACGCCCGCCAAGTGTTCGATAAAACGTTTCAATGAAAAATTCATCACCTACATGATTCTCTCGATTTCAAAAGTCTCATATATTTATAGAGATCATGTTCTTGCAAATGAAATGATTTTTCATAAGCTTCTACAAGTCGTATGATTCGACTTTTCCCTCCTATTTGGTTTATAAGCTTCACTATTCAAATAGCTCGATACATCGGTTTTGTTGCACACTTTGATATGAATATATGATGTATTTATCGTGCTAACATTCTTTTTGATGATTCCAAAGGGGGAGAAACATGTGGAGAAACAGGTTATAAGCTCTTTAGCTCATAAAAGCTAAGATATGCTTAATGAAAAGAAGCTATAAGCTATGGCTTCATAAAGCCATAAGTTGTGGATCATATTTAGTCCACTTGGTGCATTTCGGTTATGTATGAATCATGGTCCATTAGTTGTAGTATGGACTTATATACGGTTCTAATGATGTATCTTTTGACAGGGGAGCTTTTAAGTTATTGATACTTAAGCTCAATATCGAAAAGCTAATATTTTAGCTTATGTTTAAGTTGCTTCTATATAACTCTTGTTGTGCATGTTGATAGGGGGAGCATTTGCTATATGTGTTTGAATATCTCTACTCCCATCCTTGTGTTTTTATTGCATGAAATGTTGTCGCTCACAACGGATAGTTCTCTTTAACCTAAAATTGTTTTGTTTTCAAAATCGACCTCGTTAAAATTGTTTTGGTTTGTAATCATCAAAAAGGGGAGATTGTTTGATAAATGGTTTTATCATGATTTTGATGATTTTGATTTTACACCAAAACAATGTTTTTAAAGGTTGTCCAAATACTCCTAAATGATTTAAAATGATTTTAATATTTTTCGGAGTATTTCCTCAAGTTTATTTTCGATACAAAATTGGACAATACATTTAATGTTTTTAAGTCAATGGGTTTTTACATTGAAACTATGTTGTCCTAATACTCCCAATTGATCTAAAATGTTTCTACTATTTTTCTGAGTATTTATTGAATTTATATCGGACAACATTTTTTTGTAAATGTTTTATTTCTTCAAAACTATATTTCTAATGTTGTCCTAAATACTCCCGATCGGTTTAAAATGTTTTTACGAATTTTTCGGAGTATTTCTTGAGGTTTATTTTTGATAAAAATCGGACAACTTGTCATTGAGGAGGTCGACCGCCGACCTTAATTCGTGACCACCTGCACTGGGAACAAGTTTCGTGAAATAGAAACTTGAGAACTCTCAAAATTGATCACTGAACCGTCGCACATAGGACTCGGCCGAGGTGCCCTCGACCGTCCGCGCCGTGTTAATTTGGTGCTATATGTTTCAAACTTCTATTTCGTGCGACCGTCGCCTCTATGCTTGACAAAGAAAATTCTAACCGCTGTGCAAACAGACAACCTTTCCTAAATTGTGGAATTGATTTCTAACAGCTATAATCTTGATTTTAATTGCAATTTATTTGTAGAAATCAGATTCCAAGAGGAGCCTATCAAGTATCAATCATCTCCTATAAATAGAAGAAGTTTTGAAGACAACTATAAGAGAGAAAACTACAACACAACAAGATACACTCAAGAATACACTTGTTCTCACATTGTCTTATTTCTTGTTGTAATTTGCCTAGCTATTCACTTTCACATTCTTGAGGTCTAGGCTATTCTTGATTACACTTGCACTCTATTGTATTATCAATTATCGAGTTGTAATCTTGAATTTGTGGTCGCCATTCAAACACAAGATATCCTTGTGAGTGTTCTTGTGGTAAGAACACACTTGGGTGAACTAGGTGTTAGGTGTAAGAAGATTGTGGTAATCTTCTTGTTGAGGTGTTGAAGAGTGTGGTGCTTCTTCAAGGGTGAAGATTGTGGTAATCTTCACAAGGTGCCGCTTGGAGATTGTGGTAATCTTCAAGTGAGATTGTGGTAATCTCAAGGTGGTGTTGAAGAAGAGTGTGGTGCTCTTCAAGGTGTTGGTGTAAGATTTTGTTGTAATAATTTTGGTAATTATTAATAAAATCTTTTTCTCTTTTTCAAATCCATCCCTGATATACTTTGGGGTGGTAGAGGATTAGGCCCTAGGTGGGTTGAACCTCTTTAAATCGACGCGTGTTGCTTACATTCCACACCTTTATATTTGTCTTTGAGCATTCAATTCGATAAAAAGAGGGATAAATCGAAAAGATGGAGATAATCTATTCACCCCCTCTAGATTATCGTAGCGCTGACTTACAAGGAGATATGGGATACTCGACAAAATTGTACGAGGCCAAGTCACTTCACAACAAGATTTTCTTAAAAAGAAAATTGTATACTCTTCGTATGGAAACCACTTCTGGATCGACCATATCAACACCTTGAATACTCTATTTTCGCAACTCACCTCAATGAATTATAAAATAGAAGTTATTGAACGTGCGAACTTTTGCTCCAAAGTTAACTAGATTCATACGATCAACTCATCATCAACTCGACGAACAACGCCCTTTCGGACTATCTAGTCTTCGATGAAATTGCAAATTATACTAGAAGAGGAGAGCGACGCAGAAACAAAGAGGACATACAAACAAGTTTGCGGCAAGTGGAAG